>JXCR01147573.1:181302-320502 GCA_002079205.1 Phalaenopsis hybrid cultivar | reverse complement strand
CCAAATCGTGTTGTGCTGCGCGCACTTTGAAATTTTCTTACATTAATTAAATTTTTTACACCTCTTAATTTTTATTAAACAAGATTTTAAATACCCATAAATTAAGACCCGCCCGGTCTACAGATCAACCTCTACTTTCGGTGCTTGCACTAAAAAGTACAAGGTTTTTGGCCATATAGCTAACCCTAAAACTTTCTGTTTTAGAAGCCTGTTGCAATGGCCTACCCAACACTAACCTTTTCATGCAACCTGCCAATGGACCATAGCGCCCGCAACGTTTCCCCTACCATCAAGTTTGGAGCTGGATTTGAAGACCTCGAGGTCATCCTCGGGAAATCCCCATTCGTGGTAATGAAGATCGCCACTCCATAAATTTAGGATCCATCTGCAGAATTCATCCTGAACTTCCTTCAAGACTTCCCTGCCTACAAGAAGGCTAAAACTACTGTCATCGCGGCACCCGTCAAACCTGCTAGCCCCACTGCTACCAAGGGGAAAGAAGTGATGATTATTGAGGATCCGACTGAGGGATTAACTGTCCCACCACCCGTGTTTGAAATCAAATCAAGTTCGAGGACTATACCACTGATATGAACTCAAAGGAGGAACTGTAATAGAAAAGTTCAAAGGGCCATCAAAGCCCAGGCTCCTGAGAAGACACCCGTTGAGGAGGAGACTCATCAAGTTGAAGAAGTCTTATCGAAAGTTTATCCACTCCTGCGATGAATTAGATTCCATCCTCTGACAGATACCGATGGATATGAGAGTATCCGAAAGATCGCTGCCGCATGACCGCCACATCATGGACATGGTGAGGAGAGGAAGAAGTTCACTCCTATCACTTGAGTTAGTACAGTTTTCAGAAGGCTTCTACTAAAGAAGGATGTTCGGTTAGCATGTCTCTTAAATGAGTGGGAAATGCAATTTTTCCTCGCATGAAGAAGGAAATTTTGAAGGGTGTCAAGTCCGCCAGACAGTCCCACAAGACAGCTGGAGTGCCACCTACTCGTATCCCCGTTTGGTTCCGTTTAAGAAACAGGACTGATACCGTAGTAGTTACTACTGATCATACTGCCACCAGGACCGTAGGCCATCGACCGGTTAAGTCGAGACTGGGTCCGAAAATCTTGCCCATCACCGGTCATGAAGATACTTCTACAATCCCAAAAGTAAAGACAAGATGCTTACCTGGCACTTTAGCCGGTCTACACTATGAGGAGCATACTTTCCCTCGGCATACCGATGTTTCTACTAAGACGCTCCATCCTGAGACATCATCATTGAAAAAAAAAAGGTATGGATACCCAAGGTCTTTGCACCGATACAGTCCAATGAGCTTGTAAGATAGAAAGTAAAACCAAGATCTGAAATATCGGACATCATCACGACAATAGCCAGCAAGATGGAGGAACAAATAGAGGATGTCCATCAGGATCCTCCAGATCTTACAGCAATCAAGGAATCAATAATTGAAGAGAGAGTTGAGAAACTCAGGATTGAAATTTTCGAGTTAGCTAGAGAACACAGAGTTTTCTTCGATAGTTACAATGAAGTCTATGATTATAATGATTACCTAGAGGAGGATTTCATGGATGTCCAAGTGATCAAAACTAGAGCCACCACATCTGCGCGCGAGGCTCAACCTTACACAAAAGAGATTGTCGTAGATGAATTGCGTAGGGTTATCGTCCTAAGGGATGAGCAGGTTATTCTACTGGAGAAAAGAATAGAAGAGATGACTGCAGCTATGACCATCATGGCCACCATTCAAGGGAAATCACAAGCACCGTAATTGGCTTCTCTAGAAATTAATCAGCCAGAAATTATACACATTATAGACGAAAGGAGAAAGGTTGTTTCAGCAAACAAAGACGAGCAACATAGAAAGGATTATCCATCAAGTGTCATGCCAGAAAAGGAGTTCAAGCAAATGGTTGAACAGGTGTAGGATGCCTTAGCCCAATCCAAGGGCAGTGCATCAATTTTGAAGGGTAGACCTTACCCGGAAGAGTTTGATGTTGTGCCTTTCCCCAAGGGTTTTGTGGTCCCAAACTTCAAAATATTTGACGGGACTGGAAACCCCAAACAGCATATAGCACATTTCTAAGCTAGTTGCGGCAACACAAGAAATAGTGAGGCCCTACTCTGCCAGCAGTCTGTCAGCAGCTTGTCAGGGATTTCTTTTGACTGGTACATTGAATTGCCCAACGAGTCAGTTAAAACATTTACTGAATTGGAACAACTATTTGTGAAAAGATTTGATGGGGCACAGCACCATGTGTCTATCGAAGAGCTCCTGATGGAAAAGCAAAAGTCTAGCGAAACTTTGGTAGTCTATATTTTGAGGTGGAGAAACCTTAGCATGAAATGTGAGCCTCAACTACAGGAACATCATGCAATTGAAATTTTGCTCAAGAGCATTCATGGGCCAGTAGCTTTTATGCTTAAGGGACTCTTCATCAAATCATTTGAGAAGATGCTCAGTAAAGCCAGCAGCCTTCAAGAAGAGATTAAGCAGATGGAGCCACATGAAAAGGCTAAGGTGGCCAAAGTGTTCAAAAAGAAATCAGGAGTAGTAGCGACCGTCGACAAAGGAAAGCAGCCGATAAAGATATATGCGTAAGAACATCACCAGTCCTCTCAAAAACAGAATAATCAATCAAACCAACGGCCGCCTCAAGCAGGAGCACCTCGAATAGGGTATAAAAGAATATCCTTGTTAGAGCGACAGAAAGTTGTGTTTTCTTTCAAGGATGAAGCTGTACCTAAAATGTCCAGGAGTGTCATGAAGAAGCTAGAATTCAAACTACTAGATCCAAAGAAGCCCAAAGAGGTGGATAGGAAGAATGAACCAAATTATTGCTCATACCACCAGTTGCTTGGGCACACTAAACAAAAATGCTTTATCTTTAAATATTGGCACGAGAAGAACCTCAAAGAAGAAAAAATAACAATCCTGAAGCAATATTTTAAAGAACCTGAAAAAGGTTCCATAAACATGATTTCAGCTGAGTCAATCTCCCCAATTGATCCGTATGTCGGAATAGATGGATGGAGTACAACTTGGGATGAACTCAAGTGGGTCCTTAATCAAATACATGATTCATCAAAACAAGCTTCTAAAAATACTGAAGAAGAATGGAATGAGGTATGGAGCAGATCATCCAAGAAAATACTAAACAAGATCTAGTCTGCATCAAAACATGCCTCCATTCAGAGTCCACAACATACCAAGCATGCGATGAAAGTTTTGTCAGAAGATCCGTCATCGTCAAGAACAAAGAACAAGAAGAAGAAAAGCATCATTGCAAAGATTGATAGCACGGGGGGTAGGATAGAGGCTGCCTCTACTAGATTGGTTGTCTCCGATTCGGGGAAGAAAATCCTCGAACCCCAGACTTTGTGTGATTATCTTTTTGTCCCTCTGGGGTCTTATGAATATAATGATTGTGATTTCAGCTACGTTTTAACTATTTTTGGTGATAACGTAATTGATTATGACCGATCTAGATTTGATCTCATCCCCAAAATAATCCTCAAATCGTACTTGAGTCTGATGAACTCGTTGTCAAGCCCAAAGAAAACATCATTAATATCGCTTACGATGGCACCGCTGACGAGGAGCCAACTCTCGAGCATCATGGTACACCATTTTCCATCAACTTAGATCTTTTCGATGAAGAGGAAAAGACACCGAAAGATTCCACAATGATATCTCAAGAGGAAGAAATCACAGAAGTTAACTTAAGGAAATAAAAAGTGTTACCACCAAGAACAGTTCCAACAGATAAAGGAAAACAAATAATGACTCGAGAAGAGATACCCCTACCTCCACCAGTGGAAGAACCACATGATCAAGATAAAATTGGAGGAACATACAAAGTAGACTACAATGTGATAGCTCATCTTAGGAAGTTGCCTGCCCGATTAAGCATCTACGATGCTCTGACCTGTCAAAAAAGATGAGAGAGTCTCTGGTTTCAGCTTTGCTTGACCTAGAAATTTGCTTAGCTCAGCTGGTCAGCACATCCTCAAATGAAGTTTGTTCGTTGAAAGAACAGCCTGGAGCAACCTTCACAGATGAAGACTTGCTGCTCGGTACCGCCGACCACAACCTTCCACTCTACATCTCCATCACCATCGACAGATTTGTGTTATCCAGAGTTTTAGTGGATCCTGGGGCATCTCTTAACTTGATGAGCCTACGGACATTGGCCTATTTGGATATTGAAGCTCAAGAGCTTACTTTAACTTGATGAGCCTACAAACATTGGCCTATTTGGATATTGAAGCTCAAGAGCTTACGACCAATAAAGTGATGTTAAGGGGATTCAACCAAAAAGGAGAAAGAGCCCTCGGATCAATTACATTACTTATGAAGGTTGGAGAAGTCGTGACGACCGCTAAATTTCATATCATTGATGTCGAGACCTCTTTTAATGCTCTATTGGGTTGACCATGGATTCATGAGCACAATATGATTCCATCATCTCTACACCAATGCATCAAGTACCACAAAGATGGTCAAGAGAATTGTATTTCGACCATGGATTCATGAGCATAATATGGTTCCATCATTCATACACCAGTGCATTAAATACTAGAAAGATGGTTAAGAAAATTGCATCAAGGAGATCTACAACCATTTTCAGTGCATGAAGTTGGTATCCATGAAGATGTTGCCTACTACGCGCCAGATCTACAACCATTTTCAGTGCACGAAGTTGGTATCCATGAAGATGCTGCCTACTACGCGCACAAAAGAAAACTGTCTTCTCACGCGAGATTCTGACAAACAAAAATGAAGATTCAGAAGAATCACAAAAAGGTCATTCAAATCCGCTTCAGCAATCTTCCACCACTCCTTTACAAATATGTGTGAAAGACCTTTTAGTTCGCACACCCGAGGTCAAGGCCGAGGATATGGATGAGGAAGGATCAATTTAATTATTGATCGGACTAGACCAACTATCAACATTGGTGATGAAGACAGTTCTGAAGACGAGATAATGATGACAAGACCGAAAAGACCTCAGTACGAGATATCCCTAGAAGATACAGAAAGAATTAATATTAAATAATGTATGATCCGATAAACCACTATGTGAATGCTATGACCCTTACTCTGATTCTCCCTCAAAAGGTCGAGAGTTTAGAGGTCAAAGAAGTCTGTAGTGTGGTTCAATGCCGATCAAATTTTATCGTGCTTCTACCACTACTGAGCTTGAAAAACATGTAAATTTGGATGTTGATTCTAATGAATTAAGGGAATTGCCTTTTGGTTACTTCTCGCCTTGTGTTAAGAAGTTAATTCAACAGGTACACTTACCAAAACAAATGAGAAAAAATAAATTGCAACTCTATGAAAAATTATGAAATGTTAGGAGCCAAATTCCTAACCCGAAAGAGGGTCTCGAATTTGGTACCATTGGACCAGTCGATGATTCTGAATTTTTTATGGTTGTTAGTGGTGAACCAGAAGAGGATTTCCTCGATATAGAGGATGACTCTACTGATCAGCCGATGCTCCCCCAGAATTTGAGGAGGAAATTAAATCTACCATTGATGAATTGAAAGAGATTAATCTCGGGATTGAAGAACGACCCTGGCCTATATTTATAAGTTCTCTACTTAATGATGAAGAATCTGCATAATTGATCAAATTATTAACAAAATTCAAAGATTGTTTCACATGGAGCTATGATGAAATGTCAGGATTGTCAACAGAGGTTGTAATTCATAAACTCAGGGAGGACAAGAATATAACCCTGGTAAAACAAGCTCCCGGCAAAATGGGCCTCGAGATAGAACACCAAGTGATCGCCGAGGTGAAGAAATTGATAGACGTCAACTTTGTGAAAGAAGAGCAGTACCCTACGTGGTTAGCCAACATAGTACCTATTAAGAAGAAAAATGGGCAGATCTGTGTTTGTGTTGACTTCAGAGATTTGAACAAGGCATGTCTGAAAGAAGAATTTCCACTGCCCATACTAGAGATGATGGTGGATATCACTTCAAATTTTCTCCTTCAATCAAATCAAGATGGCTCTTGAGGATGCAGCACTTACAGCCTTCAGAACACCGGTTGGAATTTTCTGCTACACAGTGATGTCTTTCGGCTTAATGAAAGCCGGAGCAACATTTCAACGTGCAATGATGATGATTTTTGACTACCTCATTCACAACCAAGTAGAATGCTATGTGGATGATTTGGTCATCAAAAGTAAATGAAAAATAGACTATTTGTATGATTTGAGGATCGTGTTTGAATGGTTACAACGATATGACCTTAAAATGAATCCCTTAAAGTGTGCCTTTGGCATTACCTCTGGGAAATTTCTAGGATTCATTGTCCATCATCGGGGAAATGAGATCAACCTGGAAAAGATTAAAGCTATCTTGGAAATGCCTCCCCGTAAAACCATGAAACAACTATGTTCCTTCTAAGGGAAGTTGACATATCTGAGACACTTTATTTCTAATCTCTCAAGTAGGTGTCAGCTCTTCTCGGCATTAATTAAAAAGGACCCAAATTTTTTTGGGAAGAGAAATGCCAGCGAGCCTTCGAGGATGTTAAACAATATTTAATGACACCTCCTGTCTTAGCACCCCCTATCCCAGGGAAACCTCTGATACTTTATACCGCGATTTTAGTGACTCTCTCAGAGCCCTCTTAGCCCAAGTCAATGTTGAGGGTAAAGAAAATGCACTCTACTACTCGAGTCATCATCTAATACCGACAGAGATAAGGTATCCACCTATTGAGAAGCATTGTTTGGCATTATTTTTTGCCGCCCAAAAGCTTAGACATTACATGCTTTTTCATAAGATCACCCTAATCTCGAATGTTAATCCATTGCAATATTTGATGACTCAACCAACACTCTCCGGACGTCTAGCAAGATGGTCAATGATCTTATTGCAATTTGATATAACTTTTTTTCCCATATGTGCTATCAAGGGACAGATACTAGCAGACTTTCTCGCTGCACGCCCACTGCCAGCTTGGTCCTCTCTCAACAATGAGTTACCAGACGAGAAAATACTAAAAATGGAATTATCCAATGCACAATGCTAGGAAATGTACTTTGATGGTGCTTGGTTAGCCAAAAAAGACAAAGGGTCAAGCACAGTTATACCATGCAAAGCAGGAATTGGTTTGATCTTTATCACACCAGACAAGGGTATTCTGAGGTTCTCATACCACCTGATGGAGTCGTGCACCAACAATGAAGTAGAATACAAAGCTTTGATCACCGGATTGGAAATGGCAATCTCAATGGATATAACAAGCATTGCCATCTACGGCGACTCCCAACTCATCATCCAGCAAGTCACCGGATAATACAGAATTCTAAAACCAAGATAAACAGAATACCATCAGTACACGATGAAGCTCCTGGAGCAGATCCCCAATGTGACTATCTTCCAGATTCATAGGGGAGATAATGCCCATACTGACGCTCCAACAAAACTTGCTAAGGAAATGGTGTGTCCCCCAAAGGATTCCATTGAAGTCACAGTGCAAGCAAGACGGGTCTTGTCTTAGATCAAATTTGAAACTCTACACAAACTCAAAAAAGAAGAAACAATAAATACAGTTGCAGACATCAACAAAGATTGGCGTAAGTAATTAATAGAATATTTGCATACCGGAAAGCTGCCAGAAGATAAGTCTGAAGCGCACCACATCGCAAAGAGAGCTATGTCTTACTCCCTGATTGGAAATGTTCTGTACAGAAGATCGTTTGACCAGATGTGGCTACGGTGTTTGAGCAGAGCCGAAGCACAGAATATTGTCAAAGAGGTACATGCCGGATTGTGTGGCGCTCACCAGTTAGGGCCAAAAATGAAGATGAAGATCAAAAGACTTGGGTATTGTTGGCCAGCGATAATGTCTGATTGCATGGATACAACCAGAAGATATCACCAATGCCAAGTGCATGGGGTGGTCTTACAGCAGCCTCAGAATGTGCTAAACCCAATTATTGCCTTCGTGGCCATTCGAGTGTTGGGGCACAAACATAATAGGTCCGATAGACCCTCCATCTTCTAAGGGACACAGATTCACCAATGCCAAGTGCATGGGGTGGTCTTACACTAGCCTCCGAATGTGCTGCACCCAACTGTTGTCTCGTAAGTGTTGGGCACAGACATAATAGGTCTGATAGACCCTCCATCTTCCAAAGGACACAGGTTTATACTTGCCGCTACCGACTACTTCTCCAAATGGTTAGAGGCAGTACTGTTACGTGAAGTTACGGCACTGCACATCCTTCAATTTTTCAAAGGTCAAATTGTCTACCATTTTGGAATACCACAAAGAATAATTTCCGACAATGGGACAGCTTTCAGAAGTACAAAGATCAACAATTTTATCAAAAGACATAGGATAGATTGGAGATACTCTACGATTTACTATCTCAGAGCAAATGGCTCGGTTGAAGCCTTCAACAAAACACTGGTACATATTTTAAAGAAAACACTGGATGAAAATAAAAGAGATTGGCACAACAAATTATTAGAAGCTTTGTGGGCCTACCGGATGACTTTCAGGACTCCCACTCAGTGTACACGCTATATGCTCGTGTACGGAGCTGAGGTCGTGCTATCGCTAGAAATCCGAACACCATTTCTCAGAGTCGTCGTTGTCAGCCAACTCACAATGAAAGAAAGCGTAAAAATCAGACTTGAAGAACTGGAGAGTCTTGAGGGAAAACGACTAGAAGCACAACAACATTTGGAGCTTTACTAGGCAAAGATGGTACAAGCCCATGACAAATTGGTCCGCCCAAGGACATTTAAAGTTGGTGACCTCGTACTTGTGCTCAAAAGACCTTTTCTTGCACGCCAAAAAATAGGTAGAAAATTTGAGCCAACTTGTGAGGGACCATTTGTCATTGGAAAGGTCTATACAAGAGGAGCCTACAAGTTAGTGGACTTTCAGGGCGAAAAACCCATGTTACCAATAAACGGAGGATATCTAAAAACTTATTACGCAACCTGATGCCACTTGCCTCTGCTTGCTTTTGAAATTTTGAAAACTTTGATTCTTTTGGGGTTATCTATGTGGCCAAATGTCTATGATCGGGTCAAAATTTTGTAATTAACCTCAATATAAAGAAAATGTTGAGAAAAATATTTTTAAACTTCAAATTTTCTTCTTTTCACTTTTAATTAAATAAAAATCATACATAAAATTCTTCAAACCCAAAACAAACTAAAATTTACTTTAATAAATACTTTATTTTGTTCTTGTTCATGACAAGTCTCGGCATACTGACGTTTATCTTGTCGTCTACAGAAAAGTGTCGGGACAACAACTGATCTTTGCTTTCCAGGATGGCTGGAACCTCGCATTGAATGAGGAGATGACACCGCAAGGCGGTACCATAGACCTCAACATGGATTTCAACTAGGTTGACATGGACTACAAAGGTCCTCTAATGGACGTAGTCAGCTGCAAATAGAAAGAGGGACTTCCTTCACTATTGAGAGTGACCAATAAAGACAATCTATCACGCAAGGGAAAGAACGTGATAACAGAGCGAGATCCGATGGAGGGGCCCAGCCGTATGCCCTCCATGGTAGTTACACCTGCTGGAGGCTTAATAGCCGCCAATTATAAATAATTACCAAGTACTCTGCTTCGCAGGACGCAACGCAGGAATGCCAGTTGCAAGAAGCAGAGAGTTTTTCTACGACAAGAATGCAAACATCAAAAAGAGACGAATAACTTTCTCACCCCTATTCCTGAGCGGAATATTTACAATCTAGACCTGAAAGAAACTTCTACTAGCTTACTCACCATGGATGAAGAACCAGGGTTTGTGATAGATTCAAACACACTTCCAGTTTTAGATGTTTTGTTCCAGGGTTGCTCGACATGCAACGTTGAAATACCGGCTGAGACATCAGCCACGGGCGCATTTATAAAATGCTCGGATTGCAATTTTTTGCATCCACAATGTTTTAGTACATTGGAAGAGTACACTTCAAGCACCAACGAGTCTCAGACTCCGGATTTCATGATGGATGAACCATATGTACCGCTGGAGACGAATCAGTATGTACCGTGGAGCCTAGGGTCGTACATCCCGTTAGAGGCCGAGTCTGATATTCCAGATCAACCAGCACTAGTTTGGTTTCCCACCGATGCTTGAAGAAAGGAACGCCCGCGACAGCTGCCAACCCCTGGTATGGTAGAATACTACAAGATAAGCAGAGTGAATAAAAGAGAATTTGAGTTTTATGAAGAAGTTCAGGGAAAGTTCATCAATATGCTGGAAGACCTGGAGCTGTACACCAAGGTTTTCTCCAAGACTGATGAAAGAAGCATTTTGGATTGCATCTTCAACTTAAGAGATAGAGCCTGAGCGTGCCTTCTCATGGAAAGGACATATTCCGAACTAAAGAAATGGATGAGAGGGAAAGGAAGAATCACCATCCAGTGTGGTTGTTGTTATAACTTCACGAATGACAGATAAGGGAGTCCGCCTGGGATCCTTAGACATGATCAAGTAGATCCGCTACCACCGATGATAAAATGGATGATCAAAAGGATGGTCAAATGGAATATTATACCTGCTACCTACATTCCCAACAGTTGCATTGTCAATATTTATGAAGAGGCTTATTTCATTCCCCCTCACATTAATCATCATGATTTGGTGAGGCCTTTCTGCACGGTCTCATTCATGAGTAAAAACAATATTCTATTTGGGAAATAAATCAATATCGTTGGCCATAGTGAATTCAGAGGTTGTGTGGAGATTCCTCTTCGAGTCGATTCAGTACTTGTTCTCAAGGGCAACGGTGCAGACGTTGCCAAACATTGCATTCCAGGAGTACGACACCGTAGGGTGTCTGTGACTTTCCACTGGATGGATGACAGTAAAATGTCATATGGATTCCAGCAGGACCTAGAATTGGAGGAGTTACTTCCATACGAGCTGTGAGAAGGTTGTACCTCTAAGTACATGTGAAGGGAACTCTTATCCTACAGCATGACTTAGAAGGTCTGCTTGATCAAGAGCTCAACATACCCGACACAGAGGGTTCACTTACATTCTTTTAATCGCATGACATGTATCTGATGTATTCAGTCTACAATGTATTCATATCATGAGATGTTCTCAATGTACTTCGACATGGACTACATAATATACCTTTTGAGGCATTAGCCTGTGTTCGATTTATGACATCTTTGTTGGAGCAAATTAATGTAAATTTCTCTCAAATTGTGTCTTTCTATCAGTTGCCTTTTTGTGCGAGGGATGAAAGCCACGAACCACACGTTGGTTCAAAATTTCAATGAACAAAGAACGAAACAATAAATTTTTAAAATATAAATGAAAGAGAAAATAATCACAAATAAATAAACAACAAAAAAAATTTCTTTGAAAATCAACCAATTAAAAAATTAAAACTTTAATGATATTTCAAAAAATTAAATGAGATAAAAAATCTGTTGAGTGGATCCTCTCTTTTTTTTTTGGAGTTTCCTACTCTTGTGTGTGCAGCACAACCGTCTTTATCTACCTTACTCTCTTCACATCCTCGCAAAATTTTGCATTCTGCACAGAACCCCATAAAGCTCTACAAATCTTCTAACAAATCAACCTTTCCACATGATACATTTCTATGAATTCAACATCACAAATTTTTCCAAACATTTCAATTCACATATTTGAATCAGTACCTAAATTCTGATTCTCATCTTTCAAGGCCAATACCTAAATTTTGACTCTCTTCCTGAGATTGATACATAAATTTGAATTCTCATCTTTTAAATCAATACCTAAATTCTGATTCTTATCTTTCGAGGTTGATACCTAAATTTTGACTCTCTTCCTGAGATTGATACCTAAATTTCAATTCTCATCTTTTGAATCGGTACCTAAATTCTGATTCCTATATTTTGAGATCGATACCAAAATTTTAACTTTCTTCCTGAGATTGATACCTAAATTTCAATTCTCATTTTGAGATCAGTACCTAAATTTTGATTCCCTATCTTTGAGAGCGGTACCTAAATTCCGACTCTCATTTCGAGGTTGATACTTAAATTTTGACTCTCATCTTTGAATTGATACATACATTTCAATTCTCTCATCTTTGAATTGATACCCACATTTCCACACTACTGCAAATTCAACATCACAAGCTCTTTGTAAATTTCATATCACATCTTCAAATCAGTACCTAAATCCTATCACATCTTCAAATTGATACCTACATTTCAATTCTCACATCTTCGAATTGATACCTACATTTTAATTCTCATATCTTCGAATTGATATCTACATTTTAATTCTCACATCTTTGAATTGATACCTACATTTCAATTCTCTCATATTTGAATTGATACCCACATTTCAATTCTCACATTTTTGGATTGATACCCACATTTATATTGTCATATCTCTGAATCGATACCTACATTTCAATTCTCTCATCTTTGAATTGATACCCACATTTCAATTCTCACATCTTCAAATTGATACCCACATTTCAATTCTCACATCTTCAAATTGATACCTACATTTCAATTCTTTCATCTTTGAATTGGCACCTACATTTCAATTCTCACAATTGGAGGTCAATACCTAAATTTTGACTCTCATCTTTGAATTGATACCTACATTTCAATTCTCACATTTTGAGGTCGATACCTAAATTTCAACTCTCAACTTTGAATTGATACATACATTTCAATTCTCATATCTTCGAATCAGTACCTAAATTCTGATTCTCATCTTTTGAGGACAGTACTTAAATTCTGACCCTTCTTGTCTTTTCGAAATTAATACATAAATTTAAATTTCCACCTTGGGTCAGCACTTACATACTGACTCTCATCCTTTGGAAATCTTTGAAGTTTCATAACTCAAAATTCACTCTCTGATCCCCAGTGATAGTCCCTACTCCTTGGTTTTAACCAGACGATCATCTACTAATTCCCCAACATAAGCAAATCACACACACAACCCTACACATACTTCCGAGTCTGTTGACTTCGGAGTCTGTTGACTTAGGTGTTGGTCTGGAGCTAAATCACTCACTACACTCATCAACACTCACATTCACTCACAACCTTAAACTCAATTTTCTAGCCTAGGTCCCATGATCTTTTTGGGATACTCATGTAGATGGTCCCCTAAACCTACTAGCCCTAGGGTTATGGTTTGACTAAGACCACTATGTAGAGGACCAAAATAGGTTTTTCATTGGTCCATGGCTTGTTGGTGATGGTTGCTGCCTCAACTCAACCAAAATACTCATCTTGGCCTTTTACCCCTAAACACCCCCGAATTCTTAAAATACCCCTCCATAGCCAAAAATTCTAAAAACTCAAAAAATTCCCAAAAAATCTCAATAAATCTCAAATATTCCCAATTTTATTTTTCTCAACTACCACATGACCCAATTTGGCCAGTTTAACCACCTTTAACGAAAACCCCCAAATTTTCCTTTAAGGCCCCAAATTTCCCCAAATTCAACCCCAATGCCCATCAATTCGATCTCAATTGGCCCCAATTTCAATCCTAAACTCAAATTAACTTTTTATATGACCAATATAGACCAAATTGAAGCTTAATTGGCCCATGATTTGAGCATAATTTTGATTTAGGTCAAAACCTCAATTTTGACCATATGATTTAATCTCATCAAATTAAACCCAAAGCCTAGTCAATTGGCCCCAATTAATGTTGAAAAGTCTTTATAAAATTCTTATACATCAAAATCAACCATCAATTGGCCTTGGTAAAGCCTCAAATCCATTTAATTTTGGCCTAAATCCAAAGTTCCTGAATTTAGCCCCAAATTGAGTAATCCCCAAATTTCACCGAATTGATTGCCTTAACCCCCAAATTGGCATCCAATTCATGTTGAAAACTCTTCATAGGGTCCCTACTTACCATTTACTACAATCAATTTGGACTTAGCCCAAGACTAACCCAAGCTAGACCCAAGCCTAGTCCAACATGACCAATTTGACTAAAAGTCAAAATTCCTTCAAATTAACCCTTCAATTGAGCTCAAAACCACTTCCATTCTTCACCAAAGTTGTTCCCTATGATCATCTACACCAAAGAAAACATTTATGTGGGCCAATTGACATGACTAACGTAGCCCAAACCCAAGTTTTGGTCATTTGCACCCACTTGGACCCATGCACTAAATGTGAGCTAACCACCCTAAAGTCACTAAATTAACTCCATCACAGCCATTAGTTGGAATTAGTGAGTNTTCACCGAATTGATTGCCTTAACCCCCAAATTGGCATCCAATTCATGTTGAAAACTCTTCATAGGGTCCCTACTTACCATTTACTACAATCAATTTGGACTTAGCNGCAGTGTTGTTTCCCCATTGTGGATTTACAGCATTAGAATTATTGTTACTCCAACTAAAGTTTGAATGATTCTTCCAACCAGGGTTATAATAATTGGCATAAGGGTTATTAGAAATATTGTTCATTGCATTTAAAGTGTCATAAGAGGATTGATATTTTACTATTTGTCCAAAAGAGTTTTCGTCAAGCATAGGTGCTGCCTGAGAATAATTCATTCCATATTAATCTATCTTCTTTGATATAGCAACAATTCAGAATAATGAATAGTATCTACTCTTTATGGATTTGCCCTTTCAAAGGGCCACTAAAAATTATTAGTAGTCATCTCTTCCATTAATGAATATGCTTCATCGAATGGTTTTGACATTAATGATCCACCAGCAGCAGAGTCAATTATCGATCTAAGAGATCCAACCAACCCATTATAAAAAGTTTGAATAATTAACCAATCTGGCAATGCATGGTGTGGACACTTTCTAAGGAGATATTTAAGTCTTTCCGAGACTTCATAAATTGATTCCCTTTCAAACTGATAAAGAGATGTGATATCATTTCTAAGCTTAGTAGTTTTTGAAGGTGGGAAATATTTATTTAAGAATTTTTGTGATAAATCTCACCATGTTCTAATAGATCCAGGTGCTAATGAGTCTAACCACATCTTAGCTTTATCCCTTAATGAAAAAGGAAAAATTCTAAGTATAACAGCATCATTCGATACTCCATCATATTTAAATGTAACACACAATTATAGAAAACTAGTAAGGTGTAAATTAGGATCTTCAGTTGTGTTTCCCCAAACTGATTTTTTTGTACCATTTAGATAACAGCAGGCTTAAGCTCAAAATAATTGACAGCTACAGCAGGGTTTTGAATACTCAAATGAATTTTATCTGTTGTAGGATTAACATAATCTCTTATAGGTCTCTGATGATGTTCATTTTTATTTTCAGCATTGTTTAAATTGCAAGCCATTTTGTTAAACTGTTCTTTCTCTTTTCGTTGTTTTCAAATTTTTCTAATAGTTCTTTTTAACTCAGAATCGTAAGGTACTAAATTTTCAGATCTTACACTACGCATTATTGACCTCACTTTTGGTTGAGGTTTAGTTTTTCCTCTATAGTAGCCTAAGGTCTAGCCATAGAACTTTCTTATTGATTATTCTTACAAACCTAGACCATTAGAAATTCTACCATCTTCTTTACTCAACTTGAAGTTCCACATCTTGGTCCTAACCTATAGCACTTAGTAGGTGGGGTCACTATAAGGGAAACTCAAGATGAGTCACCCTTAGGACTACTGGACCTTAGGATTGACCCTGGGTGTTGGTTTGGAGCTAAGGCACTCACTACACTCATCTACACTCACATTCACTCACAACCCTAAACTCAATTTTCTGGCCTAGATCCCTTGATCTTTTTGGGATACTCATGTAGATGATCTCCTAAACATACCAGCTCTAGGGTTATAGTTTGACTAAGACCACTATGTAGAGGACCCAAAATGGGGTTTCCTTGGCTTATTGGTGATGATTGGTACCTCAACTCTTACCAAAATACCCATCTTGGCCTTTTACCCTAAAACATGTTGGTGATGGTTGGTACCTCAACTCTACCAAAATACCCATCTTGGCCTTTTACCCCTAAACACCCCCAAATTACAAAAATACCCCTCCAAACAAAAAATTTAAAAAACACAAAAAATTCCCAGAAAATCTCAATAAATCCCAAATATTTCCAATTTCATTTTTCATAACTACCACATGAGCCAATTTTGCCAATATCCCCAAATTCAACCAAAATATCCATCAATTTGATCTCAATTGGTCCCAATTTCAATCTTAAACTCAAATTCACTCTTGATATGACCAATATAGACAAAATCTAAGCTTAATTGCCTCATGATTTGCGCTCAATTTTGATTTAGGTCAAAACCCCAATTATGACCATATGACCTAATCTCATCAAATTGAACCCATAGCCTTGTCAATTGGCCCCAATTAATGTTGAAAAATCTTTATAACATTCTTATACATTAAAATCAACCATCGATTGGCCTTGGTGAAGCCTCAAATCCATTTGATTTTAGCCTAAATCTAAAATTCCCAAATTTAGTCCCAAATTGGCTAAGTCCCCAAATTTCACCCAACTGATTGCTTTAACCCACAAATTGGCATCCAATTCATGTTGAGGACTCTTCATAGAGTCCCTATTGACCATTTAAAATAATCAATTTGGACTTAGCCCAAGGCTAACCCAAGTTAGACCCAAGCCTAGTCCAACATAACCAAATTGACTAAAAGTCAAAATTCCCTCAAATTGACACTTCAATTGAGCTCAAAACCACTTCCATTATTCACCAAAGTTCTTCTATATGATCATATACACCNGGCTCATGATTTGAGCCCAATTTTGATTTAGATCAAAACCCCAATTTTGACCATATGACCTAATCTTACCAAGTTCAACCCATAGCCTAGTAAATTGGCCCCAATTAATGTTACAAAATATTCATAACATTCCTACACATCAATTGGCCTTGGTGATGCCTCAAATACATTTGATTTTGGCGTAAATCCAAAATTCCCAAACTTAGCCACAAATTGGCTAAGTCCCCAAATTCGACCCAATTGGTTGCCTTAACCTCCAAATTGGCATCCAATTCATGTTGAAAACTCTTCATAGGGTACCTATTGAACATTTACAATAATAAATCTGGACTTAGCCCAAGGCTAACCCAAGCTAGACCCAAGCCTAGCCCAGCATGAGGAAATTGACTAAAATTCAAAATTCCCTCAAATTGACCCTTTAATTTAGCTCAAAACCACTTCCATGCTTCACCAAAGTTGTTCTTTATGATCATCTACTCCAAATGCAACATTGATTTGAGTCAATTGACATGGATAACCTAGCCCAAATCCAAGTTTTGGTCATTTGGACCCACTTTCCCATGCACTAAATGTGACCTAACCACCTTAAAGCCACCAAACTAACTCCACCACAGCCATTGGTCATGCACTAAATGTGACCTAACCACCCTAAAGTCACCAAATTAACTCCATCACAACCATTAGTTGAACTTAGTGACCAGTCCAAAAAACATGAAACCACCTAAATCAAGCCATGGACCAAAGGTTCCTGAAATCAAGGGATAATAATTCTAAAAATGCATGTGCTTAAGATATCCTTACCAAAATTAGGTATTATTACACTAAATTGCTGTGACATATTCCCATAGGTTCCCTGAGCTCCTAGCCACCTCCCCCTGGCCGACCGACTAGCCTAGTGGCTAGAAAAGCTCAAAACTGAGAGAAAACCCCATGTCACCTCACCCAAATCAAACCTAGAGGCCAGCTCAGCCAATCTAATGGATGGAGCTCCTCTGCCCTCAACCTAAGCACCACAATGCACCTAAACTTATGCCCTGAGAGCCACCCCATCGCCATTTTTAATAAAAACTCACCTCCACGGCCATGGGAGGTGTGCTGAAATTTCCTTAGAGAGGCCTCTCCAAACTTGCCACAGAGCTTCCCTAAGATCCCCTCAGTGCATTCCAACCATTTTCTTCCACTAATTCCCATTATCGGAGCTTAATTTTGAGCTTGGAACCTTGCCAGAAACCAGGATAGAGCCCATTATAATTCCACACTCCACCAAACTCAAATTAACTCTACCCACACCTTCACAACCAAGAAAGAAGCCAAAGCCCCATAAAATCCTCCTTCCACAGAGCCTCTACCATAGCTCTAGACCAACACCCAAATCCGATCGTGATCGAATTCATACCTAGACCTTACACTAAGACCAGAGACTCAATCCTTAGCCTCCTTGGACCTCAACAAACATGCCGAGCACCTCTGATTGAAGCTTCCGTTCTCAGAGCAAAGGTATAAAACTTCTCCTCCTCCCGAGCCTATTTTGATTCTCCATTTACTTTATCTTGATTTCATGATGTTTTTATCATATAGATGTTTTTGTCTTACTTATACAATCATTTTAAAAAAAATCTCACTTTATTTGGTTGAGAAATGAGAGAGATCTTAAGCCTCAAAGGTGGACGGTTATCAACCTAAGCTATCGGGGACGATGACCATGCGTTGTCCGATCGCGCGTGTATTGAATGGATGACCAAGATGAAGCCGGGCAGTGCTTCTTTACACAAACAAGCGGGACACGTGGCTGCTGGCATGGATGGTAGCTTCAAAAAAGAGTGCGCCATGTGGACTTTCGGAGACGTCGTAGGATGACGAGGCACCACGTGGATAAGTAGATAAATGGGGGCTTTTTCCTATTTATTTAAATACCCCTAACTTAGAAAATTCATAACTTTGTGTAGAAAAATAAAAAAAAAGCCTCTTATTTTGTGAACAAAGGAGAACAATGTGGAATAAATTTCAAGTCCATTTGATGCATATTTTATTTTTAATTAATTAAACACTTTTTTGAATCATTTGATTCTCCATGAATATTTACAGATCACCTTGGCTTGAAATTTTGGCATGTTGTAGCCTCTATTAAGGTGAACATCCTCTGGTTTTTCCAAAATCAGAGGAGGTTCCTAGACAGAGATTCATATTTTTCAAGTTTATGCACATTATTTCCTTAAAATAATCATGAAAATTAGCATGATGATTAGAAAATTTTTAGAAAATTTTGGAAGGTTTATGATGACCAAGAAACTTTTAGGAAATTTTTTCATGAGTCATGTCATTTAAAATGTACCTAATTTTCACAAACACTAAATCACTAAGATAATTAATTTTGAAAGAAATAAACATTTAAATGACTTGATTTTTTATCTCCACTATTATTTATGATCCAAAAAACTCACCATAAAAATTTCAAAATGTTTTGAGTTCATTTGATAACTTAAGTTGATTTTTAAAGATAAGCATCATTTTTGGCATTTAAATGATTTTTAAAAATCAAAATATAACTCAAACTTTTATAAAACATATTTTTTGAGTTCTGTTTGATAAGGGGCATTTTTTTAAAATAAAATGATATTTAAAATAAAAACTTCATTTTTAGCCTATTTTAAATATATAAAATAATTAAAAATCCATAAAAATCACAAAAATAATAAAACTGATGGAAATATTCTAAATTGCTTCCTAAGCACTTAGGGACAATTAGAATTTTTGTCCTGATTTTCTAAGTAAAGATATTGAATTTTAAAACTTAAAAATGAATTTTTAAAGGCTAAAATGAGTTTTAATTAAAATAATACCAATAAATCAAATAAAAATAAAAAAAATATACATCTTCTCCTCTAAGTTCTCTAACCTCAAGAAGACTTTTCAAAAATACAAAACTTAATTTTCTCCATTTAAGATATTTTATATTTAATAAATACTCCAGAACTTAAAGTAATTTTTAAAATTTAAATAAAATATAAAAAATCATGAAATTAGGTCCAAAGACTGCTCTATTCTAAGTGTACCGCTAGTAAAAATTTCAAGGGATTAGGAGCTACCTTAGTCAAGTTAGGAATTTTCTTTCAAAAATCCTATTTTTGCATGAAAATAATTATATAAATTAAATCAAAAAGGAATTTTCCTTGAAAAATCTTATTTTTGCATTAAAATAATTATATAAAATAAATTAAATTCGAAAAATCACATTTTCTCTTCTGATGTCTTAATTGACCCATGAATGAGGTAGGATAAAAATTCCAAAGTCATGTGAATTGAATTTAACAAATTATGAAATGATAGAGCCTTAGGGGTAAATGCGTAATTTTGGAAATTTAGCCTTAGTTAACATTTATGCTTAATTTAAGGAGGGAAATGGGTAACATTTGATCTTAATCAATTTATTTGATTTTAAAACATAAGGAGTTAATTGATAGAAACAAATTTCACTTTCGTCATTAAAACGATAAGTTATTAAAATTCTAAATTATTAAAATTTGGAAGTTTATTAAAATAAAAAGAATCTAGGACTTAGGGATATGACTTTTGAAGTTAATAATTAATCAATTTAATACCCTTATTTTGGTGTTCAAATAAAATTCAAATCATGACCACCTTTTCAAAATTAATTAAGACACTCACCTAGGTCTTAAGGCGAAAATTAAAACATCTTTCAAACACTACAAGCCCAATTAGGGTTAAAATTTGGCTAAGTGTTCCAACAAAACTAACTTGCTTCTTTAAGGGTGTTCACCCACATCATTCTTAGATTGAATCGCAAGTGATAATTACCCTTTTCGTAGGGATAATTGAGACATCAATGTTCATTGAGCATTAAGGGTATTTATAGGATGAATTATTAAGCAATATAATAAGTTTAAAAGAACTCTACATTTCCACCAGGCAGCGAGAAAGTAGCATGGACTTGCTTCTTTGTCTAGATACGCTAGACATTTCAGAGATATACCAAACTTAATATATCTTTCTTGATAAAGTCATCCTTAATTGATCAAATAGGGATCCATCAAGATATGACATAGGGTTAGGAAAACTACCAAAACTTTACTTTTCCTACTCTCCATAAATGGCTTAACATGCATTTTAAGTTTCAGGTGGTAGAACGAGAAGACTCGCGAGGTACGCTTTTATAGTTTTCTGCGTTGTCTTTACTGTACTTTCATACAGTAGTTTTATACCTGCAAATTTGCATGCTAAACAATGATGCCACCCTGCACAAAAACTAAAACTATTAGGATAGCCACAAAACCAAAAACAAAACCAAAATTAAAATTAACCAAGATAAAATTCACCCCCACAACATTCAAAATATAAAACAACTCAAAATTTAATCACAAACATCACACAAAACTATAATTGCAACTAAGTTAAGAGGTCTCTATCGGATGATCGGGAATCCCTCGGAGGAGGTAACCTATGATTGCTAACGAAGCTTCCCACGGTCTAAATGAAATTATGGAACTGATTAAGTTGAGTTTAGTAAGTTCATTTAGACTAAGTGAATCCAATAGAAAATAGTGATGCCAAAACGAGGGAACTGTAGGATCCTAACCGGTGTTGCTCCAATCGACTTTAATATGCCCCTATAAAATTTAAAGAACTTAAACCATAGGGCCACCTGATTTAATATTATAACTTGACACACTAGAAAACTCAAACTCATCGTGGCGAGAAGCTTGGAGCTAGCATGGTAGGTAGCACGACCATCTTCAATAGCAAAACCTGTCTTCCCCAGCTAAACCAGACTTCCTTCCTTAGACTTAAATAAACGAAGCCATAGGACTTCAAGGTTGCTTGCTTATGCAGCGTAAATCCTCACCTTATCTTTAGGATTTTGTACAACCCTGCTATACAATATATGCCCTAACTCGTCTTAGGATTCTGAGGTTGTCGTCTGTCATGACCTAAATCCTCACATCTTCCAGGCTATTTGTGTGATCGTTTCACACAAATGTAAGCCTTAAATAATAAAATTGGTAGGATAAAACACTTAAATTTTTCTCTTGAAAACTCAAGCCAAACATTAGGATAGCTTGGGAAGTCACCGGAGTTCTCCTCTGGATCCATGACATCCCCTAGTTCTTCCTCCTTTGGACTCTACAACAAAATATTTCAAATTTGAACCAATCCCCTCTCACACCTCTACGTCCGATCTCATTGAAAAGTCCTACTCTTTGAAACTCCTTGAAGATAATATTTTCTGATTTTTATCGAGAGACTTCTTAGATGACTTTGGTCATTTAAGATGTATTTAACTATAGGGGCTTGCCCTTATAGGAAGCATGTCCGAACCCAGCTTAATATAAAACCTATTTAAATGTTCAACGTCCTGTGAGTCTAGTGATGGTAGAATCGGTAGCAACAATGGTGGTATCAAATCTGCTTCATAAGCGGAACCAGACATGAACACGAGTAGGTAAAGCTTCAATTGATTTTTGAGATCGTCTGGTAAAATTTCTTTCTTTATACGAGGGGATACTGCACACCACACTCGTTTAAGTAACTCTCCAACTAAACAACCTTATTTGACAGTTAGTATCTGAAAAACTAAATTTACTTGGGTGATAGGAGAAAGAGGCGAACCTCGGAAAGAGGCGTGAACGGGAATGACTTAAATTTGGAACATTTATTGTAGAATCTAAAGGAGGAAGAACTAGGGGATGTCACAGACCTAAAGGCAAACCTCGGTGACTTCCCAAACTACCCTATAGTTTGGGTTCAATTTTGAAGAAAAATATTTAAATTTTTCATCTTGAAAATTTTTTTAATTAAATAATCACACAAATAGTCTGGAAGATGTGAGGATTTAGGTCGTGTTTAACGATAATCTCCAAATCCTAAGATGAGTTAGGGCTTTAATTGTACAACAGAGCTGTACAAAAGCCTAATGAAAGGTTGAGGATTTATGTTGCATAAGTAAACCACCTCAAAGTCCTATGGCTTGGTTATTTAATTTAAAAAAAAAGAGTGGTTTAGCTGATGTAGACATGTTTTGCTGTTGAAGATGGCCGTGCTGCCCATAATGCTAGCTCCAAGCTCCTCGTTGCAACAAGTTTAGGTTTTCTAATGTGCCAAGTTATAATCTGGAATCAAATGTCCCTAAGGGTCATGGTTATTTAAATGTTATGGGGCATATTAAAGTTGAGTAGAGTGACACCGGTTAGGATCCTATGGTTCCCTCATTCTGGTACCACTATTTTCTTTTGAATTCACTTAGTTCAAATGAATTTACTAAACTCAACTTAATGAAGTCCATACTTTCATTTAAACCATGGGAAATCTCGTTAACAGCAGTAGGTTACCTCCTCTAAGGGATTCCCGACCTTCCTATAGAGATGTCTTAATTTATTTGCAATTATTGTTTTGTGGGTTTGTATTAAAATTTTGAGTTGTTTTATATTTTGAATGTTGTGGCGGTGAATTTTATCTTGATTGATTTTAATTTTTGTTTTGCTTGAGTTGTTTTATATTTTGAATGTTGTGGCGGTGAATTTTATCTTGGTTGATTTTAGTTTTGGTTTCGTTTTATATTTTGAATGTTGTGGCGGTGAATTTTATCTTGGTTGATTTTAGTTTTGGTTCTG
This sequence comes from Phalaenopsis hybrid cultivar, assembly GCA_002079205.1. Taxonomy (NCBI): domain Eukaryota; kingdom Viridiplantae; phylum Streptophyta; class Magnoliopsida; order Asparagales; family Orchidaceae; genus Phalaenopsis; species Phalaenopsis hybrid cultivar. The sequence goes on along the minus strand of JXCR01147573.1, from coordinate 297,131 downwards.
GTTATGGTTGTATATTTTGAATGTTGTGGCGGTGAATTTTATCTTGGTTGATTTTTAATTTTGGTTTTGGGATATTTTGAATGTTGTGGCGGTGAATTTTATCTTGGTTGATTTTAGTTTTGGTTTTGGTTTTAATTTTGAATGTTGTGGCGGTGAATTTTATCTTGGTTGATTTTTAATTTTGGTTTTGGTTATGTGGCTGAATGTTGTGGCGGTGAATTTTATCTTGGTTGATTTTAGTTTTGGTTTTGGTTTTGGTTTTCTAAGTTGAAGTTGTGGTTTTTGTGTGATGTTTGTGATTAAATTTTTAGTTGTTTTATATTTTGAATGTTGTGGCGGTGAATTTTATCTTGGTTGATTTTAGTTTTGGTTTCGTTTTATATTTTGAATGTTGTGGCGGTGAATTTTATCTTGGTTGATTTTAGTTTTGGTTCTGGTTATGGTTGTATATTTTGAATGTTGTGGCGGTGAATTTTATCTTGGTTGATTTTTAATTTTGGTTTTGGGATATTTTGAATGTTGTGGCGGTGAATTTTATCTTGGTTGATTTTAGTTTTGGTTTTGGTTTTATTTTGTGGCTATCCTAGCAGTTTTGGTTTTCATGCAGGGTGACATCATTGTTTAACATGCAAACTTAAGAGAAGAAGTATAGAAAGGTAAATGCATTAATTTAAAAGCGTACTTGTTGATTTTTCTCGTTCCACCACCTGAAAGGTCAATGCCTGCAGGACATGTATATAAATTTGCAAGGAATTTAAATTGCAAGAGTAGATGAAGGTTTAGCTACCAAACCCCAAGTTATGATTTTATTGAATCTCAGAAGAGCCTAATAGCTGATTTTAGAACAAAAATATGATAAGTCTAATTTTCCCTTTAGAATGTCCAAGAGATTTCAAAATGCTCGAGGCATGACCCTGGACCATCTTGAAGATCTCTTGAAATATTTTGAGTTCATTTTGGACTTATCATATTGTTCCATTAATCATCTAAGGTTGAAGCGTAACTATCCCGGTGCTCAGTGAAGCTTAACAATTTAATTATCCCTAGGATAGGATACTCAGTTGATCAATTGAAGTTTCTTTTAAAGGTTATGTGAGTGGGTGCTCCTAAGGCAAATTTAAGTCATTTAAAGATTATGGTGCCCACAATTAAAGTCAGGCTTGTAGTGTTTAAAGATGTTAATCACTAATCATGTTATCTTTTAAATTTGATCAATTGAGTGTAGACATTGAGCATATGTGACTACTAAGCCTGTAATAATCATGATAGGTGGAATGATGATTGTCAAAATTTTGATTTAAGTGATCTGCATTCTTATGGAATATCACATCATCCTCAACTTTGGGCTTAAGAAAAGTCAATTATCATCTTTTCTATCTTAAGCCCATCACTTAAGAATCACTTGATCTTAATTGATTTCAAAGTCATGAAGATTAGGATAATTATAACCATGTTCATGTTGTACAAAGGTGTTGAGTGAGTTTCTACCTTTTAATCCCATTGTATTTCAATCATCCAAACATGTTTATCAAGATAAAAATTGCCTATTTTCCCTTAGTTAATCTTAAATTTTGAATAAAACACCAAAATATAAAAGGACTATTTTGCTTTTGGGATACTTCACCTCATAACTCATTAAACATAACCCGAATGACTTTGAGCATTTAGAGTGGTATATCCATGAGGCCATTACAATATTAGGGGAGAATATTGTTGACCTCACTTTTGGTTGATGTCTAATTTTTCCTCTATAGTAGCCTAGGGTCTAAACATAGGACTTTCCTATTGACTATTCTTAGAAAACTAGAAAAGGCACCCTCACCATTAGAAATCCCATAGGACTTTCCTGTTGACTATTCCTAGAAAACTAGAAAAGGAACCCTCACCATTAGAAATTCTAAACTCATCTTTACTCAACTTGAAGTTCCAGATAGGGGTGCTAACCTCTAGCACTTAGTAGGTGGGGTTATTATGGGGGAGCCCAAGGAGAGTTCCCATAGGACTGCTTGACCTTAAGGTTGACTCTGGGTGTTTTTGTGGAGCTAAGGCACTGACTTGCACTAACCTCACTCACAATCACTCACAAGTATAAACACAAAATTTCTTGACTTTGATCCCTTAATCCTTTGGGAGACTCATGTAGATGGTCCCCTAAACCCATTAGCCCTAGGCTAGGGTTTAGCTAACACTAGTACATAGAGGACCTAAATGGGGTTTCCATTGGTCCATAGCTCATTTATGATGGTTAGCACCCTAATTCTACCAAAAACACTTAACTTGACCTTTTTCCACTAAATTCTCCCAAATTACCAAGTACCCTTGAAAGTCTAAATTTGGCTAAAATTCCCAAATTTAACCAAAATATCCAAATTTGTTAAAAAATCATTTCAAACCTTTTGAAAACATTCAAATTACCCAAAATCACCAAAAAATTGCCAGATTACCAAAATGCCCCTCCTTAGCCCAAAATTTCAAAAAATTTCAAAAAATCCAAAAAAATTCTCAAAACTTTTCAAATATTCCCAATTTCATTTTTTCTCAACTACGACATGATCCAATTTGACCAAATTGACCATTTTGACCAAAACCCTCAAATTGCCTTTAAAGGCCCAATTTCTTTAAATTCACCTCAAATGTCCATCAATTGGGTCCCGATTTCCCCGAATTTAATTTCTAAACTCAAATTCACCTTCCATATGACTAATATAAAGTAAATCCAAGCTCAATTGGCCCATGTTTTGGGCCTACTTTTTTTCTAAATCTAACCCCAATTTTGGCCATATGACTTAATCTCACCAAATTTAACCAATAGCCTACTCAATTTCCACAATTTATGTTGAAAACTCTTCATAACACTCCTACCTATCAAACTTGACCTTCAATTAGCCTTGATGAAGCCTCAATTTCATTTAATTTTTATCTAAGTCCAAAAGCCCCAATTTTGCCCTAAATTGACCATGTCTCAAAATTCCACCAAATTGACTGCCTTTGCCCCAAAATTGACACCCAATTTATGTTGAAAACTCTTCATGAAATTCCTATTGACCATTCTGAACAATCAATTTGGACTTAGCCCAAGCATAGCCCAATCTCGACCCAAGTCTAGTCCAACATGCCCAAAGTGACCAAAATTACAAAATCCATCAAATTGAACCCCCAATTGAACTCAAAATCACTTCAATCTTTCACAAAAAAATGTTCATTACAATCATCTACACAATATTGACCAATCAATTGGGCTCAAGTTCATGGCTAACCTAGCCCAAACCTAAGCTTTAGCCAAATTGACCTACATGGAACACTTCACAAAAAGTTGACCCATTCTAGCAAAATTGGCAAACCAAAAACCACCATAGCCAAATTTTGGACCTTATTGACCATGCTAAACCCGATAGAACCACCCAAATGAGGCATGGGCCAAAGGATCCCCAAATCAAGGGATTTACTTCCAAAATTGCTTAAGCCTAAAGGATTTTTGCCAAAACTAAACACCTCCCCAAATTAATTATTGTGATAAATTCCCCTAGCTCACCTGACCTCTTGGCCACCTCCCCAAGCCTTGGGGGTTAGCCTAGTCACCAGAGGAGCCAAAATTGCGAGCCACCACCCAAAATTTAAACCTAATTCAAACTTTGAGGCCACCTCATTCCATTTTAAATTTAGAGCTTCTTTGCCCTGCAAATAAGCATCATTTTACACCCCTCAATTGGCCCACAGAGCCACCTTAAGCAATTTTTATAAAACCTCCACCTCCATGGCCATGGAGGGTGTGCTGAAAATTTCTTAAGGACACCCTCTGAAATGACTCCCTGAGCTTCCTTGAGACCTCCAAAGTGCAACCCAACCACTCTTTTGCTCTGGTTCCCTTTGTCGGAGTTCAATTTTTGAGCTCAAATCCTTGTCGGAGATAGGACATTCTCCACCACACCTCCACAGTGCACCAAATCCAAATTAAACTCACTCACATCATCACCACACTGAACTAAGACAAAGCCCTATCAAATCCCACTCATATAGAGCCTTTAAGATAGCTCAAGACCAACACCTAAATCCAGCCTTGATCAAATTTGGGTCTAGACAATTCACCAACAGTAGAGGCTCAATCAACAGCCTCCTTAGACCTCCAAAAAAGTGCCGAGCACCTCTGATTGAAGCTTCCCTTCTCAGAGCAAAGATATTGAACTTCCCCTCTTCCAGAGCCTATTTTGATTCTCCATTTAATTAAAATTAATTTAATGGCATGTTTACCGTATGGATGTATTCTTCACACTTAGACGAGTCCATAGGATCAAACGCGAAGTGATTTGGTTGAGTGTAGGACGAGATCTTAAGGTTTGAAGTTGAGCGGCTCAGGGGTTCTAGGTATCGGAAACAATGACAGAGAGCCGTCTGATCAAGCATGTATCAGATGGATGAACGAGATCGAGCCGGATGAGATCTTCATGCGTGAATAGTGGGACATGTGGCTGCCGAGTTGGATGGCGGCGCTGAACCAAAAGACGACGCTTGGAGCTTTGGAGACGCATAGGATGAGGTGTTGCCGCACATTTAAATAGAAAAATAAGGATTTAAATAACTTAGAAAATGATCCCTAACTTCAAACATTCAAATATCGGTGTAGAAAAATAAAAAAAAATAAAATAAAAATACCCACTTGCTCGGTGAAAAGGAGAATAATTTGGAAATAATTTGAAGTTTATCCGATGCATATTTTATTTTTAATTAATTAAACACTATTTTGAATCTTTTAATTCTCCATGCATGTAGACATTTCACCATGGCTTGAAATTTTGGTATGTTGTTGCCTCTATCTTAGGGAATATTCTCAGATTTTGTCAAAGTCAGAGGAGATCTTTAGACATTGATCCATATTTTTCAAGTTTATGTCTATTATTTGCATAAATTAATCATAATAATTAGCATGTAACTTAGAAAATTCCAAGAAAATTTTGGAAGTTTTATTGTGGCCAGAGAACCCTTTGGAAAATATTTCATGGGCTAAGTCATTAAGAATACACTTAACTTTCACCAAACGCTAATCACAAAGAAAATTAATTTGGGAAATATAAACATCTAAATGACTTGGTTTTAATCTCCACTATAATTTGAAGTTCAGAGAACACCCCATAAGAAATTCAAAATATTAGGAGCTCATTTGATAATTCAAAATGATTTTCCAAGTTAAATGCCACTTTTAACAATAAAATATTTTTTAACAATTAAAATATAACTCACAAATTTATAAAAACTAATTTTTGGAGTTCTCTGTGATAAGATGAATTTTCTAAAAATAAATTTGTAATTAAAATAAAAATACCATTTTTAAGCCTTTCTTTAATATTTAAATAATTAAAAACTGATAAAAATTACAAAAATAATAAAACTCATAGAAATGTTATTAATTGTTTCTTAAGCACTTACAAACAATTAGAATATTTTTTCTGATTTTCTAAGTGAAGATATTGAATTATGAAGCTTAAAATAATTTTTAAAGGCTAAAAATGGACTTTCACTAAAATAATTCTAAGAATTCAAAGAAAAATCATAAAAATGTGAAGTTTATTTCTTTGGGTCCCTTGACCTTAAAGATATTTAATGAAAATATAAAACTTAATTTTCCACATTTAAACTATTTTATAATTAATAAATACTATAGAACTTGAAATAATTTTAGTAATTAAAATAAGACTCAAAAAATCATGAAATTTGGTCAAATTGTTTCTCTAGTCAAAATCTACCCCTAATAAAAATTTCAAGTGATTAAGCTTTGCCTTGGTCAAGTTATGGAATTTTCTTTGAAAAATTCTATTCTCGCATAAAAATATATATATAAATTAAATTAAAAATTGAAAAATCACATTTCTCTTCTGATGTCTTAATTAACCCATGAGTGAGGTGGGATGCAAATTCTAAAGTCATTAAAATTAAATTTGATGAATTATGAAGTAATAGAGCCTTAGAGACAAAATTGTAATTTTAGAAATTTAGTCTTAATTAACATTTAGGCTTAATTCAAGAAAGGGAAATGGGAAACCTTTGAACTTAATTAACATATTTGGATGATTAAAACATAAGGGATTAATTCGTAGAAACTAATCCCGTTTCTTCCAATTAAAGGATAAATCTGAAATTTCCTAGATGATTAAAATTTGGGAGTCTACTAAATTAAATGATCATAAACTTAGGAGTATAGTTTTGGGTGTTAATAACTCACTAATTTAATGCCCCTTATCTAGTTTTCAAGTGACATTCAAATGTTCTGATGATGAATTATTATCACTTAAAATTTAGTCACTTTCAAAATGACGAAGACATCCACCAGGATCTTAAGGGCTTAGTAGTGACCTAAGATAAATCAAATTTAATTAAATGAGTATTAGAAAAGTGAATAAAAATTGAACACATTTCAAACACTACAAGCCCAAGTTAAAACCAAGAATTGGAGAAGAGTCTTAATAACACTAACTTGCCCCTTTAAGAGTCTTCACCTGCATAATTCTCAAATTGAGTGATAAATGATAATTAACGTGCTCTTAGGGATAATTGAAACATCAATTTTCATTAAGCATTTGAGGTATTTACAGGATGAACTATTAATCAAAGTAATAAGTTTAAATGAGCTCGAGGCTTTTCACCAGGTGGTGAGGGGAAAGCATGGACCTGCCTTTTTCTCCTGACCTGTTTGATACCTCAGAGGTCTAATAAGCTTAATATGTTTTGCTTAACAAAAATCATCCTTAATCAAACTAATAGGGACCCGCCAAGATGTGATTTAGGATTTGGTAGATCACCAGAACCTTATTTTTCTCACTTCATATAAATGCCCTTACATGCATTTTTGAGTTTCAAGTGGTGGAATGAGAAGACTCGTCAGGTACGCTTTTACAGTTACAATACCTTATTTTTTCTATACTTTCCACACTGTACTTTCATGCTTTTAAACTTGCATGTTAAATAAAGACGTCACCCTGCATGAAAACCAAAACTGAAATCAATCAAGATAAAATTCACCACCACAACATTCAAAATATAAGACAGCTCAAAATTTAGTCACAAACATCACACAAAACAACAACTATAACTAAATTAGGATGTCTCTATCAGATGATCGGGAATTCCTCAGAGGAGGTAACCTACGGTTGCTAACGAGGCTTCCCATGCTCTAAACGAAAGTACGAAATTTATTAAGTTGAGTTTAGTAAATTCATTTGGACTAAGTGAATCCAATATAAAATAGTGAAACCGGAATGAGGGAATCGTAGGATCCTAACCGGTGCCACTCTAATCAACTTTAACATGCCCATAATGTTTAAAGAGCTGCAACCATAGGGCCATCTAATTTGACATTATAACTTGACACCTTAGAAAACTTAAAATTGTCATGGTGAGGAGCTTGGAGCTAACATGGTGGGCAGCATGACCATCTTCAACAACAAAACATGTCTTCCTCAGCTAAACCATCCCTTAGAATTAAACAACAAATCCATAAGACTTTGAGGTAGTTTTCTTATGCAATGTAAATCCTCATCTTATCTTTTGGTCTTTGTACAACTCTGCTATACAATATAAGCCCTAACTCATTTTAAGATTTCGAGGTTGTCGTCCTTCATGACCTAAGCCCTCAAATCTTTCAGGCTATTTATGTGATCATTTCACACAAATGTAAGCCCTAAAAAAATAAAATTTACAGGATGAATCACTCAAATAATTTCTCCTCAAAATTAAAGCCAAACAATATGATAGATTGGGAATTCTCTGAGCTTCTCCTCCGGATCCATGACATCCCCTAGTTCTTCCTCATTTGGATTCCAAAAACAAAATTCTTCAAATTTGAGCCAAACCAATTTCACACCTCTTTGTCCGATTTCATTAAAAAGTTATATCTTTTTGAACTCTTTGAAGATAATATTCCCTGATTTTTATAGAGAGCTTTCTTAGGAGACTTTGGTTATCCAAGATGTAATTAACTATAGAGGCTTGCCTATATAGGAAGCTTGTATGAACCCAACTTAATATAAACCCTATTTAATTCTTTATATTAAATAGGGAAAATTTTTGGCAAATAAAACAGTTTTGCAGACCAAATAAATGTCATATATTTCTTAGTTTATTTGATCGAGCCTCATCCTCAAGTCTTGTGTTTATCCTTTGGGATAGATACACGGTTTAAGGTATAGGGCTATTTCATTTAAAATATGAAAAATATGGGATCATTTTGATTTCAGATTTTTCTAAATGATAAATCTATATGTAAATTAAAATGTCCTTCTGAAGCGGGCGACAAAATTTTTTTTCCGGTGACCGACAGCTTCTTACGGGCAACTCCACAACTAAAATAGTGCTGACAACTTCTGGCGACTCCACTGGAGACAAGCTTTTCTCTCCATCTAAATCAAGAAATATTATTTCACACATCGGTAATGTGTCCATGTCCCTCTTGGACCAAATTACTCTTCTTCTGTTGATATAATTTATCAATTTCTGTCTTGGGAATGTACAATAACTCTTTGGAATTTAGGACTGTCTGTTCAATCACATTTGAATAGAGGGGTTTAGGAAGCCATTAAGGACTCTTTAAATCTTCATGAGGGGTCGGACCACCAATAAGTGTGTTGGTGGACTAGTTCCACCTGGGCATTGTGTGTTGCTAAATGGGCTAGCACTGAGTCCTAAACACTTCACTTCTCCCTTTCAAGTTTGATTTGCTATTTGGAAAATTAAATCAAATTGTGTTGTGTCATGTACACTTCAAAATTAATTAAAATTTTCTACTTTTAAATTACCTTTTTACTAAAAATTTAAAAATCCCCACAAACTAAGATTAACCCGGTCTACAGATCAAACTCTGTTAATTTTCAGTGCTTGAACTAAAATTACAAGATTTTGGCAATATAGCTAAGCTCAGAGCTTTCTATTTTAAAGCTACTGCAATGGCCTTCCCGACGCTAATTTTTTATTGTAACTTGACGACAAGCCATGAAGCCCATCATGTCACTCCTACCATTAAGTTTGGAGCCATATTTGAAGACCTCGAGGTTATCCTCGGGAAAGCCCCATTCATCATAATGAAAATTTCCACTCTATATATTCAAGATTCGTTCACTGAATTCAACCTAAACTGTCTTCAAGACTTTCCTTCTTATAAGAAGGCCAAGACTATTGCTGCTGCCATGACAATAACCATGCTTGTTGTTCCCACTGCTACTAAAGGAAAATAAGTTATGATCATTAAGGATCCGACTGAGGGATTGGCTGTCTTGCCATCAGTATTTGAAATTAGATCAAGTTCAAAGACAATGCCTCTAACTTGAACCCAAAGGAGAAACCGTAATAGGAGGGTTCAGAGGGCTGCTAAAACCCAGGCTCCCAAGGAGATACCTATTGAGGAACATCCTCACTAGGATGAGTCAAGACTACTGTAAACATATCCACTCCTGTAAGGAAGTAGATTCCATCCTTTAATGGGTACAAATGAGTACGAGAGTATCCAGAAAGTTACTGCTACTTTACCATCACTTCATGGATGTGGTGATAAGAGAATGAAGTCCACTCCTATCACCCAAGTCAGTTCAGTTTTCAAGAAGCTAGCTGCTAAGGAAGGTTGCTCAGTTAATGAACAATAAATGAGAACAAAATGCAGTGTCCCCTCGCATAAAAAAAGAAATCTTAAGGGACGTCAAATCTTCCAGACAATCTTAGAAATCAACTGAAGCTTTGCCTGCTCGTATTTCTACCTGGTTTCGCTTAGGGAGCAGAGTTGATACCACCATAGTTACCACCAATTCTACCGTCATCAAGAACATAGGTCTTCGACCAGCCAAGTCACAACTGGGTCCAAGAATTCTACCGATCACACTTTATAAGGATATTCCTAAAGTTTTAAAGGAAAAGATGAAGAAATTACCCAGTACTGTAGTTGGTCTGCAACATTGGGAGCATACTTCTCTTCGACATACTAATGATTCTGCTGAGACACTTCATCTCAAGACATTACCCTCAAAGATGAAGGTGTGGGTACCTAAGGTCGTTGTACCGATACAGTCCATTGAGCTCGCAGGGCAAGATTGTGAAATGAAGTCAGAGTCCAAAACATCTGACATTGTCGCAACAATTCCCAGCGAGATGGAAGAACAAGAGGAGGAGGTTCAGCAGAGTTCTCCAGATGTTAAGGAAATTCAAGAATCAATAATTGAAGGAAAAGTTGAAAAGCTTAGGGTTGAGATTTTTTATTTGGCTCGGGAACATGGGTCTCCATTAATGATGATGAAGACTTTTACTATAATGATTAACTCAAAGAAGATTTCATGGATGTCCATGTCATTGAAACCAGAGCAGCTACATCTATACTTGAGGCTCAATCTCTCGTCGAAAAGAATGCCGTAGATGAGCTGTGTAGGGCTATCCTCCTAAGGGTTGAGCAAGTTAGCGAACTGGAGAAAAGGATAGAAGAGATGACCACAACCATGACCGCCATGGCCACAATTCAAGGACAATCTCAACCCTCATAGTTAGCCTCTCCAAAGGTCAACCAACCAGAAATTATACATATTACAGATGAAAGAAGAGAAGCCACCTCAACAAATATATATGAGCAACCAAAGAAGGATTCTCTATCGAGCGCCATGCCGGAGAAGGAATTTAAGTAGCTGGTTGAGCAAGTTCGGGAGGCCTTAACCTAATCTAAGGGTGGTGCATTGGTTTTAAAGGGTAGAACTTACCCAGAAGAATTCGATGAAGTATGACAGCGACTTTATATATGCTTAAAAATACAAGTATTTAATACTGCTGCTAAAAGATTTAATTCATTAGCAACGACAAAAAAAAATTAACAACGGTTATAGATTTGATACAGATGTTTATATAAAATATTCAATAATTGTAAAGTCACACTTATCAACGCAAGTATACGTATCACTTAAGTAATATAGGGCTCTAATGGAGTCTTAGATATCGATCCCAAAGGGAGTAATATTAGAACTACGAACTAAGAATTTAGAAAAGCAATACTTAATCACAACAATGAAATTCAAATTANCATTTCCATTTCTAGTTTTTTGAGTCCTCTTTGTATTTTTTTTTCTTCTTTTCAAACTTGGGATCATAAGGCACAAGTCATGTAGATCCTTCGTTTTGCATACGCAACACAACAAATAATAAATTAACCATTAAACAAATAATAGATGAAATATATTCAACACAACAAAATAATTTCACGAACACCTTATTTTTCACACAAACATATTTTGTTTTTCAACACTTTTTCATATAAAAACACTTTTCACACAAAACAATTTTTACTACACTACAATTTTCTAAGTCTAAGCCTAATTACTTCAACTAAAATTCTCCTAAAGTTCTTACCGAAGCTTCCCCAATAATAGCGCCCAAAACTTGACAGCGACGTTATATATGCTTAAATTTATGATTCCAGATTTTTATATTTATAATGATTTTATAAAGTCACAATTTCAAATGCAAGTATACGTATCGCTCAAGTAATTCATGGCTCCAGTGGAGTGCCGTTTATCGATCCCACAGGGAAGCGAGGTAAAAGAGGTCCTTAGTCAAATTCTAATCTACTAGTATTAATCCTTAGTTTGGAATGTCGATTAAAAGGATGTTTCATCTAGCAACTATTCCTAAATGCAAGTGTTTAAAGATAGTAACTATAACTAAATGCAAATATTAATTCTAAAGATAACCCTTTTTGGATGAACTGGTTTGAAGAATTTTGAGATTATACAAACAACTATTCTTATGTAATGAGTTAGATAATGTAAAGGAATGAGATGCATTNAAATTACTTATCTGTCACTAAAAGGCAATTGAAATAAATATGTAATTTTAATAACTCTTAAATAACTAATTAAAATAATAAAGTTTTTAATGTGATGTTCAATATATAAGAAAGCGTCCTTCTTCTTGTCAAAAAATTATAGTGAATGGATAAAGTTAATCAGTTCAAATTGTGTTGTGCCAAATCANGGCTCTAATGGAGTCCTAGATATCGATCCCACAGGGAGTGGTTTAAAACTGCAAACTAAGATTTTAGAAAAGAAATACTTTTATCACAACAACGAAGTTCAATTTGCTTATCTTTCACTAATAGGCAATTGAAACAAATATATAAGTTTTAATAACTCTTAAATAACTAATTATACTAATGAGGTTTTTAATGTGATATTCAATATATCTTTAATTACTATTAAATAACTAAATATACTAATGAAGGTACGAATGTGATATTCAATATATAAAAAACATCCTTCTCCTTGTCAAGAAATTATAATGAATGGATAAAGTGAATCAGTTCAAATTATATTGTGCCAAATAAGAGCATACCTATTCTTTACCCTTTGGTCCAGGCATAAAGAACATTGACTAATCCTACGCTTGTTTACTGAATCTGTGGCTAGGCTGAGAGGATACCGCTCTCACATTGGAGCTCCCACGTTCCCCTCGTTTGAGGGCTAACATCTACACTTCAGTACCCAAACGATAGGACCAAATTTGAGATTTTAGTCTGTCACTCAAAAATCTCAAATTCTACGCCCGATAATATTATTTCTCTATTTATTTGCACCCAACTTCCAAGGGTTTGACCTCCCTGAATCATGGATGTAATCTTCACTTTCATTGGAAAACTCAACATATTTTAACAAATCAATTGGCCATATTANAAAGGAACTTCAAGACATTTTGTGGAGAGGATTTGAGATAAGTGTTTATCTTTGTGACTACATTTGGTTTTATTTTAGATTTCTTATTTGTGTGGATGATTTCTACTTTTAAACTCAAGTGTGGTTATGTTTTCTCTATGAATTTTTAGTAGTTTTCCTTATTTTTTTCCTTAAAATGATAAGTGATTAAGTATTGAAAGGAAGTTGTGTGAAGTATTGGACTTCAATCTTGGAAGAAGTTGTGTTAATTTAAAACCTTGTACTTCATTTACTACTTGATTTGACCAATTAAAATGTTAATACCTGTTGTGAGAACATGTAAAATCTGAGATGGTATTGTCTCAGTTAACAAATGATAAAAATCAATTTCATTTCATGGATGAGAGTGTAGTTTATGGGGTTGAGTGCAAATAAATAGATAAATAAACTTTCAACGGTGTAGAATTAGAAGAATTTAGAGTGACAGGCTAAAGCCCCTAATTTGATTTATAGCTTTAAGTTTTAATACGAGATGTTAGCCCCTAGGTGGAAGTAGAAGAGGTAACTCTAGTGTGAGAACTAGTATCTTCCTTACCCAACTGGTCTTCAAAACAATTCAAACTATAGATTAGTCAATGTTCATTATAACATCTTTAGTAAGGGTAAAAAATATTATTGCTCTTATTTGACACAACACTATTAGAATACTTCAACAATAGATTTTCTATACTTGTTACTGATTCATGATAAATAAAAAGATATTTGATTTATGTTGCCTTCATCTTGCAAAAAAATTTAGTTAAGTTAGTTAATTGCTTATTTTATTTTCAATTATCCAAAAAAAAAATTACAAAAAAAAAATTGAATTTTCATTCTTATTATAACATCCGAGTTTAAGTAAGAATATTTTGTTAAGTAGAATTTTGTTTTCTAATTTCTCCTATTTTGTAGAATGCATATTGTCAAGAACGATACATATATTTGTGTAGTATCCCTTATTTAAATATTATATCTTTATTCTTATTTGCTTCATAGAGAAGAATTTACCTAGCTTTTGCTTGGGATCAAATTTTTGGCACAGTTACAAAGTAAGAATTATTATTAAGAAAATTAAGCATATAATCGCACACATCGCAATAAACATCTATATAGAAAGTCGGGATCAAATTTCTGGCGTCGTTGCCAGGGAAAATTACAAAATTTTCAAATGAAGTTTTTAGAAAGAAAATTTCCTATTTTTATCAAGTCTTATTTAAACTTTAAGATTTATTATAGGAATATTGTAATGTTGTTTTTATATAAAGTTCTTATTGATGTGTTTTTATTTTTTATGTTTTATGTTTTATTTTATGTGTTTCATAGTAATGTATGTAAGTTCATGTTCAATAGGACTTATGTCTTACGATTCTGAATTAGAATAAACTATTAGAAAAATTAAAAAATTAAAAATTACTGAAAAATTTCAAAAAAAGCAAATCAAAATAATCAAAATGTTGAAGAGTTTAGACTTTTAAGAGAATATGCAAAACCGTACCGGTAGATGAATTACATTGTAGTATTCAAAAACCTATTGTAATGGCTAATTCATTTGAACTTAAACCACTATTATCCAAATGATATTAAATAATTAGTTTGGAGGAGCACCAACTGAAGATCTAAGCTTACATCTTGCCAATTTTCTAGAATTATGTGCTACATTTAAATATGATGGTGTATCAGATGGATATAAGACTTAGATTATTTTTTTTCTCACTAAGGGATAAGGCTAAGATATTATTACTTTCGTTATCATCTGAATTTATCAGAACTTAGGCTGATTTAGTGCAGAAATTCATTGTTAAATATTTTCCACCATAAAAAACTGTGAAGCTTAGAAATGATATTACATCTTTTTGCCAGTTTGAAGGAGAATCTATTTATCAAGCGTGTAAATGATTTAAAGAACTTTAAGAAAGTGTCCACGCCATGCGATACTAGATTGGTTAATAGTTCAAACCTTTTACAATGGATTAGTTGGATCTCTTAGATCTATTATTGATGCTCTACTGGTGGTTCATCATGTCAAAACCATTTAATGATGCTTTTGCTTTAATTGAAGAGATGGTTACAAATAATTTTCAATAGCCTTCTGAAAGGGCAAATCTTAAGAAAGTAGCTAATATTCATGAAACTGATGCTTTTGTATGTTAGCAAATCATGTTGCTGCAATTTCAAGGAAGTTAGACCAATTTGGAATGAATTTTTCTGAACCAGTTACAATGATTGAAGAGAATTCATTAGGCTAAAGGGTAGATTCTCAAGCATCATTAGAAACTTTGAATAGCATAAACAACAAGCTAAATAACCCATATGTAAACTATTATAACCCATGTTGGAAAAACCTTCCCAACTTTAACTGGAATAATACTTTGGGTGGTAATAATCAGCAATGGGGAAACAATCAAGTAAAACCATTGAAAAACTGGAACAACCAAGGGAACAAGAATTATAGACCTACTTATTCTCCAGATTTTAATAGTAATCCACAATTTAAGGAGAAGAAGTTGTCTACAGAAGATGTGGTATTACAAATGGGAAATCAGTTATAAAGCTAAGGAGGTACAATTAGAAATATTGAGAATGAGTTGGGACAAATCGCAAATTGATTAAGTAATAGTCTCAAGAAGCACTTCATAACAATATAGAAGTAAATCTAAAAGATGATAATAAAGAACAAGCAAAAGCTGTTCAACTTAGAAGCACAAGAGAATTGGAAGGTAGAGTTAAAAAAAGAGGCTAAAGTAGAGAGAGTAGAGATTGAAGAATCAAAACTGAATATTTGATATCATTTGGATAATGGTAGGTTTAAGTTCAAATGAATTTGCTACTACAATAGGTTTTTGAATACTATACTGAAGTTCATCTACCGTAGTGTTGATATAACCTCATAAAGGTCTAAACTCTTGATGAATTTCAGTATTTTGATCATTTTGGTTTGTCATTTCTGTAATTTTTTTAGATTTTTCAAAACTTTTTTTTGCTTTTTTTTATTTTCTTAACAGATCTCTCTAATTCAAAATCGTAGGGCACTAGCCTTTCAGAACCTGAACTACACATACACTAAAATAAAATAAAATAAAATAAAACATAAAAATAAAATACTATAAGTAGATATTCCTACTAACCCTTAAAGTTTAAGTAAGACTTTCTAAAATAGAAATTTGCTTTCAATCAATCTCCCAGGCAACGACGCCAGAAACTTCATCCTGACTGTTTATATGCAATAGTATAACAAGGTATGCAAGTATATTCTTCACTTATCTTTCCTGCTTTGCAACAACACAAAAAACTTGATCATGAGAAAATAAGAATTTAAAATTTTAATATATATATATATATATATATATATATATTGAGATACTACGCAAGTATATGTATCATTATCAAGTCAAATATCGATCCCATAGGGAGTACTCACAATATGCACTTCTAAATTAAAAAAAAATTATTTCAAAAAGACAATTACATAAACTATGGATATTTTTACAGTAATTAAAATTCAATTTTTTTTTGATATTTTTGATATTTAGACAAAACAGAAACAACTTCTAAATATAACTTGAGTTTATGTAAGAGAAAAATAATGAATATGAAATATATTTCTTCTTATCATGAATCAATAATAAGTATAGAAGTTTGTTGTGGAAGTATTCAAATTGTTTTGTGTCAAATAGGAGCAATATTATTCTTCACCCTTACTAATGATACTATAAAAAACATTGGCTAATTGAAAGTTTGAATAGTTCTGAAGATCGGTTAGGTTTGGAAGATACTGGCTCTTACTATAGAGTTCACTCGATTCCCTCCACCTGAGGACTAACATCTCATATCATAACCTAAAATAATAAACCAAATTAGGGGCTTTAGCCTATCAATCTAAAGTCCTCTAACTCTACACACTTCAAAGATTATTTCCTTATTTATTTGCACTAAATCATAGGAATTACATTCTCATTCATACAACCTCATGTGATTCTTTCCAATTATTGACTGAGATAATACCTTCCCGGTTCTTACATGTTCTCACAACAAATTTTAACATCTAGATGGGTTAGATCAAGAAGTAAATGAAGTACATGGAATTAAATTACCACAACTTCTTCCAACATTAAAGATTAATACTCTCCACAACTTCCATCCGATTAATTACTTATCATTTTAAGAAGAAAGATAAAGAAAACTACTCATAATCCATGGAGAAAATTTAATTACTTATCATTTTAAGAAGAAAGATAAAGAAAACTACTTAGAATCCATGGAGAAAACGAATTACTTATCATTTTAAGAAGAAAGATAAAGAAAACTACTCAGAATCCATGGAGAAAAAAAACCACACTTTAGTTTAAAAGTCATCACAACTTCCAACATTAAAGATCAATACTCTCCACAACTTCCATCCAAAACTTAATTACTTCGAAAGATAAAGAAAACTACTCAGAATCCATGGAGAAAACAAAACCACACTTTAGTTTAAAAGTGGAAATCATTGTCAAACCAACAAGAAGTCTCGATTAAAATCAAAAGTAGATTAAAAACAAAGATAAAACTTATCTCAAATCCTCCACCAAACTCTTGAAGTTCCTTTGAATCTCTTCTCTCTTACAACACGCTTAACTCTCACAATAAAACTAAAAAAAAAGGATAAATTAAATTTGTGGTGTCCGAAAATTTTCTCCAAAAGTTTCTCCACGAACTATTTCAAGAACTTCTCAGGACTCCCCCCCTTTTTTCTCTCAACTTCCTTCTTTTATAATTTTTTAAGAGGTGCCTTGGTATCTCTTCAAAATGTGTCTTGATTCAATGTATTTTCTAAGGGATGTCTCCTTTCACAAGTAATTTAACCTTATTTTTGTTTCTAGTGGTCATAACCACCCTCTTTAGCCAATGGGTGCCTAAAATGCCCCTTCAAAATTTGGCAAATGAATTAAACCGTCAAATAACTGCCTCTGACGCTTAAACGTAGGGCCTCTAGCACTTAGGTTCAGCTTTTTCTGTTTCACCGGTGCTTAAGAGCTAGATTTGGCGCTTAGGCACCAAAACACTTTTTGCACCATTTTTGCATTTTTTGCTCCAAATTAGATCTTTTTTCACTCCTTTTAGCATTTTTCACTTTTTTCCTTATACTTGAAAGAAAAACACACAAATACCTTCCATAAAAGCACAATATCTCAAAAATAGGTATAAAAATGTGTCTGAAAATACTATATATTTTAGGTGTATCACTACACAACATATTTTCAAATAAAATCAAAATCTGGAAATTTTTTGCTTTCGCGTCTGAGGCGCCAGTTTCCCGAAAATGCCCAAATCCACATAAAACCTAGAAATATCCATGAAAAACTCCATTTTTACTACTTAGGTCATCTCCTACCTCTTAACCAAGGTCGAAACTCAACCTAGGGCTTCACATTTGGTAGGTTATAGGAGATTTCAAAGCCTAAAAGTCTTGGATTTTATCTTCTCTTGGTAAGAGCTTCATTTTAACTTATAAATTTTTTATATTCATCATGGATTTATCCTACATTTTGGAAATAAAAGATTTTTAGAGTTTTGGAAGAAATTTAAAGAGAACCCGTGGTGAAAAGCTTCTTACAAAATATTCATATATATGGAGTTTAATTTGAGATATTGTATATTTATTTGGACTTTAGTTGAATTTAGGAGTAAAGAGAGGAAAGCCTGTGCTAGATTTTGATGTAAGAAAATTTTTTAATTTTAAGGCTAACATAATTGTAATACTCAAATAAGGGAAATTGGTTCAAGAGCGAGTATTTTCAAATCGGGGAGGAGAGATCAAGAGGTTGATTATTGCTTAGAAGTGGGAAAATTTTGGCTACTTCACTGTAGTAGCCATTGTTTCAGTGATTCGAGAATTTTATGTCAATCTTCCGGTGACAACAGACGATCACATTTATGTTCTAGGTAAGCACGTTGAATTTACTCGAAGAAGAATCAATGAACTTTATTGACTGAGAAATGCATTTCATTGTGAGCATGTTGTATTTGTGATGACTGATTCATCACTAGATGAAGTAATAGTATATCTGACTGATGAAAGAGGAGAACAAAAAATAAAAAATAATCACAAAATCAATTTCTCCACTTCCATGTTAAATGTTCAATCTAAGTCATGACATTACTTCATCTCTGTAAAGTTACTTCCAACTAATCACCTAAGTGAAGTAACTATGGAAGATCAATGCTGAATGTCTACATTCAACAAATGAAAGCAATGGATATTGGTGCTCTTATTATGCATAACGCTCAAAGCATTGCTAGAAGTGGCATAGGTAGTTTTTTGAGATATCCTGCTCTGATTTTCACTTTATATGAATAATCAGGAGTAGATTTTTATAGAAATGAAGAAATGATGCAACCACTAAAACCTATTGGAAACCCCACTGTGCATAAATTTAAATCTTTTGCTGGATCTAAGAATGGAAGTAGTGATAAACCCTCTAACTGCGACTTTATATATGCTTAAAAATATAAGTATTTAATGCTGCTGCTAAAAGAATTAATTTCTCAGCAACTGTACTAAAAACTTAATAACAGTTATAGATTCGATAAATATGAACGTAATAAATATTCAATAATGATAAAGTCACACTTATCAACGCAAGTATACATATTGCTCAAGTAATATAGTGCTCTAATGGAGTCCTAGATATCGATTCCACAAGTAGTAAGATTAGAACTACGAACTAAGATTTTAATAAAATAATACTTTAATCACAACAATGAGTTCAATTTACTTATCTGTCACTAATAGGCAATTGAAATAAATATGTAATTTTAATAACTATCAAATAATTAATTATACTAATAAAGGTTCGAATGTGATATTTAATATATAAGAAAGCATCATTCTCCTTGTCAAGAAATTATAGTGAATGGATAAAGTGAATTAATTCAAACTATATTGTGCCAATTAGGAGCATACCTATTCCTTACACTTTGGGGTCCAGGCATAAAGAACATTGACTAATCCTATGCTTGTTTACTGAATCCGTGGCTAGGCTGAAAAGAACATTGACTAATCCTACGCTTGTTTACTGAATCTGCGGCTAGGCTAGGAGGATACCGGCTCTCACTTCGAAGCTCCCACGTTCCCCTAACCTGAGGGCTAACATCTACACTTCAGCACCCAAACGATAGGACCGAATTGGGGATTTTAGTCTGTCACTCTAAAATCTTCAATTCTACGCCCGATAATTTTAATTTCCTATTTATTTGCACCCAACTTCCAAAGGATTTGACCTCCCTAAATCTTGGATGTAATCTTCACTTTTAGTTGTAAAACTCAACATGTNTTTACCCTTTGGTCCAGGCATAAAGAACATTGACTAATCCTATGCTTGTTTACTGAATCTTTGGCTAGGCTGGGAGGACTCTCACTTCGGAGCTCCCATACTCCCCTCGCCTGAGGGCTAACATCTATACTTCAGCACCCAAACGATAGGATCGAATTGGAGATTTTAGTCTTTCACTTTAAAATCTCTAGTTCTAGGCCTGATAATATAATTTCATTATTTATTTGCACCCAACTTCCAAGGACTTTGACCTCCCTAAATTTTGGATATAATCCTCACTTTAGTTGTAAAAGTTNTGGTCTAGGCATAAAGAACATTGACTAATCCTACGCTTGTTTACTGAATCTGCGACTAGGATGGGAGGATACTGACTCACACTTCAGAGCTCCCATGTTCCCCTCATACGAGGACTAACATTTACACTTCAGCACCCAAACGATAGGACCGAATTGGGGATTTTAGTCTGTCACTCTCCAATTCTACGCCCGATAATTTTATTTCCCTATTTATTTAGACCCAACTTCCAAGGGCTTTAACCTCCCTGAATTTTGAGATGTAATCTTCACTTTAGTTGTAAAACTCAACATATTTTAACAGATCAATTGACCAGATTGGTAAACTTCACTTTAGTTGTAAAACTCAACATATTTTAACAAATCAATTGGCTAGATTGAATATTCACTTTAGTTGTAAAACTCAACATATTTTAACAAATCAATTGGTCAGATTGAAAGTAAATTAAAATCGAAGTGAAAAGATCATCACCAATTCTTAAACAATTTCATGNAAGTGAAAATATCATCACAATTTCTTAAACATTTTTATGGCTTCACCAATTCAAATCACCATTTCGNTTGGTCCAGGCATAAAGAACATTGACTAATCCTACGCTTGTTTTTTGAATCTGCGGCTAGGCTGGGAGGATAACGGCTCTGACTTCAGAGCTCCCACGTTCTTCTCACCTGAGGGCTAACATCTACACTTCAACACCCAAACAATAGGACTGAATTGGGGATTTTATTCTGTCACTCNAATTCATATATAAAATTAAAGTCATACAAACTACAACAATAAATAAACTTATCTTTAATATCTCTCAAAGAAAACTNTCACCATTTCACAAATCTCGAGACAAGGAGAAAGACAGAGAAAACTACTCAGATCTCATGGGAGAAACACAACAAAACTTGGATTTNNNACTTATCTCTAAATTTCTCCCCAAGAACACTCCTCGAAGTTCCTTTGAATCTCTTCCTTTCTTTATATNAGACAGAGAAAACTACTCAGAACTCATGGGGAAAACACAACAAAACTCGAAATTCATATATAAAATCAAAGTGATGCAAACTACAACCNCCAATTCAAATCACCATTTCACAAATCTTGAGACAAGGAGAAAGACAGAGAAAACTACTCAGAACTCATGGAAAAGCACAACACAACTTGGAATTCATAAATGAAATCAAAGCCAANAAGACAGAGAAAACTACTCAGATCTCATGGGGAAAACACAACAAAACTCAGAATTCATATATAAAATGAAAGACATACAAACTACAATAATAAATAAACTTATCACTAATTTCTCCCCTGCAAAACTCCTCGAAGTTCCTCTAAATCTTTTTTTCTTTACAGCACACAAAATTCCTCTTCGAAGCAGCAAGGAGGAAGAAATCTCTCACTTTCCCTTCACTCTTACATTCTCTCGAAGAATTCCTCACAATTTTTACACTCTAACAAACACTAATAGNAAATCTCAAGACAAGGAGAAAGACAGAGAAAACTACTCAGATCTCATGGGGAAAACACAGCAAAACTCGGAAATCATATATAAAATTAAAGTCATACAAACTACAACAAGTAAAAAAACTTATCTCTAATTTCCCTTCAAGAAAACTCCAAGAAGTTTCTTTGAATCTTTTCCTTTCTTCACAACACAGATAATTTCTATTCAAAGCAGAAAGGAAAAAGAAATCTCTCACTTTCCCTCTACTCTTACAATCTCTCGAAAAATTCCTCACAATTTTTACACACTATTGTAACCTTTCTAACTTCCAGGAACTCTCTCCACCTTCCAACCCCCTTTCTAATTTAGACACTCTAGTAAACTCTCTACACACTAATGGAACCTTTCTAACCTCCAGGACCTCCAGGCTCTCTTTCTCTATACACTAATGGAACCTCTCTAACCTCCAGAACCTTTCTAACATCCAAGACCTCTCTAATTTTCGGCCAAAATGTTCTCTTAAAGTTGTGGATGAGCTTTCCCAAGAGTTGCCTAAGCATCCCTTCAAAATTTGGCCTTATCCAAAGCCTGATTGGGCATAACCGCGGAGCTAGCAGTCAGTGGCCTCGAGTGCGCCGTCGGCGGACCTTCTTAATGAATTAATTCTGGAGTCTCAGGAAAATCTCGCTGTCGGTGGGGTCGATGGCGCCGCCGGCTCTTTAGTTTAATTCTGCACATTTTGGTTCTTTTCGCTAAAAATTATCTCCTTTTTGTATCTTTTTGCTCCAATGACCCTGATTCATCATTCCTACAACAAAACATTAAAAATACCTTTCTTTAAAGTGTAATATCATAAAAAACAATATAAAATAGGTATGAAAATATCAACATATTTTCCTTTGGTCAGTAAGATCCTTCTGAATAGATCTTCTCCACCATGAACGGTCCCTCTCAAGTAGACTCAAATTGTTATGTGCAAGAATAGGCCTTTTGAGAAAAAGTATAAGGTCACCAACTTTGGACGTCGTTGAGCGGACCAGTTTGTCTTGGCCCTGAATAATCGTGACCTGATAAAGTTCTAAATTTTGTTATGCTTGTAATCAATTTCCTTTGAGATTTTTCAAATTTGTAAGTCGGGGCTTAGCGTTGTCTTCTACTATAATGTGGTTGGTGATGGTGATCCTGAAAGATGCTAATTGAACTTCGAAAGTTGAACTTCGAACGGAAGTACTGCCTTAGACTCATACATAAGCGCATACGATGTACGTTTGGTATGAGTTCAGAGCATTTNAATTTCTTAAACATTTTCATGGCTTCACCAATTCAAATCACCATTTCATAAATCTCGAGACAAGGAAAAAGAGAAAACTACTCAGATCTCATGGGGAAAACACAACAAAACTAAGAATTCATATATAAAATCAAAGTCATACAAACTACAACAAGTAAATAACTTACCTCTAATTTCTCCCCAAGATCACTCCTCAAAGTTTCTCTGAATCTCTTCCTTTCTTTACAACACACATAATTCCCTTCAAAGTAGCAAGGAGGAAGAAATCTCTCACTTTTCATCGACTCTCACAATCTCTTGAAGAATTTCTCATACTTTAGACTCTCTACACTTGTTTCACACAATTTTTGAGTCTTCTCTCTTTCCAACATCTCCAATTTTCGGCCAAAATAGTCTTTTAAAGTTGCGGATGAGCTTTCTCAAGAGTTGCCTAAGCATCCCTTCAAAATTTGGCTTTATCCAAAGCCTGATTAGGCATAACCGCCGACCTTGCCGTCGGCGGCCTTGAGGACGCCGTCGGCGGACCTTCATAATGAATTAATTATGGAGTCTCTGGAAAATCTCGTCGTCGACGGGGTCGATGGCGCCGTCGGCGCCCTAGTTCAATTCTACACAATTTTGTCATTTTCGCTCCAAATTCACTCATTTTTGTATTTTTTTGCTACAATGACCCTAATTCATCATTCCTGCAACAAAACATCAAAAATACATTTCTTTTAAGTGTAATATCATCAAAAACAGTATAAAATAGATATAAAAATCTCAACATATTTTCTCTGGTGAGCTATGGAGGTGAAGAAAGGAAATTTTCTCCTCGTCCGCAGAGAAGAAAATTGGAAGAGAGCCAGGGAATCTTCCATTCCTACCAGAAGGAATATTCTCATAGAAAAGGAAATTTTCGGAGAAGGAAATTCTTTTTGGAAAGATTCTGAGCAAGGAATTTCTGACTCAAGCAATTTTTGAAATTTAGTAGAGGAATTCGCAAAAGAGTTCGTTGTCGGATCAATTTCATTTGAAAATTTCTAGTGCAAAATTTGAGGTAGTGAAGTTTGATGAAACTAGTAACTTCGGATTGTGGAAAATAAGGGTAAAAGATCTATTGACGCAATATGGAATCTTGAAGGCCTTGCGGGCAAACGAAACCAGATGTCATGGAGAATGAATATTGAGAAGTATTGCAATAACGAGCAGCAGCAACCATACGCTTGTGCCTGACAGATGAGGTTATGTATCACGTGTTGAATCTAAAATATCTAGGGGAGGTATGTAAGAAATTGGAAAATCAGTTTGTGTCTAAATCTTTGACAAATAAATTGTATTTGACGCAAAAGTTGTATGAGCTGAAGATGCAAGAAGGCTCTGATCTAGCACAACACGTGAATGACTTCAATCAAATAATCACAGATTTGCCAAGACTTGATGTGAGTATTGAAGATGAAAATCGAACAATAATTTTTTTGTGTTTGTTGTCTTCTTCCTATGAACACCTGGTGACTACTCTTACATATGAGAAACAAACTATCAAAGTTGATGAGATCACTGCAACATTGTTGGCCCATAACCAACGAAAGTAGAATGCAAGGGAAAGCTCTTATGGTGACAATTTATATGCGAAGGGTAATCAGGATAGTGAAAGGAAGAAAGAAAAGGAGGGTTTTAGAAGGCGAAATTCCATATCAAAGTCTAAAAGCAAAAAAACGATTCATTGCTACAAGTGCAAGGAGTCAGGTCATATGAAGAGAGATTGTCTAAAGCTCAAGAAGCATACTGAAAAGAAACATGATGCATCATCAAATTTTGTAAACGTGGTACAGAGTGATAATTCAGATAGTAATGACGACGATATGCTTTCAGTTTCATCAACTCAGTTCATGGATGCATGAATTCTTGATTCGGGTGCCCTTATCTCTTAACATCTAACAAATAATGATTTATTTCATATAGGTTAACTAATTCTGTCTCAATCTATTTAGGTGATGATAGATGTTGCACTATTGTTGATATTGGTGAAGTCAGAATTCAGATGTATGATGACACTGTTGGAACATTATGTGATGTAAGACATATTCTAGATCTAAATAAAATTTGATTTCCATGGGCACTTTACATAGAAATGATTTCATTCCTAAGGCAAATAAGGATAGGGAAACCATTGGAATTTTTAAGGGTGCATTGACTGTGTTGAAAGGAAAGTTAACTGCATGCAATATCTACAAACTGTTAGGGAGTACAGTTGTAGATAGAGTTCATTCTATGGAGTCAGATGATGATAGTATAAAGCTATGACATATGCATCTATGTCATTTTAGTGAACGTGGAATGACAAAATTACATAGACGAAACATATTGCAAGGTGTTAAAAGTCGTAAGCTCGATCTTTGTAAGTTTTGTGTTCTAAGAAAACAAACTAGAGTCAGTTTTATAACTGAAAAACACAAAACTAAAGGGATTATTGATTATGTGCATTCTGATGTATGGGGCTCTACTGAAGAATCGTCATTAGAAGGATCTCAATATTTTGTTACATTTAATGATAATTTTTTTCAGAAAAGTTTGAGTGTATTTCTTGAATAAAAAATATGAAGTATTCTTTAAATTCAAGTTGTGGAAAGTTGAGGTGGAGAATCAAACTGGCAGAAAGATCAAATATTTGAGATCTGATAATGACATAGAGTACACATATTCACAGTTTCTGAAATTTTGTGAGGAGCATGGGATTTAGAGGCATTTTTCAGTGCTCAAGACACCACATCAGAACATTGTTTCAGAAAGGATGAACATGTCCTTAACTGAAAGAGCAAGATGCTTGAGACTGCATGCATGACTTCCTAAGAGTTTCTAGGCAGAGACTATGAATATAACATGTTATCTCATCAATAGATCACCTCGGGCATCATTAGGTGGCAAGATCGCAGAAGAGGTATGGACATGTGATCTAGTTAATTTCGATCATTTATGAATTTTTGGTTGTCCTTCTTATGTGCATGTGCCTAGAGATGAAGGATCAAAACTTGATGCAAAATCCAAGAAGTGCATCTTTATGAGCTACAAGAAAGGTGTGAAAGGATACAAGTTTTGGGATCCTATTACAAAAAAGAAGATAATCAGCAGAGATACTGTTTTTAATGAACAGTTCATGTTGCATCATATTTAAGAAAATGTGCAAGGGAACAATTCTAGTTCAGATACAGTGTAGATGAACCTAAAATAACATCCAACGACAACTAAGACAGTTGAAAGCTCAGAACCAACACCTGGTGATTTTAATACAGATGAATTGCAAAATTACAATCTTGTCAGAGATAGACAAAGACACACCGATATAAGACCTTCTGAGATAATGGGTTATGAAGATGTGATCTCTTGTGCACTTCTCATCATCAACGATGATCCATTACTTTTCAAGGAGCTATCACTAGCTAGGAGAAAGAAAATGAATGGGTGTAATGGTTGAGGAGATGGAGTCTTTTTAGAAAAATTGCACATGAGAGCTAATTCAACTTCATGAGGGAAAGAAGGTTTTTGGGTGAAAGTGGGTGTATAAAAGGAAACCAGCAGTATCAGAAATAGAAGAAAAGTTCAAGGCTCGACTGGTAGCAAAGAGATTTTCACAGCAAAAGGGGATAAATTATGATGAGAACTTTTCTCCTATGGTCAGACATACTTCAGCCAGAGCAGTGCTTGCATTAGTAGTTATTTGGGATTTGCATTTGGAGCATATAAATGTTAAAACTGCTTTCTTGCATGGTGATTTAGAGGAGCAGATTTACATAGAGCAGCCAAAAGGGTTCCCTCAAATTGGACATGAGCATATGGTTTGCAGATTTAAGAAATCGTTCTATGGGTTGAAATAGTTTCTGAAACAATGTTACAAGCAGTTTGAATCCTACATTATTCAGATTGGCTAAAAAAGATGTGAGTATGATTCTTGTGTTTATGTGAAGTCTTATTGATAGTTCTATTATTTTTTTGTTATTGTATGTTGACGATATACTGATTGCTGTAAAGAATATGCATGATGTCTGTGGTTTGAAAGCTTTATTAAGCCAATAATTTGACATGAAAGACTTGGGTCATACAAAGAAGATTCTTAGAATGGAGACTCATCTAGATAGAGGCTCAAAACGATTATGTTTATCTCAACGAAGCTATATTAAGAAAGTGTTGAACAAGTTTGAGATGAACAAAGCAAAATCTGTGAACACTCCATTGGCAAATCATTTTAAGCTTTCTTCAGAATAGTGTCCTAAGACAAATACATAAATCAAAGACATGCAAAGGTTCCATATGCCTGTGCAGTTGGCTACTTGATGTATGCAATGATATGTACTCCTCATGATTTCGCTCAAGTTGTTAGTCAAGTCAGCAAATACATGTCTAAACCTGGAAGGCGACATTAAGAAGCAACAAGTGAATTTTCTGGTATCTAAAGGGTACTGTAGAACATGAAATTATTTTTGGTAGTTAGCAGAATGATCCTTCAGTTGTGGGGTACGTTGATTTAGACTGTACATGTGATTTGGATGATAGAAGGTCAACAACTGGGTATGTGTTTACTTTTGGTATATGTTGGAAATGAACAGTTCAATCTATTGTGACGTTATCTACAACTGAAGCTGAGTACATGACAGTAGCTGAAGCTGCAAAAGAAGTCTAATTGCTTGTTGGGCTAGTAAAGGAACTGGGCGTTGAGCAAGGTGGAGTTCAGTTGCATTGTGACAGTCAAACTATCATTTATCTGGCTAAGAACCGGGTGTAGCTTGCGAAAACCAAGCATATTGATGTCAGCTATCACAAGATCAGAGAATAAATTGTTTCTGGTGAGATACCATTGCAGAATGTTCATACTGATGAAAAGGCAACTCATTTGTTGACCAAGCCAGTTACAATCAACAATTTCTTGCATTGCTTGAACTTGTTGAATGTTTGTAGTTGCTAGAGAAGCATGATGGCCCAACCTACTTCAGTGTGTAAGAGACTCCATGATGTATTTCTCCTAAGGGGCTGGATATTTGCCAATGTGGAGATTTGTTAGGTATGACTCATATACCATATAAGGGATAAATACTGGAACGAACCAGAACGGAGCGGAAAGGGATAATCTGTCCAATCGGGAGAGTTTCGTTATGTGGGTTGGGGTGCGGGGGCAACGCCCCGCGGTACGGTATAAGAGTAATTTTGTAATTACATATTGTACTTCAGGGTTTGTATCCCATATTCTATAACATTTTTCTGGAGTTGAAAAAAAGTCGTCGCTCTGCTCTCGATGACGTACGATCTTTGCCGAACCCCGTTAAATCTCTGTGTTATTCTGGATTTGTGTAGATTCTTGTTTTCTTCGCCCTAATTTCTCAACAGATCTGCTATAAAATTGTTTGCCCAAGTTTAATGAAATAGGTCCGAGTGACTTAAAAGTGTAGAATCAATTTAATTGGGCTTGATCAAGCCTAATTTGTGTACTCTTAAACCTAAACTAAGTCTAGGTAGCTAATGAACCTGACCAATCTAATAAATTCCTAGCTTACCATAGCTTACATTGCCTAATAAAACAATTTAGGACTAAGGACCCAATGCATCATCATGGCATCACCTACTCTCCAAGATTGCTCAATGCAAGCATCTATCATTGAAATTGAGATCAAGGAAAGGAGGTTATACAAAGTATGTCATAAACTTGGCCATAGGATAGAGGGGCAGAACCAATATTATTTTTAGGATGGGCAAAACGGTAGGGAGAGTTACTAAAATATGAAATTTATTATTTATAATCAAATTAAAAATTTGAGAGGGCGAGGATTGCCTGCCTTGGACGTTTTGTGAGAGAAAAAAATGATAAATTTAACAAATTCACCATCAAAACATGATTTTCAACATCAAACAACTAAATATATTCACAAACTCTAACTCCTAATTAGCAAATTACCAAACCACTTCCTGATTTCTTTTATTGCTCTTTTAGCATGATTTTTTCTCTTCATCAATTTATATGAGAGCTAAATGGTTATCTGTTCATANACTACACTCTTCGCTAAGTGCAACAGTTTCATTATCAGTGAACTTCCTTTTCTTGTTCAGAATATTTTTCATGAATTTATTATAATTGGGCATTTGCTCTAAATCTTCTATGAATTGAATATTTACCGTTACTTTTTTAAGAATTTCTAAAAACTTGGAAAAATTTTTATTCTGTTTGTGTTGCTTCAATCTTTGAGGAAACAGTAGTGGAGGTTTCTCCACATTAATTTTCATTAGTATAAGTGGATATTCTAATTCTAGGTATTCATGATCCTTTTCTTTTTTTGTATTCACTTTCTCTTTTTCAGTTTTTGTTTCTTTCTGTACTCTTGTTTCCAACTCTTTTCCACTTCGTAATTGTATCGCTTTTATTTATTTTTTTCCTTGGTCTTTAGGATTTGGTTCCATAGTACTAGGAAAAGTTCCTAATGTTCGGTTACTAAGCGCAGTACCGATATGACCCAATTGGTTTTCAATATTCTTGATAGCAGTTCCTTGATTTTGTAATTGAATTCCTGCATTCTGCAATTGTTGACCCATGTTTAATATCATCTCTTCCATAGACAAATTCTTTTCCTTAATTTGAGTGTTACTGTTAAATCTTGGAGGATAAGAAGGTCTATAATTAATATTTCCTTGGTTGGATGAATTTCCTAATGGGGTCACTAGGTTGTTCGCCCATTGTTGATTTGTAGTAGAATTGTTATTACAATTAAATTTTGGATGATTCTTCCAACCTGGGTTATAATAGTTTGAATAAGGATTTTTGGATCTATTGATAGCATTTAAAGTCTCATACGAAGGTTGAATATCAACAAATTGCACAGATGAATTCTCTTCCATCATAGTGTTGGAGAATAATTCATCCCATAATGATCTAATTTCTTTGATATTGCAGCAATCTACGAAGCATGGAGAATAATTCATCCCATAATGATCTAATTTCTTTGATATTGTAGCAATCTGCGAAGCTATGCATCAGAATCGTGGATACTAGCTATTCTTTTAGGATTTACCTTTTCAAAGGGCCATTGAAAATTATTGGTAGCCATCTCTTCTATTAACGAATAAGCCTCATCAAAAGGTTTTGACATTAAAAAACCACCAGCCGCAGCATCTATAATCAATCTAAGTAATCCCACTAATCCATTATAAAAAGTTTAAATTATCAACCAATCTGGTAATGAATGATGAGGGCACTTTCTAAGAAGATCTTTAAATCTTCCCAAGCTTCATACAATGACTCTCCATCAATCTGACAGAACGATGTTATATCATTTCTAAGTTTAGCAGTTTTGGATGGAGGGAAATATTTGGTTAAAAATTTCTGTGAAAGTTCTCCTCAAGTTCTAATAGATTCTGGTGCTAACAAATGTAGCCACAGCTTAGCTTTATCCCTAAGTGAAAAAAGAAAAGTCTAAGTCTAACAACATCGTTTGAAACTCTGTCATATTTAAAGGTAGCACACAGTTCTAAAAAACTAGCGAGATGTAAATTAGGATATTCATTTAGTGCTCCTCCGAATTGATTGTTTTGTATCATTTGGATAATACCAGGTTTAAGCTCAAATGAATTAACAGCTACATCAGAATTTTGGATAGATAAGTGAATTTCATCTGCTGTAGGATTTGCATAATCTTGTAGGGGTCTAGATTGGTGTTCATTTTCTATTCCTTGAATTTTCACGTTATTTTCCATTATGTCAGAATTTCTAGATTCTTCTCAGTCTTCTAATTTTTCTAACAGTGCGTTCCAATTCTGAATTGTAGGGTATAAGATTTTCAGGTCCAGATTTACGCATACAATTGAAATCAGTAAATATAGAAATAGTTAACTAAATATGAAAATAAGTTGCAATTCCAGTAAAAATTTTCTAATAGTCCTGATTTGTCTGATACTCTAATTATGATTCTTGTTTACTCCCCGGCAACGACGCTAAAAACTTGACAGCGACTTTATATATGCTTAAAAATACAAGTATTTAATACTGCTGCTAAAAGATTTAATTCTCCAACAACGACACCAAAAACTTGACAACGACTTTATGTATGCTTAAAAATACAAGTATTTAATACTACTGCTAAAATTTTTAATTCCTCTGCAATGACACCAAAAACTTAACAACGATTATAGATTCGATAAATATGTATAAATATAATATTCAATAATGGTAAAGTCACACTTATCAACGTAATTATACATATCGCTCAAGTAATATAGGGCTCTAATGGAGTCCTAGATATCAATCCCACAGGGAGTAGTTTAGAATTATGGACTAAGACCTACATATCGCATAGTAATATAGGGCTCTAATGGAGTCCTAGATATTGATCCCACAGGGAGTAATATTAGAACTACAAACTTAAATTTTAGAAAATCAATACTTAATCACAACAACATAATTCAAATTGCTTATCTGTCACTAATAAGCAATTGAAATAAATATGTAATTTTAATAACTCTTAAGTAACTAATTATACTAACAAAGTTTTAAATGTGATATTCAATATATAAGAAAACATCATTCTCCTTGTCTAGAAATTATAATGGATAAAATGAATTAGTTCAATTTATATTGTGCCAAATAGGAGCATACCTATTCTTTACCCATCTAATGTGATATTTAATATATAAGAAAACATCATTCTCCTTGTCAAGAAATTATAGTGAATGAATATTCAATATATAAGAAAGCATCCTTCTCCTTGTCAAGAAATTATAGTGAATGGATAAATTATTCAATATATAAGAAAGCATCCTTCTCATTGTTAAGAAATTATAGTGAATGGATAAAGTGAATCCAATATATAAGAAATCATCATTCTCTTTGTCAAGAAATTATAGTGAATGGATAAAGTGAATTGGTTATAAGAAAGCATCCTTCTCCTTGTCAAGAAATTATAGTGAATGGATAAAGTGAATTAGTTCGGAAAATATCAAAATTATAGTGAATGGATAAAATGAATTAGTTCAAATTATATTGTGCTAAATATCTAATGATATAAAGTAGGGTTTAATTGTGATATTCAATATATAAGAAAGCATCCTTCATAGATAATTTTAATAACTAATAAGTAACTAATGATAGAAAATAGGGTGTAATTGTGATATTCGATATATAAGAAAGTAACTAATTGTACTAATAAAGATTTTAATGTGATATTCAATATATAAGAAAACATCCTTCTCCTATTAAATAACGAATGATACTAATGAGAGTTTAAATGTGATATTCAATATAAGAAAGCATCTTTCTCCCAAGAAATTATAGTGAATGGATAAAGTGAATCAGTTCAAATTGTATTGTGCCAAATAGGAGCACAGAAATTATAGTGAATGGATAAAATGAATTAGTTCAATTTATATTGTGCCAAATAGGAGCATAACTATTCTATAGTGAATGGATAAAGTGAATCAGTTCAAATTGTATTGTGCCAAATAGGAGCATACCTATTTTGGATAAAATGAATTAGTTCAATTTATATTGTGCCAAATAGGAGCATACCTATTCTTTACCCATCTAATGTGATATTTAATATATAAGAAAACATCATTCTCCTTGTCAAGAAATTATAGTGAATGAATATTCAATATATAAGAAAGCATCCTTCTCCTTGTCAAGAAATTATAGTGAATGGATAAATTATTCAATATATAAGAAAGCATCCTTCTCATTGTTAAGAAATTATAGTGAATGGATAAAGTGAATCCAATATATAAGAAATCATCATTCTCTTTGTCAAGAAATTATAGTGAATGGATAAAGTGAATTGGTTATAAGAAAGCATCCTTCTCCTTGTCAAGAAATTATAGTGAATGGATAAAGTGAATTAGTTCGGAAAATATCAAATGAATCTGATATTCAATATATAAGAAAGCATCATTCTCCTTGTCAAGAAATTATACTGAATGGATAAAGTGAATTAGTTCAAAAAGCATCCTTCTCCTTGTCAAGAAATTAAAGTGAATGGATAAAGTGAATTAGTTCAAATTGACTTCTCCTTGTCAAGAAATTATGGTGAATGGATAAAATGAATTAGTTCAATTTATATTGTGCCAAATAGGAGCATACCTATTCTTTACCCTTTGGTCCAGACATAAAGAACATTGACTAATCCTACTCTCCTTGTCAAGAAATTACAGTGAATGGATAAAATGAATTAGTTCAATTTATATTGTGCCAAGTAGGAGCATACATATTCTTTACCCTTTGGTCCAGGCATAAAGAACATTGACTAATCCTATGCATGGGAGCATACCTATTCTTTACCCTTTGGTCCAGGCATAAAGAACATTGACTAATCCTATGCTTAATTCCTATTCTTTACCCTTTGGTCCAGGCATAAAGAACATTGACTAATCCTATGCTTGGTTATTAATTCTGTCTATTCTTTACCCTTTGGTCCAGGCATAAAGAACATTGACTAATCTTATGCTTGGTTACTGAATCTATGGCTAGGTTGGGAGGATACCGGCTCTCACTTCAGAGCTCCCACGTTCCCCTAGCTTGAGGGCTAACATCTACACTTCAGCTCCCAAACGATAGGACCAAATTGGGGATTTTAGTCTGTCACTCTAAATCTCCAATTCTATGCCCTATAATTCTATTTCCCTATTTACTTACTCCTNTAAATATAAAAATATATAGATAAGTTGCAATTTAAGTAAAAACTTTTTAATAATTTTAATATGTCCGTTACTTAAAATTCTCCCCCGCAACGGCGCCAAAAACTTGACCGACCTTTTTTTTTGTAAATCGACAATTACAAGAATTTGATGACACTACTAGAAGATTTAACTTTCAACAATGGCGCCAAAAACTTGACCGACCTTTTTTTTTTGTAAATCAAAAATTACAAGAATTTTATAGCGCTACCAGAAGATTTAAATTCCAGCAACAGTGTCAAAAACTTGACTGTGACCTTATATATATGTTTTTGATTTAATAAAGATGTATATAACGGTGTTAAAATCTTGACTGCGACTTTATATATATGTGTTTGATTTAATAAAGATGTATATATATAATAAAAAGTCAAATTTGTCAACGCAAGTATACGTATCGCTCAAGTAATATAGGGCTCTAATGGAGTTCAAGTCGAATTTGTCAACGCAAGTATACGTATCGCTCAAGTAATATAGGGCTCTAATGGAGTCTTGTCGAATTTGTCAACGCAAGTATATGTATCGCTCAAGTAATATAGGGCTCTAATGGAGTCCTGTGAATTTGTCAACACAAGTATACGTATCGCTCAAGTAATATAGGGCTCTAATGGAGTCCTAGTTATCGATGCCACGGGGAGAAATAGAATATTATGGACTAAAACTTAATAAAAAGTAATACTTCAATTACAATGACGGCATTCAATTTGCTTATCTGTCACTAATAGGCAATTGAAATAAGTAGATAATTTGGATAAT
Organism: Phalaenopsis hybrid cultivar; assembly: GCA_002079205.1. NCBI lineage: Eukaryota > Viridiplantae > Streptophyta > Magnoliopsida > Asparagales > Orchidaceae > Phalaenopsis > Phalaenopsis hybrid cultivar. The sequence continues at coordinate 262,667 of JXCR01147573.1, read as the reverse complement.
TAGAAATAACTAATGATAGAAAGTTAGGGTTTAATTGTGATATTCAATATCTAAAGAAAGCATCATTCTCCTTGTCAAGAAATTATAGTGAATGGATAAAATGAATTAGTTCAATGTAACTAATAAAAAACTAAAGATAGAAAGTAGGGTTTAATTTGTGATATTCAATATATAAGAAAGAATCCTTCTCCTTGTCAAGAAATTATAGTGAATGGATAAAGTGAATTAGTTCAAATTATATTGCATGGATAAAGTGAATTAGTTCAATTTAGATTGTGTCAAATAGGAGCATACCTATTCTTTACCTAAGAAATTATAGTGAATGGATAAAGTGAATCAGTTCAAATTGTATTGTGCCAAATAGGAGCACAGAAATTATAGTGAATGGATAAAATGAATTAGTTCAATTTATATTGTGCCAAATAGGAGCATAACTATTCTATAGTGAATGGATAAAGTGAATCAGTTCAAATTGTATTGTGCCAAATAGGAGCATACCTATTTTGGATAAAATGAATTAGTTCAATTTATATTGTGCCAAATAGGAGCATACCTATTCTTTACCCATCTAATGTGATATTTAATATATAAGAAAACATCATTCTCCTTGTCAAGAAATTATAGTGAATGAATAAAATGAATTAGTTCAATTTATATTATGCCAAATAGGAGCATACCTATTCTTTACCCTTTAGACCAAGCATAAAGAACATTGACAAATCCTATGCTTGGTTACTGATTCTACAACTAGGCTGGGAGGATACCGACTCTCACTTTGGAGCTCCCACGTTCCCCTCGCCTGAGGGCTAACATCTACACATCAGCACCCAAACGATAGGAACGAATTGGGGATTTTAGTCTGTCAATCTAAAATCTCCAATTCTACGCCCGATAGTAATATTTACCTATTTATTTGCACCCAACTTTCAAGGGCTTTGACTTCCCTGAATCTTGGATGTAATATTCACTTTGGTTGTAAAACTCAACATATTTTAACAAATCAACTGGCCAGATTGAAAGTAAATTAAGATCAAAGTGAAAAGATCATCACAATTTCTTAAACATTTTCATGGCTTCACCAATTCAAATCACCATTTCACAAATCTCGGGACAAGGAGAAAAATAGAGAAAACTACTTAAAACTCTTGGGGAAAGCACAACAAAACTCGGAATTCATATATAAAATTAAAGTCATACAAACTACAACAAGTAAATAACTGATCTCTAATTTCTTGCCAAGAACACTCCTCGAAGTTCCTCTGAATCTCTTCCTTTTTTAAGAGCACACAGAGTTCTTCTTCGAAGTAGCAANAGACAAGGAGAAAGACAGAGAAAACTACTCAGAACTCATGGGGAAGACACAACAAAACTTGGAATTCATATTAAAAAGCAAAGACATACAAACCACAAGAAGTAAATAACACTTATCTCAAATTCCTCCCCAAGCAAACTCCTCAAATTTCCTCTGAATCTCTTCCTTTCTGTACAGCACACAGAATTCCTCTTCGAAGCGGCAAGGAGAAAGAAATCTCTCACTTTCCCTCCACCCTTACAATCACTTGAAGAATTCCTCACAATTTAACTCTCTACACACTAGTGGGGCCCTTGAGCGCTATTCTAAATTTCTAACTCCTCGAACACTTGAGCCTCCCCCTCTCATTTTCGGCCAAAGTCTTCTTTTAAAGATGTAGAAGAGTTTTTCCAAGAGTTGCCTAAGCATCCCTCAAAAAATCGTCCACATTTAATGCATCCCCTTGAAATAACCATCGATCTCATCGTCGATAGCCTTGAGGGATCAGTCAACGGGCCTTCTAAATTATTTAATCTAGAGTCTCAAGAAATTCTCGCCGTCGGTGTTGTTGGGCTCGTCGTCGGTGCCCTAGTTCAAATCTTCACATTTTGGTCCTTTTCGCTCCAAATTTGCTCGTTTTTGCATCTTTTTGCTCTAATGACCATAATTCATCATATCTGCAACAAAACATCAAACATACCTTTCTTTAAAGTGCAATATCATCAAAAATAGTGTAAAATAGGTATGAAAATCTCAACATATTTTGCTTCCGTCATTGAGCAAAGAAGAGTTTTGAATTTCTAATGGTGAGGGTTCCATTCTAGTCCTCTAGGAATAGTCAACAGGAAAGTTTTATGGCTAACCTTAGGCTACTAAAGTGGAAAAACTAGACCTCAACCAAAAGTGAGGTCAACAAATGGACCCTCAATAGGTGGTGTGCGTTGGTCAAGCACACCGCACGTATTGGTATTGATCGGTGAGATCAACAACACCAACAAAGAATTCTAAGTGAACAAACCTTGGACAAAGAGTAGAATTGATTGAAAATTGTTTCCATTGGGGAATTAACAAGTGGACACTTGATCAAAATTGAGGATTTAGAATTATCACGGGGATTAGAAGGAAAGGGATTCCAAAAATTACCATGACGGTCATGATGAGGATTCAATTTCAATTTGATTGTTAGAAAACTTTGATTTTGATTGAAATTGTTTGGCAGGATAGGAATCAGAATTTAGGTACCGCCCCCGAGATGGAAATTAAAATTTAGGTATCAACTCTAAAGAAAGGATAGGCTGGCTTACTGCATTTAAGTTGCTCTCATACCGATCTCGAAAGATGAGAATACGATGCCTTACTCCATTTAAGGCGTCCTTAAATCTAAATGTCTTACTCCATTTAAGGTGGTCTTAAACCTATCTCATAAGATGAGATTAGGATGTCATACCCCATTTAAGGTGGCCTTAAACCTATCTCAAAAGATTTGAGAATTGAATATCTTACTCCATTTAAGGCGGTCTTAAACCTATCTTGAAAGATTTGGGTAGAGAATCAGATGTCTTAGTCCATTTAAGGTGGTCTTAAACCAATCTTGAAAGATGATAGTAGGATGCCTTACTCCACTTAAGATGGTCTTAAACCTAACTTAAATAATTGATAATAGGATGCCTTACTCCATTTATGAAGGTCGTAAACCTATCTTGAATGATTTGGGTAGAGAATCAGATGTCTTACTCCATTTAAGGTGGCCTTATATCTATCTCCAAAAATTTGAGAATAGGTTGCCTCACTCCATTTAAGGTAGTCTTAAACCTATCTCAAAAGATTTTGGTAGAGAATTGTATTCCTTACTCCATTCAAGGTGGCCTTAAACTAACCTTGAAAAATGAGAATAGGATGCCTTACTCCATTTAAGGTGGCCTTATACCTATCTCCAACAATTTGAGAATAGGATGCCTTATTCCATTTAAGGTGGTCTTAAACCTATCTCCAAAGATTTATGTAACATTAGGGAGGAAAGCTCAAGGTCTCACATCTAACCTATGAGGTGGCAGAACGAGCAGATTGAGAAGGAAAGCACAAGGACTCACATCCAACTCAAGAGCTGATCGGAAACATATCGCTACATTGATAAAGAAAGCTCTAGGACTCACATCCGACCTAAGGGTTAGCGATAAAATATATGGGTCATGTTAGGAAGGAAAGCTCTACGATTAATACCCAACCCAAATGGTGATAAGAAAAATATCTACCACATTAGGGAGGAAAGCGTTGGGACTCACATCCAACCCTAGGGGTAGCGAGAAAATATATATAGGTCACGCTAGACAAGAAAGCTCTCAGACTTAGATCCAACCAAAATGGTGACAAGAAAAATATCTACTACATTGGGGAGGAAAGCGCTGTGACTCACATCAAACCTAAGGGGCAGCAAAAAAATATATCAGTCACGCTAGGAAGGAGAGCTCTGGGACTCACATACAACCAAAATGGTGATGAGAAAAATATATGCTATGTTGTGGAGGAAAGTGCTGGGACTCACATCTGACTCAAGGGGTAGCGAGAAACTATATGGGTCACGCTAGGAACGAATGCTCTGGGACTCATATTGAACCCAAATGGTGACAAGAAAAATATTTGCTACGTCGTTGAGACTCACATCCAACCCAAGAGGTAGTTGAAAAATATATGTCAGATCTCGGTACTAACACCAAGAACAACATGAAAATAGTGTAGAAAATTTGTGGTGTTAAACTCAGAGATATGTGACATGTGAAGATTGACATTGGTGAGGAAAATTTTTAAGATTTTTTGCAGAGTGTGAAACTCTATAGGGATGTAAGGAAATTGGTGAAGACCAAGATAATCGTGTTGTGAAAGCAGAGAGTAAGAAACCTCACAATCGAGAGAAACAAACTCAACAATTTATCATTTTCTTTTCTTGAAGTCTTTATCAAATTTAATTATCAAAGTACTATTTCAAAATTTAACGTTCATTGGTTAATTTTCAAAAACAAGTATAAATTTTAATATCAAACTTTTGTTATATTGTTCTTCATTCATTATAATTCAGAACCAGTGTATGGTTTTAAGGCTCTTTATCAATCGCACATAAGGGCAATTTGACAAGCATGTTGAACTTTAAAAAAATCTCATTAATCTGCTCCAAATAGGTGTTATAGACTGAATACATGCTGAAAGCAACAAAAGAGACAACATGCTGAATACATCTGAAACATCATTTGCTAAAAACATATCATATATGCTGCTCTGACACAGTACAAAAGGTGACAAAAACTGTCTATTCCTCCTCTGTGAGATGAGCTCCTGATCAAGCTGACTTAAATCCACGCTCCAAGACAAGAATCCTTTTATATGTACTTAGAGGTGCAACTATCTCATATCTCATGCAGGCATAGTTTCTCTAACTCTACATTTTGTCAAAACCCATACGGTATCTTACTATCATCCATTCTTTTGAATGTTACAGACACTCTGCAGTGTCGTACCCCTGGAATGCAGTGCTGGGCAAGGTTTGCTCCATTTTCCTTAAGAATCAGTACTGAACCCATCGATAGTGGAATCTCAAAAGATCCTCTAAACTCCCTTGGGCCAATAACATTGATTTTTTTCCTGAACAGTATATTGCTCTTGCTCATGAAGGAAAGCATACAAAAGAGCATCATAAAATCATGGTGGTCTATGTGCGGGGGAATATAATCTCCTTCATCATACATGTTGATTATACAACTATTTGGAATGTGCTCGACTGGTAGTATACTCGATATGACCATCCTCTTGATCGTATTTTTTATCTCGGAGGACTAAGGATCCACCTCATCATTTATTAAGAAACCTGGGTGGTTCCCTTACCTATCTTTGGTGAAATTGTAACAACAACCACAATGGATGGTATCCTACCTTTTCCGTGAATCCACTTTCATGGTTCTGAATAAGTTCTCTCCATTAGCAAACCAGCTTGACCTATGTCCCTCAAGTTAAAAGTGCAGTCTAGTATTTTTCTTTCATCATTTTCAGAGAAGACTCCAGTATACAACTCCAAGTCTTCCAAAATGTTGAAAAATTTTCCTTGTATTTCCTTGTAGAATTAAAATTCTTGTTTTTTAAATCTATTCATCCTGTCTAATTATGCCATGGGGATCCTTTAAGATTGTCAAGGAGGCTCCCTCATCTCCACATTTGTAGGATACCATGTCTTACTTTGCTTTGTAGGCAATGGAATGTACGACTCAGTGTCCGGGTAAACTGTTTCCTGGCATTCTATGTCGGTGGCTTTGAACTCCTCAAAAGAACCGTAAGGGTCCATGTGGAGAACATTTCATGTTGGGAATTCCATGAATTCTCCTCCTATTGATGCTTGAACAGGAACTTTGATGTTCTACATCATGCAACCCCTGTAAAGTTCATCTGCTGCTACTGGTGGTATCTACTCTGCAGGAAACTCACACTCGTCCTTCGTAACAGGCAGACTGGTAGAAGTCTCTTTCATGCAAGGATCATAAATTTTTCCCTCAGGAATTAGGGTGAGTTTATTTTCTCCCTCCTTCATGCGTCTCTTTTTCCTCTAGTAGAAAAGCTCTGTGCTTGCAATGATTAGGATTTTGGCATTGAGTTATTCTTAGTGGCACATTCGACACTCTTTCATCGTCTACACCTATTAAAGTCCCAATTGATGTGGTTATCTTGGATGGTAAATGGACGGTCCCCTCCATAAAATTAGTAGCAATGATGATAGTCCTTCTTTCTCTTGGCGGCTGACTATGTCCATCTGATGGTCACATCCATCAGATTAACCCGAATGTCATCACTGTCCAGCAAAAGATTCCAATCGGTGTTTTGAAGGCTGTAATTCATGCATCTTCTGGAGCCATCTTAATTTGGTTTTATCTAGATGATTCATCCATAAAAGAGAAAATCTCAAGTGTCAATGTGATGTCCATCGTTAGTTCTGGTATCGGTAACGGGAACTCATCCTTTGGGCATGCTTTGTTTAAATCCTTAAAGTCGACACATAGACAGATTTCTCCATTTTTCTTCTTAACTGGTACAACATTCGCTAACCATGTGGGGTATTGCTCTTCTCTTACAATGTTAGCATCTAATAATTTCTTTACCTCGGCAATGACTTGTTGCTCTATCTCTAGGCGCATTCATCTGGGAGCTTTTTTTACTAGGGTCATATCTTTGCCTACCCGAGTTTTATCACTGCAACTTGCTGATAGCCCTAGCGTTTCTTCATAACTCTATGTGAAGCAATCTTTAAATTCTGACAATAATTCTATTAATTTTGTGGATTCTTTCCTGTTGAGTAGAGAACTTATAATGTTGGGTCGGGGCTGCTCCTCAGACTTGAGGTTGATTTCTTTTAGTTCATCCACCGTTAAATTATTTTCTTCTTCAAATTCTAGTGAGGCATCACCAATTAACTAATCTTGAGAGTAGTATTCTACATCGAGGCAATCTTCATCCAATCCACTAGCAACAACCATGCAAAATTCTGAGTCATCGACTGGTCCTACAATACCAAATCCGACACCTTCCTTCGAGTTAGGAGTTTGACTTTTAGCATTAAAATTTTTTTTAAAAAGTTGCAACTTATCCTTGGGAATTTGATTTGGCACATTTCTTTATTGAACTATGATACACCTAAAATATATATTGTTTTAAGATGCATTTTTCTACCTATTTTTGAGATATTGCGCTTTAATGGAAGTTATTTGTGTGTTTTTCTTTCAGGTACAAGTAAAAAGATGAAAATTCCTAAAAGGAGTGAAAAAAGATCAAATTTGGGGCAGAGAGGTGAAAATTGTGCAAAAATGTTTTGGTGCCTAAGTGTTCAGATCTGGCGGTTAAGCGCCGGTTAAATAGAGAAGGCAGCGTTAAGTGCGAGAGGCCCCACGCTTAAGTGCCAGAGGCAGTTGTTTGACATTTTTCTTCATTTGGACGAACTTTGAAGAGGTATTTAAGGCGCTTATTGGGTAAAGAGGGTGGTTATGACCACTAGGAACAAAAATATTATTAAAATAATTGTGAAAGAAGGCATCCCTTGGAGAATAGATCAAATTTGGACACATTCTGAAGAATTTGAAAGGCACCATTTGGAGATTTATGAAAGAAGGAAGTTGAGACATTTGTGGTGTGTGCCTGAAGAGGGAGAGAGTGCTTGAAGTCCTCAAAAGTGCTTAAAAAGGGAGAGATTTTCAGGCACCACAAAAATTTACTTTATCCTTTTTGTTTTTAATTGTATTTTAAGAGTTAAAAGAGTTGAAAAAGAGAAGAGATTCAAAATAACTTCAAGAGTTTGATGGAGGATTTGAGATAAGTTTTTATGATTTATTTTTGAACTACTTTTTGTTTTAATTGAGACTTCTTGTTGGTTTGATAATTATTTATACTTTTAAACTAAAGTGTGGTTTTGTTTCTTTATGGATTCTTAGTAGTTTTCTTTATCTTTCTTCTTAAATTGATAAGTAATTAAAGTGTTGGATTGACGTTGTTGAGAGTATTATTCTTTAATGTTTGAAGAAGTTGTGACGATTCAATTCCCTGTACTTCATTTACTTCTGGATTTGGCCTATCTAGATGTTAAAATTTGTTGTGAGAACATGTAAGAAACAGGCTGGTATTGTCTTAGACAACAATCAGAAAGAATCATATGAGGTTGTATGAGTGAGAATGTAATTCATATGAATTAATGCAAATAAATAGGGAAATAATCATTGAAGTGTGTAGAGTTATAGGACTTTAAAGTTACAAGTTAAATCCTTTAACTTGATTTATTATTTTAGGTTCTGATACGAGATGTTATCCCCCATGTGGAGGGAATCGAGGAGCACTAGAGTGAGAGCTAGTATCTTCCCTGCCTAGCCGGTTTTGAGAACTACTCAAACTTTAAATTAGCCAATGTTCTTTATATTATCTCTAACAATGGTAAAGAATATAATTGCTCCTATTTGGCACAACACAATTTGCGTACTTCCACAACAGAATTTCTATGCTTATTACTGATTCATGATAAGGAGAAAAATATTTTCAAATTAGTGCTTTTATTTTACATAAACTCAAGTTATCTTTTTAAATTGTTACAGTTTTGTCAAAATATCAAAATACTAAAAAGATTTGAATTTTTATTACTACGAATACATCTATAGTTTAAGTAATTATCTTTTTAAAATAGAAAGTTTGCTGTTCAATAGAGCATATTGCATAATTTCCTTGTGGGTTCAATATTCAGGTCTTAAACAAAAAGTCCTACATTACTTGATAATGATATGTATACTTACGTAGTATCCCAATAAATATATAAATTGAAAAGTTAAATTTTTATTTTCTTCAAGATCAAGTTTTGACTCTTTTGCAAAGTAAGGAAATATAAGTGAAAATATAATCAGAGACTTTGTTATACTGATGCATCTAAGCAGTTTTGGGATCAAGTTTTTGGCACCGTTGCTGGGAAAATTAATTGATTTAAAAGCAAATTTCTATTTTTAGAAAGTCTTATTTAAACTTTTACAATTATTGTATTTTATTTTATGTGTTTTATTTTTTTTTTTATTTTATGTTAGTGTATGCATAGTTTAGGTTCTGAAGGATTAGTGCCCTACGATTCTGAATTAGAAAGAACAGTTAAAAAAATTAGAAGAATTAAAAAAATCAAAAATCTTGAAAAACCTAAAAATATTATAGAAATGACAAACCAAAACAATCAAAATGCTGAAATTCATCAAGAGTTTAGACCTTTACGAGATTATGTCAACCCTACCATAGATGAACTTTATTGTAGCATTCAAAATCCTACTGTAGTAGCTAATTTATTTGAGCTTAAGCCTGCTATTATCCAAATGGTATCAAATAATTAGTCCCCCAACTGAAAATCCAAATTTACATCTTGCCAATTCTCTAGAATTATGCGCTACATTTAAATATGATGGTTTATCAGATGATGTCATAAGTCTTAGGTTATTTCCTTTCTCTCAGAGGGATAAAGCTGAGATGTGGTTGAATTTGATAGCACCTGGATCTATCAGAACTTCAGGTGATTTAGCGCAAAAATTCCTTACTAAAAATTTTCCACCATAAAAAACTGGAAATCTTAGAAATGATATTACATCTTTTAATCAGTTTGAAGGGGAATGTATTTATGAAGTATGGGAACAATTTAATGAACTCTTTAGAAAGTGTCCACACCATGCTATACTAGATTAGTTAATACTTCAAACTTTTTATAGTAGATTTGTTGGATCTCTTAAATCTATTATCGATTTTTTATTGGTGGTTCATTGATGTCAAAACCATTTCATGAAGATTAAGCTTTAATTGAAGAAATGAATACCAATAAATTTCAATGGCTTTCTGAGAGGGTGAATCCAAAGAAAGAAGCTAATATTCATGAATCTTATGCATTTACTCTCGTAGCAAATCAAGTTGTTGCAATTTCAAGGAAGTTAGACCAATTTGGAATGAATTTTTCTCAATCAATTTCAATGATTGAAGAGAATTCATTAGGCCAAATGGTAGATTTTCAAGCTTCATTACAAACTTTGAGTGCCATAAATAACAAGCAGAATAACGCATATTCAAATTATTATAACCCAAGTTGGAAGATCTAACCCAACTTTAATTAGATTAACACTACGAGGGTAATAATCAGCAATGAGGGAAGAACCAAGGAAACCCATTAGGAAACTGGAACAATCAAGGGAATAATAATTATAGATCTACCTATCCTCTAGGTTTCAAAAGTAATACATAATTTAAGGAGAAGAAGTTACTATAGAAGAAGTGGTGTTACAAATGGGAAATCAGTTACAAAGTCAAGGAGCTACAACTAGAAATATTGAGAACTAACTTGGAAACATCGCAAATTCATTATGTAATAGATCCCAATGAACACTTCCTAGTAATACTAAAACAAATCTGAAAGACCAGAATAAAGAGAAAGTAGAAGCCGTTCAACTTAGAAGCAGAAGAGATTTGGAAGGTAGGATTCAAAAACAAACTAAAGTAGAAAGAGAAGAAATTTAAAAAACAAAAGAGGGTGCTCTAAAAGATTTTGAAAGACCTATTTATTCAAAATTTATCAAAGGCATGGAAAAACCACCACCTCTATTTCCTCAGACTTCATCAATAAAAGTTGGATAAGAAATTTTTAAAATTTTTGAAAATTTTTAAGAAGCCTACCATTAAGATTCCATTTACTGAAGCCTTATAACAAATGTTTTTGGAAATATTTAAGAAGCTTACAATCAATATTCCATTTGCTGAAGCCTTAGAATAAATGTCAAGTATGAAAAGTTTATGAAGGATATTCTCAACAGAAAAAGGAAGTTTGAAGATAATGAAACTGTTGCACTTAGGGAGGAGTGCAGTGCTATAATACAAAAGAAGCTTCCTGAAAAGCTTAAAGATCCTGGTAACTTTACAATTCCATATGCAATAGGAGACAAATTTTATGGGAAAGCTTTATGTGATTTAGGTACAAGCATTAACCTTATGCCATTATCAATATTTAAAAGATTGGGATTAGGAGAAATAACCCCTACTATAACTCTGCAGTTAGCAGATTATTCAATAGGATACCCTAAAGGACTTATAGAAGATGTCCTAGTGAAAGTGGATCAATTTATTTTTCCTGTTGATTTCATTGTGCTACAGAAGATGTCCTAGTGAAAGTGGATCAATTTATCTTTCCTGTTGATTTCATTATGCTAGATACGAAAAAAGATAAAGAGATACCTATCTTTTTGGGAGACCTTCCCTAGCCAAAGAAAGAGCGATGATAGACAAGCAGAAAGGGGAACTAACAATGCTCGTCAATGATCAAACTGTTACTTTTAACATTTTAAGATCAATGAAGTATCCTGTAAAAGGTAAAGATATGAATGTTTTAGAATGGATGTTATAAGATATTTAAGTGAATGTCATTTCAAAACTACTTATGAAGAAAAATTTGAAGAACAAGATTTGAAACACGAGCAAGAAGAGGAATTAGATCAATGTGAAGATCTTTTTAAGGAAGATTCAAACCATGTTCATGAAAGTTTTAAAATTCTGGACATGATAGACATAGAGAAATCATTTTGACTATCAATTAAAAAACCTCTAGAACTTGAGTTGATGTTACTTCCTAATCATTTAAAATATGTCATTTTAGGAGATTCCTATACTTTACCAGTTATAATTTCCTCAAAGTTAACAATAGAAGAAGAAGAAAGATTTATGAAAATTTTGAAAAATTTTAATAAAGCCTTTGGATGGACAATAGCTAATATTAAAGGAATCAATCTTTCAATTTGTATGCATAGAATACATATGGAAGAGAACTACAAACCCAGGCCTGATCCTCAAAGGAGATTGAATCCTGTTATGAAAGAGTTGTTAAGAAAGAAATTTTAAATTGGTTAGATGTTGGAATTATCTACTCTATTTCAGATAGTTTATGGGTTAGTCCAATTCTCTACGTTCCTGAGAAAGGAGGAGTAACTGTGACTGTGAATGAACATAATGAGTTAATACCTACTAGGCAAGTTACAGGGTGGTGAATATGCATTGATTATAAAAAATTAAATCTTGTCACTAGGAAATATCATTTTCCACTACCCTTTCTAGATCAAATGCTGGATAGACTAGCTGGGCATACATTCTTTTATTTTTGGATGGATATACTTGTGCACCAAATACAAATAACACTTAAGGATCAAGAGAAAACAAATTTTACCAGTCCATTTGGTAATTTTGCTTTTAGAATAATGCCCTTTGGTTTATGTAATGCCCCTGCTACATTTCAAAGATGTATGATGGCAATTTTTTATGATTTAATTGAAAAAGGGATTGAAGTTTTTATAGATGATTTTTCAATGTTTGGAACTTGATTTGAATCATGTTTAGAAAATTTATTAAAATTTCTTAAGCACTATGAAGAAACAAATTTAGTCCTTAATTGGGAAAAATGTCAATTTATGGTAGCACGAGGAATTATATTAGGACATCATTTAGTTCTTAATTAGGAAAAATGTCAATTTATGGTAGCAGGAGGAATTATATTAGGTCATCAAATATCAAGAAAAATGGTATGGAAGTAGATCCTGCTAAAATTCAAGTGATCGCTAATTTACCTTATCCAACAAATGTAAAGAAAATTAGGAGTTTTTTAGGACATGCTAGATTCTATAGACGATATATTAAAAACTTTTCTAAGATTGCTAAGCCTTAATGTCATTTACTAGAGAAAGATGCAATTTTCAATTGTGATGAGGAATGCCTAAAAGCCTTTAAGTTATTAAAAGAAAAATTAGTCACCGCACCAGTTACAGTTTCACCAGATTGGGGAAAACCTTTTGAATGGATGTGTGATGCTTGTGATTATGCTATTGGAGCTATTTTAGGACAAAGATATGATAAAATTTTTAAAGTAATTTATTATGCTAGTAAAACTCTTTATGAAAGTCAAATTAACTATACAACCACTGAAAAAGAGTTATTAGCAATAGTATATGCCTTTGATAAATTTCAATCATATTTAATTGGAACTCATTGTGTAGTGCATAAAGATCATTCTGTTATAAAGTACTTCATGAAAAAGAAGGATGCTAAACCTATACTTATAAGTTGGATTCTTATTTTGCAAGAATTTGACTTTGAAATATTAGATAGAAAGGGAATTGAAAAAAAATTTTTGATCATTTTTCTAGACTTGAGTTAGAAAAACCACTCTATTTTAAAAAATAAATTGATGAACAGTTTCCAGATGAAAAAATATTCAATATTAATGGTGGCATGTTCTGTGGTATGCCGACATTGTGAACTTTCTTATTAGTGATATTATACCTTATAAAATGACATACCAACAGAAGAGAAAATTTATGTATGAAGCTAAGACTTATTTTTGGGATGACCCATTTTTATATAAACTACGAAAGGATCTGATTATTCAAAGATGTTTACCAATAGAAGAAACTAATGAAATTATCCAAAAATGTCATAATTCTGATTTTAGGAGAGATTTTGGTGTTGATAAAACAACATACAAAATTTTACAATCTGGATTCTATTGGCCTACTATTTTTAGAGTTGTTAATGATTGTATCAAAATTTGTGATAGAAGTCAACGAGTAGGCAATATTTCTAGAAGAAATGAGATGTCCCTCAATTATATGCTAGAAGTTGAAATATTTGATGTTTGGGGATTAGATTTCATAAGACCATTTATACGATCTTTCAGAAATTTATATATACTGTTAGCAGTGGACTATGTATCCAAATTAATAGAAATTGTTGCTTTACCTAGATGTGATGCTCAAAGTGTTGCAAATTTTTTGAAAATGAACATATTTTGTAGATTTGGGATGCCGAGAGTTATCATAACTGATGGGGGAAGTTATTTTAGAAATGCCATAATGGAGAAATTATTAAAGAAATATCATATAAATCATAGATTTGCTACTGCTTATCATCCTCAGACAAATGGTTTGGCTGAATTATCCAATCGAGAAATTAAAAGAATTATGAAAAAAATTTGTGAATCCAACATAAATGGATTGTTCAGTCAAACTCGACTATGTTGTGACTTATAGGACTGCATATAGAACTCCTATAGGAATGTCCCCATATAGGCTAATATTTAGGAAAACTTATCACTTACTAGTTGAACTTGAGCATAAAGCATATTAGACGATTAAAGAGTTCAATTATAATTTGAAAGATGCTGGCGAGAAAAGATTATTGTAATTAAATGAGCTTGAAGAGATGAGGAATGAACCTTATGAAAGTGCTAAGATTTATAAAGAAAAGATGAAGAAGTGACATGATCAAAGATTCTTACTAAAAATTTTCAGCTAGGGCAACAAGTTTTGCTATATAATGCAAGGTTAAGATTATTTCAAGGAAAACTTAAGTCCAGGTGGACGGGCCATTTGTTGTGATAAAAGTTTATCCTTTTGGAGTTGTGGATATTAAAGATCTTAAGAATGATAAAGTGTTTAAAGTGAATGGTCATAGACTGAAACCTTATTTTGTAGGGGATCAGCATAAATTTAATAAAGGAATGATGTTGGGTCAACCAGAATAAGCACTGGTTACATCTGGCTGACGGCGTAAAACCAAGCGTTTATGGAAAGCAACCCATAGTTATCAGTGTGTTTTTGGTTTGATTGTTGTTTGTGTGTGACTAAGAAAATTTGGGTAGTATTTTTTAAACTATTATGTGTTAGTATTGATTTTAAGACTTTATTTAGTAACCTAGACATGTTAGAATGAGAATTTTGACGTTTAGTTGACTGGTGCAAAAATGTGCACTGGCGCTTAAGTGCCAATATTCTACGCTTAAGCACGGTAGTTTAAAAATCATCTGCAAAATTAAGATTCTAGAAGGTTTAACCATCAATTAGTTTGTAAAAATGAGTTATGGCAGTTCCAAGACATGCCTAGAAGTTATTAGAGAGATTTAGGCATATAAATAGAAGGGTTCTGTGAAGGAATTTCACCCCAGATCATTTTTAACCCTAAAAGTATAAGAAAAAAGAGATTTAAAGAAGATTTTTTCATGGAAGATACCATGAGGAAGAGATTCATTAGTCAAAATGCACAAGAGATGTATAACGATTTCTTAACCATTAGTATCCAAGAAATATAAAAAAAGATCAACAAAATAGAGACTATCATGGCTGTACTTGTTATATAGAGGATATTGGATGTTGAAAATGTAATTTATCCATACTAGTTATATAGAGGAAGCAGATAAGGACATGTTTTTTAAGCAGAAGTAGATTGAAGAAGATAGTATCTGAGCTCGTCACCATCGTCCGTTTTATGAACTTTATATTCTTACTACCCCAGGAGAGACTAATGAAAGATTGGAGTTTGTCCCATCAAATGAAGAATGGAATTAAGTTCGATGTCAAAGTTTATTTGTTAGGAGTTGTTGTGTTTGTGTTAGTGGTTAAGTCTTATTTTTAGTGTTTATGGTTTTATGTGTTTGATTGTGAATGTTTGTTAAGTGTTTGTGCTTAGAAAATTTTCTTTTCTGAGACTATTTGGAGTAATAATTCAGTGTTACATGGATTTGTAATAATTTGTGAAACAATATACATTTGTTTGTGTGAAAATTAGGGTTATTTTTAACCTCAAATTGCATTGAGTTATATAGAGAATTTTGAGAGAGGGGAGAGTTAAAGGAGATGAAAATAGTCATTAAAGTGTTATGAGACCATTTAGGGGTGGTATACTTAGGCAAATAGTGCATTTTACTTAAATTTAAAAATCTCAAAAATTGTGCATTGGTGCCTAAGCGCCACATTCTCGCGCTTAAGCACGATATAACCGAGAGGCGGGTGCCTAATCTCCACTAATTTGTGCTTAAGCGCCAGTTCATGAAAACCATTTTGCGAATGGTTAAAAGTGAAAAATTAACCCAAAAATTCCCATTTTTCACCTCTCGTCACATTCAACCTCTCGAAATTGCGATTTTGTAGGGCTAGGGCACACTATTAAGTGGAGATTTTTTGGTGGAATTAAGAAAAATTTGCTACATTCGAATTTCTTAAGGTAAGAGCTTTACTTCTATGTAAAAATTTTGGAATTTCACCACGTATTTTGAGTACATTTGGAAGAATTTGAAAATTTACTATTCATGGTGAAAAATGAGAAAAAATCTATGGAATTTGCATAGGAAGTGTAGTTTATGTTTTTAGAAGTTTAGTTTAGTAGTTTAGACTTGATTTTTGAAGTTATTTTTGGAGTTTTCTAAAATTGTATAATGACACCAAAAATGAAGAGAAGTGAAGGAAACAACCCTTTTGATTCGAGCAAATTTGTGAGTTCGAATGCTCAAGATAGGTACAGTGATGCATTACAATCACAAAATCTTATTCAGGAGCGTTGTTTTAAGAATCCAGGTAGATCTGTGGAAGATATGATCGTTCGCCGACAGTGGGAACGATTCTATTATTTGTGTGTTGTTGCAGTTATATCTATTGTTAGGGAGTTCTATGCAAACCTCCCTGAAGCTGAAGATGATAGAGTCATGGCTAGAGGAAAGTTGGTACCTTTTTCACCAGAGGTAAGAAATTTGTTCTATCATTTGCCACCGGATAATTTATTTCTTTATGCGAAAGTTAAGTGCACCTTTGAAGGAATGACACTATTTTATTTCTACTAGTCTGCTACAAAATAATCATCTCAGTGAAGTTATCAGAGAGAGAGCGACGTTAAATTATTGTATCCAGGAAGGAAAGCTCATCAACATTTGAGCTTTGATATATCAGACTATCATCAGTTCTGCCACTGTCGTTACTACTACAGGTCTGGGCTTTGCTTCCTTGATCTTTTCTTTATGTGAGTAGGCTAGAGTGGTAAATGATACCTGGGAGGAAGTATTATTGCTTCTAAAGCCAATTACTAGTGTAAATGTGAAGTCATATTTAGAGCATTCTATTTTTGGATGGAGAGGAGGATTTTCACGGAGCTATGGAATGGAAATGTCAGCCGCTTCTAACTCTACTACTTCTACATCTAGACCATCTACCTTAGGTGCTTCTACTTCTAGAGGTGAGTCTAATGAGACCCAAAATCAATTATTTCAGAGGATGATGGATAATATCAACTATACCGCAGACAATGTAAAAAATTTAGAAAGCTTTGCAGGTCATATTGACGGGTATAATAGAAGGAAAAGTGATTATGAAGAGAAATTTCACTCATCTTTGGAGTGCCTCATTAAAGGGTAACCAAGGAGTGCAATTTCCTCCTTATCATAGATACCCTGATTATGAGTCTACAAATGTCTAGAATAGCGGTGATTCTGAAGATGATGAAGAGGAGGAGTGATTTATTTTTATGTTTGTATTATGTTATGGACTATGTAGACTTGGCTTGCTACATTTGCATTTATGTGTTTATTTGGATTATGTGATGGTTTGGACTTATATTTAATTGTTATTGTGTTGTTGGGTTTTGTTAGTATTTTGTTTTAAATTCTAGGGTAGTAACTGCTATTATGTCTTTAGTACTGTGATAGTTGGTTAAGGATTGAATTTAATTCTATATCTTTTGGAAAGTTTAAAATCTTGCTAACTTTAGTTTTAAATTTTAAACTTAGAAAACTGCTACCCTGTATTTTTCTTTTATCTTGTTAGTGTGTTTGTTTTTATGTTGAGACTGGAAATCAAAGTTAGTGTGTTAGTTTGTTTTTATGTTTATACCCACTACTTAGAAGTCTATTGAATCTCTACATGTTAAATTAAAATGAAAATGATAAAAATTGATCAAAAAAATTTTACTCATGTTTTTAGTTTTATACATGTATACTTAAGATATAAAAATTTAAGTAAGCATGTTATTTCAATTTTCATTCCTACTTATATATATCTGTTGCTAAACTATTTAATCTGTTAAAAATTTAAGTTTGGGAGGGATGAAAAATATTTTCAAAAACTTGAATTTTATTTGTTCTCAAATATGCTACAAATGAATTTGATTTGAAAAGAAAAATGATCATGTATATGAAGTTATATTATGGAAGTAAAATTTGATTTTTGAAATGAGTAAGAGAACTTAGTTAAAATTCTGAGTAATAAAGAAAAACTTTCAGTTAAAAATTTTTAGAGTAAAAAATGTTAAATATAGTGTAACAATCTTTAATAAGAAAAATTGTATTTTTGAAAAATTAAGAAAATTTAGACTTTTATATTTAATAATTAAATTTCTTTTTTTAAAAATAATTTTTAAAACTATTATTATATTTATAAGTAAAAGATTTATATCAGGAATTTGCTTTATGAAAGGAGAAGTGGAATTCAAAATTATTAAAGGCCTATCTAGATATAGTAATTATTGCCTGAAAAAGAGAAAAAAAAAGAAAAGAAAAAGAGAAAAAAAAAAGAAAAGAAACATAAAAGAAAAAGAAAAGAAAAAGAAGAAAAGGGAGGTGAAGCTTGAGGATTAGTGTCTAATCAAAAATTGGTTCCACATTTGATCTTTTTAAATTATAAGACTTGAGAAACTCTTATGCTTAAAGATATAATATAGTAAGTAAAATTATTCTTAATAAAAACTTTTAAGTGGAGATAATAACAGGACTAAATTCTAAATTTGGAAAATCTACAATATTTTCAAATTAGATAGGAACTCATATTTTCATCTTTCTTAACATTAACATTTTCTAAGCTTTAAGTTGGTCTCATTTGACTGAATATTTTTTTCTAAATTGGACTACGAAATTTCTAAATCTATCTTTTAGTAACTCCAAAAGAAAACTCATATACATATCATAACTATTTATTTCTTAAAAATTGAAGTCCCACTTGAGGACAAGTAACATTTTAAGTTTGGGGATTTTGATACAAATAAAATAGATAGTGTTTTTAGATGCATTTTTATACGTATTGTTGAGAAATTGCGCTTTAATGGAACGTATTTGCATGTTTTTCTTTTAGGTACAATTAACAAGGTGAAAAATGCTAAAAGGAGGGAAAAAGGATAAAATTTGAGGTAAAGAGGGGAAAATTGTGCAAAAGTGTTTTGGTGCTTAAGCGTCAGATCCGACGCTTAAGCGCCGGTTAAATAGAGAAGGCAGCGCCTAAGCGCCAGAGGCCTCACGCTTAAGCGCCAGAGGCAGTTATCTGGCAGTTTTCTTTATTTGGACGAATTTTGAAGAGGTATTTAAGGCACCTATTGGCTAAAGAGGGTGGTTATGACCACTATGAATGAAAATATTATTAAAAGACTTGTGAAATGAGGCATCCCCTGGAGAACACATCAAATTTGGACATATTCTGAAGAATTTCCAAGGCACCTTTTGGAGATTTATGAAAGAAGGAAGTTGAGACATTTGAGGTGTGTGCCTAAAGAGGGAGAGAGTACTTGAACTCCTGAAAAGTGCTTAAAAAGTGAGAGATTTTCAGGCACCGCAACAATTTACTTTATCCTTTTTTTTTAGTTTTATTTTGAGAGTTAAGAGTGTCGTAAAAGAGAAGAGATTCAATGGAACTTCAAGTGTTTGGTGGAGGATTTGAGATAAGTTTTTATCTTTTGTTTTTAAATTACTNATGGAAGATATTTTTGTGTTTTTCTTGCAGATACAGGTAAAAAGGATGAAAAATGCTTAAAGGAGTGAAAAAATAATAAATTTGGAGTAAAAAGGTGAAAAATGTGCAAAAGAGTTTTGGCGCCTAAGTGTCAGATCCGACGCTTAAGCGCCAGTTAAATAAAGAAGGCCACGCCTAAGCACCAGAGGCCCCGTGCTTAAGCGCCAATGGCAGTTATTGGACGAGTAAATTCGGTTTCTATGAATTTTGAAGAGATTTTTTAGGCACCCATTGGCTTAAAAGGTGGTTATAACTACCATGGACAAAAATCATCACGAAAGGAAGCATCTCTTGGGGAAATACATAAATCTAGATATATTTTGAAGAGAAACCAAGACACCTTTTGGAAAATTATAAAATAGAAGAGAAGACTTAGAAAAGAGTCCTGAAAGTATTGGAAAGTTTTGAAAGTTTTCATTTGGAGAGTTAGTTCAGAGAGATTTTTTAGGCACCACTTTTGCTTTTATTTTATTCTTTTTGTTATTTTATTTTGAGTGATTGTAAAGAGAAGAGAATTAAAGTAACTTTAAGAGTTTGGTGGAGAACTTGGGATAAGTTTTTATCTTTTTATTTTGAGACTAGTTAAAGGAACTTTAAGAGTTTGGTGGAGAACTTGAGATAAGTTTTTATCTTTTTGTTTTGAGACTTTTTTGGTTTTGAGACTTCTTGTTGGTTTGACAATGATTTCTACTTTTAAACTAAAGTGTGGTTTTGTTTTTACTTCTTGTTGGTTTGACAATGATTTCTACTTTTAAACTAAAGTGTGGTTTTGTTTTCTCCAAGTTGTTGTTGGTTTGACAATGATTTCTTCTTTTAAACTAAAGTGTGGTTTTGTTTTCTCCATGGATTCTGAGTAGTTTTCTTTATCTTTCTTCTTAAAATGATAGGTAATTAAGTTTCTCCATGGATTCTGAGTAGTTTTCTTTATCTTTCTCCTTAAAATGATAAGTAATTAAAGTGATGGATGGTCCATGGATTATGAGTAGTTTTCTTTATCTTTCTTCTTAAAATGATAAGTAATTAAGTTTTGAATGGAGATTCTGTTTGGTGGAGGATTTGAGATAAGTTTTTATCTTTTTTTTTAAACTACTTTTGGTTTTAATTGTGACTTCGTTTTGGTTTGACAATGATTTCTTCTTTTAAACTAAAGTGTGATTTTCAAAGGAACTTCAAGAGTTTTTGATTGTAAAAGAGAAGAGGTTCAATGGAACTTCAAGAGTTTGGTGGAGGACTTGAGATAAGTTTTTATCTTTTTGTTTTAGACTACTTTTGGTTGAGACTTCTTGTTGGTTTGACAATGATTTCTACTTTTAAACTAAAGTGTGGTTTTGTTTTTACTTCTTGTTGGTTTGACAATGATTTCTACTTTTAAACTAAAGTGTGGTTTTGTTTTCTCCAAGTTGTTGTTGGTTTGACAATGATTTCTTCTTTTAAACTAAAGTGTGGTTTTGTTTTCTCCATGGATTCTGAGTAGTTTTCTTTATCTTTCTTCTTAAAATGATAGGTAATTAAGTTTCTCCATGGATTCTGAGTAGTTTTCTTTATCTTTCTCCTTAAAATGATAAGTAATTAAAGTGATGGATGGCATGGATTTTGAGTAGTTTTCTTTATCTTTCTTCTTAAAATGATAAGTAATTAAGTTTAGACTACTTGTTGGATTGACAATGATTTCTACTTTTAAACTAAAGTGTGGTTTTAATGAATTTTGTAGTTTTCTTTATCTTTCTTCTTAAAATGATAAGTAATTAAGTTTTGGATAGAAGTTGTGGAAATTTTATTGATCTTCAATGATGGAAGAAGTTGTGTTGATTTAAATCCATGCATATCATTTACTTCTTGATTTGGGCGATCTAGATGTTAGAATTTATTGTGAGAACATGTAAGAATTGGGCTAGTATTGTCTCAGTCAACAATTAGAAAGAATGAAATGAGGTTTTATGAATGAGAATGAGGTTTTATGAATGAGAATGTAGTTCATATGATTGACTGCAAATAAATAGGGAAATATTCATTAAAGGGTGTAGAGTTAGAGGATTTTAAAGTGATAGGTTAAAGCCCCCAACTTGGTTTATTGTTTTAGGTTCTGATACGAGATGTCAACCCCCGGTGGAGGGAATCGAGGGAACTTTAGAGTGAGAGCGAGTTTCTTCCCTGACTAGCCAATTTTTAAAACTGTTCAAACTTTAAATTAGCTAATGTTTTTTATAGCATCTCTAGTAAGGGTAAATAATATTATTTCTCCTATTTGGCACAACTCAATTTGCATATTTCCATAATAAAATTCTTATACTTATTATTGATTCATAACAAGAAGAAATATATTTTCATATTTAGTGCTTTTTTTCTATAAAAACTCTAGTTATCTTTTTAAATTGTTATTTTTCAATCAAAATATTGAAAATACCAAACATATTTAAATTTTCATCACTGTAAAAATCATCTTTAGTTTAGATAATTATGTTTGTTATTCAATAGTGCATATTGCGTATTCTGTCTGTGTGTTCGATATTCAAGTCTTAATCAAAAAGTCCTATATTACTTGATAATGATATGTATACTTGCGTAGTATCCCAATATATATAAATTAAAAGTTAAATTCTTATTTTTCTTCAGGATCAAGTTTTTGGTTTTGTTGCAAAGTAAGAAAATATAAATGAAATATAATCTGAAGTTTTGTTGTATTGTGCATATTAGCAGTTCCAAAGATCAAGTTTTTCGTGCCGTTGTCGGGGGAGAAATTGATTTTAAAAGCAAATTTCTATTTTTAGAAAGTTTTATTACAACTTTAAGTTATCTTATCTTATCCTATTTTGTTTTGTTTTTTTATTTTATTTATTATATGTTAGTGTTTACGTAGTTCAAGTTCTGAAGGAATAGTGCCCTACGATTCTGAATTAGAAAGAACTATTAGAAAAATCAGGAAAACAAAAAAAAATTATAAATTTTGAAATATTAAAAAAAATTACAGAAATGGCAGACCAAAGTAATCAACATGCTGAAATTCATCAAGAGTTTAGACCTTTAAGAGATTATGCCGACCGTACTATAGATGAACTTCATTGTAGTATTTAAAAACCTACTGTAGTGGCTAATTCATTTAAGCGTAAACCTGCTCTTATCCAAATGATATCAAATAATCAGTTTGGGGGATCACCAACTAGAGATCAAAATTTACATCTTACCAATTTTATAGAATTGTGCGCTACATTTAAATACAATGGTGTATCATATGATGCCATAAGTCTTAGGTTATTTCCTTTCTCACTGAGGGATAAAGCTAAGATGTGGTTGAATATGTTAGCCTTTGGATCTATCAGAACTTGGGACAATTTAGCACAAAAATTCCTTGCTAAATATTTTTCACCATAAAAAACTGCAAAGCTTAGAAATAATATTACATCTTTTAATCAGTTTGAAAATATTTATGAAGCATGGGAAAGATTTAAAGAACTCTTAAGAAAGTGTCCACACCATGCTATACTTAGAAATGATAGTACATCTTTTAATCAGTTTGAAGGGGAATCTATTTATGAAGCATGGGAAAAGATTTAAAGAACTCTTAAAAAAGTAGTTTAAAAGGGAATCTATTTATGAAGCATGGGAAAGATTTAAAAAACTCTTAAGAAAGTATCTGACTATGCAATACCTATTTATGAAGCATGGGAAAGATTAAAAGAACTCTTAAGAAAGTGTCCACACCATGCTATACGAATTCAAACTTTTTATAATGGATTAGTTGGATCTCTTAGATCTATTATTGATGCCGCTGCTGGTTAATGGATTAGTTGGATCTCTTAGATCAATTATCGATGCCGCTGCTGGTGGTTCATTGATGTTAAAACCATTTCATGACGCTTATGCTTTAATTGAGGAAATAACTACCATTAATTTTCAATGGCCTTCTGAGAGGGTAAATCCTAAGAAAGTAGCAAACATTCTTGAAACTGATGCATTTACCATGTTAGCAAATCAAGTTGCTGCAATTTCAAAAGTTAGACCAAATTGGAATGAATTTTTCTCAACCAATTTCCATGATTGAAGAGAATTCATTACGCCAAATGGTAGATTCTCAAGCATCATTAGAAACTTTGAATGCCATAAATAATAAGAGCAAAATAGCCCATATTCAAATTATTATAACTCAGGTTGGAAAGAACTATCCTAACTTTAATTGGAATAACAATTCGGGTGGTAATAATCAGCAATGGGGGAACAACCAAGGAAACCCAATGGGAAACTGGAACAAATAAGGGAATAATAATTATAGATCTACTTATCCTCCAGGTTTCAACAGTAAAATATAGTTTAAGGAGAAGAAGTTGTCTATAGAAGAAGTGGTGGTACAAATGGGAAATCAATTACAAAATCAAGGAGCTACAATTAGAAATTTTGAGAATTAACTTGGGCAAATAGCAAATTTATTTAGTAATAGATCCCAAGGAACTTCCTAGTAATGCTAAATCAAATCCAAAAGACTAGAATAACGAATAAGTAAAAGCCATTCAACTTAGAAGCGAAAGAGATTTGGAAGGTAGGATTCAAAAAGAAATTAAAGTAGAGAGAAGAAATTGAAGAATCTAAAGAGGACACTCCAAAAGATTCTAAGAGACCTATTTCTCCACTAAAAATTGATTTGGAAAAACCACCGCTTCCATTTTCTCAGAGACTTCGTCAGCAGAAGTTGGATAAATTTTCAAAATTTATGGAAATATTTAAGAAGCTTACAATTAATATTCCATTTGTTGAAGTCTCAGAACAAATACCGAGCTATGTAAAGTTTATGAAGGATATTCTCAACAGGAAAGAGAAGTTTGAAGATAATGAAACTGTTGCATTTAGTGAGGAGTGCAGTGCGATAATTGCAAAGAGAAGCTTCCTGAAAAGCTCAAAAATCCTTAGCTTCATAATTCCATGTGCAATAGGAGACAAATTTTATGGGAAAGTTTTATGTGATTTAGGTGCAAGCATTAACCTTATGCCATTATCAATATTTAAACATTGAGATTAGAGAAATAACCCCTACTACTGTAACTCTGCAGTTAGCAGATCGTTCGATAACATACCCTAAAGGAGTTATAGAAGATGTCCTAGTGAAAGTGGATCAATATATCTTTCTTATTGATTTCATTGTGCTAGATATGAAGGAAGATAAAGAGATACCTATCATTTTGAGGAGACCTTTCCTAGACACAGGAAGAGCAATGATAGATGTGCAGAAAGGGGAATTAACAATGCGCGTCAATGATGAAACTGTTACTTTTAACATTTCAAAATTAATGAAATACCTTGCAAAAGGTAAAGATAATGAATGTTATAGGATGGATGTTATAAGACATCTAAGTGAATTCCATTTTAGAACTACTTATGAAGAAAAATCTGAAGAAAAAGATTTGTAACACGAGCAAGAAGAGGAATTAAATAAATGTGAAGATCTTTTTAAGGAAAATTCAACCTATGTTCGAGAAAGTTTTGAAGTTTTGGACACGATAGACAAAGATAAATCATTTTATCTATCTAATGAAAAACCTCCAGAACTAGATTTGAAGTTACTTCCTAATCATTTAAAAAAAATTTTTTTTAGGAGATTCCTCTACTTACCAATTATATTTTCCTCAAAATTAATGATGGAAGAAGAAGAAAGGTTGATGAAAATTTAGAAAAATTTTAAGAAAGCCTTTAGATGTACAATTACAGATATTAAAATGAATCAGTCCTTCAATTTGTATGCATAGAATTCATATGGAAGAGAACTGCAAACCCAGGGCTGATCCATAAAGGAGATTGAATCCTGTTATGAAAGAGGTTGTATATAAAGAAATTTTAAAGTGGTTAGATGCTGGAATTATCTACCCTATTTCAGATAGTGCATGGGTTAGTCCAATTCATTGTGTTCCTAAGAAAGGAGGAGTAATTGTAACTGTAAATGAACATAATGAGTTAATACCTACTAGACAAGTTATAGGGTGGCGAATATGCATTGATTATAGAAAATTAAATCTTGCTACTAGGAAAGATCATTTTCAGTTACCCTTTCTAGATCAAATGCTGGATAGACTAGCTGGGCATAAATAATTTTATTTTCTGGATGGATATACTGTTTATAACCAAATTCAAATATCTCTTGAGAATCAAGAGAATACAATATTTACCAGTCCTTATGGTGCTAGTGATTATGCTATTGGAGCTGTTTTATGACAAAAATATGACAAAATTTTTAAAGTTATTTACTATGCTAATAAAACTCTTAATGAAACTCAAATTAATTATACAATAACTGAAAAGAGAGTTATTAGTAATAATATATGCTTTTGATAAATTTAGATCATATTTAATTGAAAATTAATGTGTAACGCATACAAATCATTCTGTTATTAAGTATTTAATGAAAAAGAAGGATGTTAAACCTAGACTTATAAGATGATTCTTCATTTGTAAGAATTTGATTTTGAAATAGTAGATCGAAAGGGGATTGAAAATCAAATTGCTGATCATTTGTCCAAGCTTGAATTAGAAAAATCACTCTGTTTTGAAAATGAAATTAATGAACATTTTCCGGATGAAAAATATTTCACTATTAATGAGTGACGAGTTCCTTGTTATGCCGACACTGTGAACTTTATTGTTAGTGATATTATATGCTATAGAATGACATACCAACAGAAGAGGAAATTTATTTCTGAAGCTAAGACTTATTTTTTGGGATGACCCATTTTATATAAACAAGGAAATGACTGATCATTCGAAGATATCATTAGAAGAAACTTATGAAATTATCCAAAAATGTCATAATTCTGATTTTGGGGGACATTTGGTGTTGATAAAACAACATAATTAGAAGAAACTTATGAGATTATCCAAAAATGTCATAATTCTGATTTTGGGGGACATTTTGATGTAGAAGAAACTTATGAGATTAATAAATAAGGAAAGGATTTAATTATTCAAAGATGTGTACCATTAGAAGAAACTTATGAAATTATAAAAAATATAATTCTGATTTTGGGGGACATTTTGGTGTTGATAAAATAACATACAAAATTTTACAATCTGAATTTTATTAGCTTACAATTTTTAGAGATGTTAATACTTAGATCAAAACTTATGAAAGATGTCAAAGAGTAGGCAATATTTTTAGAAGAAATGAGATGCCCCTCAATTATATGCTAGACTGTCAAAGAGTAGGCAATATTTCTAGAAGAAATGAGATGCCCCTCAATTATATGCTAGAAGTAAGAAGAAATGAGATGCCCCTCAATTATATGCTAGAAGTTGAAATATTTGATATTTGGGGATTATATTTCATGGGACCATTTATACCATCTTTCATAAATTTATATATTCTATTAGCAGTGGACTATGTGTCCAAATGGATAGAAATTGTTGCTTTACCTTGATGTGATGCTCAGAGTGTTGCAAAATTTTTGAAAATGAATATATTTTGTAGATTTTGGATGCTGAGAGTTATCATTATTGATGGGTGAAGTCATTTCACAAATGTCATAATGGAGAAATTATTAAAGAAACATTATATAAATCATTGGATTGCTACTGCTTATCATCCTCAGACAAGTGGTTTGGTTGAATTATCCAATCAAAAAATTAAAAGAATTATGAAAAAATCTATAAATCCAACAAAAATGGATTAGTCAGTCAAATTTTACTATGCTTTGTGGGCTTATAGGACTGCATACATAACTCCTATAGGAATGTCCCCATATAGGTTAATTTTTGGAAAAGCTTATCACTTACCAGTTGAACTTGAGCATAAGGCATATTGGACGATTAAAGAGTTCAATTATAATTTCAAAGATGCTGATGAGAAAAAATTGTTACAATTAAATAAGGTTGAAGAGATAAAGAATGAATCTTATGAGAGTGCTAAGGATTTATAAAGAAAAGATGAAAATGTGGCATGATCGAAAGATTCTTACTAAAAATTTTTAGCTAGGTTATAAAGAAAAGATGAAGATGTGACATGATCAAAGGATTCTTACTAAAAATTTTCAGCCAGAGCAAC
Organism: Phalaenopsis hybrid cultivar; assembly: GCA_002079205.1. NCBI lineage: Eukaryota > Viridiplantae > Streptophyta > Magnoliopsida > Asparagales > Orchidaceae > Phalaenopsis > Phalaenopsis hybrid cultivar. The sequence goes on along the minus strand of JXCR01147573.1, from coordinate 235,258 downwards.
AAGTTTTGCTATATAATTCAACTTTAAGATTATTTTCAGGAAAACTAAAGTCCAGATGGATGGGCCCATTTATTGTGATTAAAGTTTATCCTTATGGAGCTGTGGATATTAAAGATCGTAAGTGTGAGAAAATCTTTAAAGTTATTGGACATAGACTGAAACCTTTCTGTATCGGGGATCAAAATAAGTTTAATGATGGAATGATGTTGGGTAAACCAGAGTAAGCACTAGTTACGTCGGGCTTACGACTTAAAACCAAGAGCATTGTGGGAGGCAACCCACAGTTATCAGTGTGTTTTTAATTTGATTGTTGTTTTATGTGTGATTAAGAAAAATTTGGGATAGTATTTTTGAGACTATTATGTGTTAGTATTGATTTTAAGACTTTATTTAGTGATTTAGGCATGTTAAAATGAGAATTTGGACATTAAGTTGACCAGTGCAAAAATGTGCACTAGTGCTTAAGCACCAAATTTGGCGCTTAAGCACGATAGTTTAAAAACATGTGAAAAATTAATATTCTAGAAGGGAAAAAAACCTAGAAGTTTGTAAAAATGTGCCAAGGCAGTTTCTAAATGTGTTTAGGAGTTATTGGATAGGATTTAGGCCTATAAATAGAAGGGTTTAGTGAAGGAATTTCACCCTAGATCATTTCTAGCCCTAAAATCTGACAGAGAGATAGATTTTAAGATGATGTCTTCCTGGGAGATGGATTTGAAGAAGGAGGAGACAATGAGGAAGAAATTCATTAGTCAAAGTGCATAGAGATGTATAACAGTTTCTTAGCCGTTAGTATTGAAGGGATATTAGAGAAGATCAACAAAACTTAAAATACCATGTCTGTACTGGAGATTAAGGTATTGGAGATTCATGCATATCTTGAGCATATTGGATGGCAACTAAAAATGCAATTTAGCCACACTAGTTATATAGATGAAGCGAATAAGGAGATGTTTCTTAAGAAAAAGTGGATTGAAGAAGATTGCATCAGAGCACGTTACCACCGTCCATTTTATCAACTTTATATTCCAGTTGCCCTAAGAGAGACTAATGAAAGACCTAAATTTGTTCCTTCTAATGAAGAATGAAATTAAGTTATATGTTTAAAGTTATGTTTTTTTGTGTTTAAAGTCATTTTCTTAAAGTGTTTTAGTGTTTAAGACTTGCTTTAGTGTTTGTGTTACTTAGGTGTTTAATTGTGAAAGATTATTAAGTGTTTGTATTTTGGAAAATTTTCTCATCCAAGGTTATTTGGAATGAGAACTGAGTGTTTAAATGTATTTGTACTCACTTGTGAATTAATTTAAGTTTGTTTGTGTGAAATTTTGTGTTGTTTTAGCCTCAAATTGAAATAGTTATTAAGGAGAATTTTGAGATAAAGGAGATTACAAGAAGTTAAAAATAGTCATTTAAGTGCTATGAGACCATTTAGGGGTGGTTTACTTAGACAAATAGTGCATTTTACTTTAACTTAAAATTTTTGAAATTCGTGCACTAGCGCCTAAGTGCCACATCTCGCTCTTAAGTGCAAGAAAACCCGAGAAGAATGCGCCTAAGCGCCACTTACCCGTGCTTAAGCACCGGTTCACGAAAACTGGTTAGCGAACGGTTAAAAGTGAAATTTTGAGCCAGTAATCACCATTTTTAACGCCACCGTCACCTTCTTCCTCTAGAATTTGCAATTTTTGAGGGCTAGGTCACATCGAAAGAGAGATTTCTTGGTTGAATCTAGTGAGATTTGCTAGATCCAAGTTATTTGAGGTAAGAGCTTTACTTCTATGTAAAAATTTTGGATTTTCACCATGTATTTTGAGCACGTTTGGAGGAAATTCAAAAATTCACTATTCATGGTGAAAAATGAGGAAAAATCTATGGAAATTGCATGGAAAGTTTAGTTTAGTAATCTAAACTTGATTTTTGAAGTTATTGTTGGAATTTATCAAATTTGTAGAATCACACTAAGAATGAAGAGGAGCAAAGGCAAAGCCCCTTTCGATTCGAGTAAATTTGTTTGTTCAAAAGCTCAAGATCGGTATAGTGATGCTTTGCAATCACGCAAACTAATTCAGGAGTGATGTTTTAGAAATCTGGGTGGAGACGTGGAATATTTAATTGTTCACCAATAGTGGGAACAATTCTGTTATTTATTTGCTGTGGCAGTTATATCCGTTGTGAGAAAGTTCTATACAAATCTCCCTGAAGCTAAAGAAAATTAAGTCATGGTTTGAGGGAAGTTGGTACCTTTTTTGCATGAGGTAATCAACTTATTTTAGCACTAACGACTGGATAAGTTATGTTTTTATGCAAATTATTGTCCTACTGAAGCAGAATTAGACGAGATTGTTTTTTGACTGTTGGGAGAGGACTTTGGAAGATAACTAATGAAAGAAGAGTTAACTTCCCAACTTCAAAGTTATGTTCACCTTCAAAGGCCTGACACTATTTCATTTCTGCTCATCTGCTTCCGACCAATCATATCAGTGAAGTGACTAGAGAAAGAGCAACGTTGAACTATTGTACTCAAGAGAGAAAGCTTATCAACATTGGAGCTTTGATCTGTCAGACTATCATCAGTTCTGCTACAACTGTTACAACTGTACGTCAGGGATTTGCTTCCTTGATCTTTTTTTTGTGTGACCAGGCTGGAGTTAAATATGATGGCTAGGAGGAAGTGTTATTACCTCTAAAGCCCATCACTAAGGTGAATGTGGAGACTTATTTTGAGCATTCAATTTTTGACTGGAGAGGAGGATTTTCCAGAATCTATGGAATGGGGACGTCTGCTGCTTCTACCTCTACTGCTTCTACATCTCGACCATCTACCTCACGTGCTTCCACATCTCGAGGTGAGTCTACTGATACTCGAGACGAGTTATTATAGAAGATGATGGATAATATCAATTTTACTGTAGATAAGGTACAAAATTTAGAGCATTTTGCAGATCATACTAATAGTTATAATAGGAGAAAGAGTGATTATGAAGAGAAATTCCACTCATCTTTGGAGAGCCTGATTAGAGGTGACCTATGAGTGTAATTTCCTCCATATCCTCGATATCTTGATTATGAGCTTGCAGAAAAGTGGTATAGCGGTGATTCTGAGGATGAGGAGTAGGATTGAGATATTTTCATGTTTGTTTATGTTGAAGACTATGTGATGTGGTACTGCTACATTTATTTTGTGTTGATTTGGAGTATAACTATGTTATGTTTAGGACCTTTTATATTGTTATTATGATGTTGTGTTTTGTTAGTGGTCTGTTTTAACATTCTAGGGTAGTAATTGTTGATGTGCATTTAATACAATTTTAGTTAGATTAGGATTGAACTTGATTCTATGTCTTTTAAAAAGTTTAAAAATCTAGCTAACTTAGATCTTAAATTTAAATTTCTGAAACTGCTACCATGTATTTTTCTTTTATAATGTTTGTTTGTTTGTTTTTATGCTGAGATCGTGAAATCAAGTTACTGTGTTAGTTACTTTTATGTTTATACCCACTGCTTAGAAGTCTATTGAATCTCTACATGTTAAATTGAAACAAAAGTATAGAAAATTTGATCAAAAATTAATTTTACTCTTATTTTTAGTTTTATACTTGTATCATCAAGGTTTAAAAATTGTTGTTTGTATGTTTTTTTTTTAAATTTTCATTGCTGCTTATATATATATCTGATGCTAAACTGTTTAATCTATAAAAAAATTAAGTTTGGGGGGATGAAAAATATTTTTAAATGGAATTTTATTTGTTCTCAAATGTGCTACAAGTGAATTTGATTTGAAAAGAAAAAAAAAATTAATTATGTATATGAAGTTATATTGGGGAAGTAAAATTTGATTTTATAAATGAGTAAGAAAATTTTGTTAAAATTTTTAGTAATGAAGAAAAGCTTGAAGTTAAGNACTATTATATTCAAGAGGGAAAGCTCATCAACATTGGAGCTTTGATCTATCAGACTATCATCAGTTCTGCTATAGCTTTTACAACTACAGGTCTGGGATTTTCTTCCTTAATTTTTTCTTTGTGTGAGCAGGCTGGAGTTAAATTTGATAGCTGGGAGGAAGTGTTATTACCTCTAAAGCCCATCACTGAGGTGAATGTGAAGACTTATTCTGAACATTCAATTTTTGGCTGGAGAGGAGGATTTTTCCAAAGCTATGGAATGGAAATGTCTGCTGCTTCTACATCTAGACCGTCTATCTCACGTGCTTCTACATCTCGATGTCAGTCTACTGATATCTGAGACGAGTTATTACAGAAGATGATGAATAATATCAATTTTACCGCTGATAAGGTACAAAATTTAGAGCATTTTGCAGATCATACTGATAAGTATAATAGGAGTAAAAGTGATTATGAAGAGAAATTCCACTCATCTTTGGAGAGCCTGATTAGAGGTGACCCAAGAGTGCAATTTCCACCATATGCTCAACATCTTAATTATGAGCTTGTAGAAAAGTGGTATAGCGGTGATTCTGAGGATGAGGAGTAGGATTGAGATATTTTTATATTTGTTTAATTTGAAGACTATGAGATGTAGTACTGCTACATTTGTTTTTTGTTGATTTGGACTATGTACTTTGCTATTTTTGGGACATTTTATATTGTTATTGTGATGTTGTGTTTTCTTAGTAGCCTGTTTTAACATTCTAGGGTAGTAATTGTTGATGTGTGTGTTTAATACTGCTTTATTTAGATTAGGATTGAACTTGATTCTATGCCTTTTGAAAAGTTTAAAAATCTAGCTAACTTAGATCTTAAATTTAAATTTCTGAAACTGCTACCCTGTATTTTTCTTTTATCATGTAAGTTTGTTTGTTTTTATGTTGAGATCGTGAAATCAAGCTAGTGTGTTAGTTTACTTTTATGTTTATACCCATTGCTTAGAAGTCTATTGAATCTATACATGTTAAATTGAAATGAAGATATAGAAAATTTGATCAAAAATTTATTTTACTCCTATTTTTAGTTTTATATTTGTATCATTAGGGTTTAAAAATTCCTGTTAGTATATTATTTTAAATTTTCATTCTTGTTTATATATATTTGATGCTAAACTGTTTAATCTGTTAAAAATTTAAGTTTTGGGGGATGAAAAATATTTTCAAAACTGGAGTTTTATTTGTTCTCAAATGTGCTACAAGTGAATTTGATTTGAAAAGAAATAAAAAATTGATTATGTATATGAAGTTATATTAGGGAAGTAAAATTTGATTTTAGAACTGAGAAAGAAAATTTAGTTAAAATTTTTTGTAATGAAGAAAAACTTTATGTTTTTAGATGAGAAAATGATTAATATAAGTAACTATCTTTAGTAAGAAAAATTGTATTTTTCAAAAATTTAGATAATTTAGACTTTTATTTTTAATACTTAAATTTCTTTTATTAAACTAATTTTCAAAACAATTATTATATTTATAAGTAAAAGACTTATATTAAAACTTTGCTTTAGGAAAGGAGAAGTGGAATTCAAAATCATTAAAGACGTATCCAGATATAGTAATCTTTGCCTGAAAAAGAAAAGAAAAAAAGAAAGAAAAGAAAAAGAAAAGAAAAAAGAGAAAGAAAAGAAAAAGAAAAAGAAAAAGAAAAGAGAAAAAAAATTAGGAAGGAGAAGCTTGAGGATTAGTGCCTAATCAAAAATTGGTTCACATTTGATCTTTTTAAAGTATAACACTTGAGAAACTCTTGAGCTTATAGATGTAATATAGTAAGTAAAATTATTCTTAATTAAAANATAATTTTCAAAACTATTATTATATTTATAAGTAAAAGACTTATATCAAAACTTTGCTTTAGGAAAGAAGAAATGGAGTTCAAAATCATTAAAAGCTTATCAAAATATTGTAATCCTTATCTGAAAAATAAAAAGAAAAGAAAAAAAGAAAGAAAAGAAAAAGAAAAGAAAAAGAGAAAGAAAAGAAAAAGAAAAAGAAAAAGAAAAAGAGAAAAAAAATTAGGAAGGAGAAGCTTGAAGATTAGTGTCTAATAAAAAAATGGTTCTACATTTGATCTTTTTAATGTATAAGACTTGAGAAACTATAAAGCTTATAGATATAGTATAGTATGTAAAATTATTTTTAATGAAAATTTTTAAGTGGAGATAATAAAAGAACTAAATTCTAAATTTGAAAAGTCTACAATATATTTTTGAATTAGATAGAAAATCATATTTTCATCTTTCTTAACATTAAGAATTTCTAAATTTTAATTTGGTCTCATTTATAGAATTTTTTTCTAAATTAGACTGCTATATTTCTAAATCAAAATTTTAGTAACTGCTGAAGAAACTCATATACATATCATACATATTTAGTTTTTAAAGATTGAAGTGTCACTTGAGGACAAGTAACATTTTAAGTTCGGGGGATTTTGATATACCTAAAATATATAGTATTTTTAGACACATTTTTATACCTATTTTTTGTGATGTTGGGCTTTAATGGAAGACATTTTTGTGTTTTTATTACAGATATAAGTAAAAATGGAAAAAATGCTTAAAGAGAGGAAAAAAGGATCAAATTTGGAGCAAAAATGTGAAAAATGTGCAAAAGAGTTTTGGCGCCTAAGCGCTAGATCCGGTGCTCACGCATCGGTTAAACAGAGAAGGCCGCGCCTAAGCACCAGAGGCCCCTTGCTTAAGCACCAGTGGCAGTTATTAGACGAGTAATTCCGATTTCTGCAAATTTTAAAGAGGTTTTTGAGGCACCCATTGGCTGAATAGGTGGTTATAACCACCATGGACGAAAATTATCACGAAAGGATGCATCTCTTGGGCAAATACATTGAATCTAGTCATGATTTGAAGAGAAACCAAGACACCTTTTGGAAAATTATAAAAGAAAGAGGAGAGGACTTAGAAAAGAGCTCTAAAAGTTGTGGAAAGTTTTGAAAGTTCTCATTTGGGGAGTTAGTTCAGAGAGATTTTCAGGCACCACTTTTACTTCTATTTTATCCTTTTTGTTTTTTTATTTTGAGTGACTGTAAAGAGAAGAGAATCAAAGGAACTTCAAGAGTTTGGTGGAGGACTTGAGATAAGTTTTTATCTTTTCTTTGAGACTACTTTTGGTTTTAATTGAGAATTGTTGTTGATTTGACAATGATTTCTTCTTTTAAACTAAAGTGTGATTTTGTTTTCTCCATGAATTTTGAGTAGTTTTATTTATCTTTCTTCTTAAAGTGATAAGTAATTAAGTTTTTGATGGAAGTTGTGGAAAGTATTGATCTTCAATGATGGAAGAATTTGTGATGATTTAAATCCATGCACTTCATTTATTTCTTGATTTGGCCAATCCAGATGTTAAAATTTGTTGTGAGAAATGTGAGATATGGGCTGGTATTGTCTCAGTCAAAAATTGGAAAGAATCACATGAGGTTGTATGAATGAGAATGTAATTCATATGATTTAGTGCAAATAAATTTGGAAATAATGTTAAAATTTGTTGTGAGAACATGTAAGAACCGGGCTGGTATTGTCTAAGTCAACAATTGGTAAGAATCACATGAGGTTGTATGAATGAGATTGTAGTTCATATGATTGAGTGCAAATAAATAGAGAAATATTCATTGAAGTGTGTAGAGTTAGAGGTCTTTAAAGTGATAGGTTAAAACCCCCATCTTAGTTTATTATTTTAGGTTTTGATACGAGATGTTAGCCTTCAGGTGGAGGGAATCGAGGGAACTCTAGAGTAAAAGCTAGTATCTTCCCTGCCTAGTTCCGAGATGTTAGCCCCCAGGTGGAGGGAATTAAGGGAACTCTAGAGTGACAACTCGTATCTTCTCTGCCTAGCCGATCTTCAGAAATAACTTTAAATTAGCCAATGTTCTTTATAGCAACTCTAGTAAGGGTAAAGAATATTATTGCTCTAGGGAACTCTAGAGTGAGAGCTAGTATCTTCCCTGCCTAGCCGGTCTTCAAGACTATTCAAACTATAGCAATGTTCTTTATAGCATCTCTAGTAAGGGTAAATAATATTATTGCTCCTATTTGGCACAACCAATGTTCTTTATAGCATCTCTAGTAAGGGTAAAGAATATTATTGCTCCTATTTGGCACAACAAAACTCGCATACTTCCACAATAGATTCCTATACTTATTACTGATTCATAACAAGAAGAAAGATATTTTCATATTTAATGTTTTTCTTCTATAAAAACACTACTTATCTTCTTAAAATGTTATTGTTCTATCTAAATATTGAAAATACAAAAAAATTTTAAATTTTCATTACTGCAAAAATCATCTTTAGTTTAGATAATTATCTTTTTATTAAAAATGGAAAGTTTGTTGTTCAATAGTACATATTGCGTTTTCTCCCTATGGGTTCGATATTCAGGTCTTAATAAAAAAGTCTTATATTACTTGAAAACAATACGTATACTTGCGTAGTATCCTAATATATATAACTTAAAAGTTAAATTCTTATTTTTCTTCAGGATCAATTTTTTGGTTTTGTTGTAAAGTAAGGAAATATAAGTGAATTATAATATGAATTATTGTTGTACCATGCATATTAGCAGTATCCAGGGATCATTTGACTTATGAGGAAACTCAACAGATAATTGAAAGATGCTATAATTTTGAATTTAGAGGTCATTTTGGAACTAATAGAACTCGATATAAATTTTGCAAGTTTGATTTTATTGGCCTACTCTTTTTAGAGATGTTAATGAATATATTAAAACATGTGATTGATGTCGGATTTTATTGGCCAACTCTTTTTAGAGATGTTAATGAATATATTAAAACATGCGATCAATGTCAACGAGTAGGAAATATTTCTAGAAGAAATGAAATACCTCTAAATTACAAATTATAAGTTGAAATTTTTTATGTGTGGGGATTATATTTTATTGGACCATTTATGCCTCCATTTGGGAATTTATATATATTACTTGCTGTTGATTATATGTCCAAATTGATTGAAGCTACCGTTGTACCTAGACGTGATGCTTGGAGTGTTTCTAAAATTTTAATTAAAAATATTTTTACACTATTTGGAATGTCGAGAGTAATTATTACTGATGGAGGATCTTATTTTAGGAATAAAAGAATCAAAAAATTTATTAAGAAATATGATATTATGCATAGGTTTTTTACTGCTTATCATCCTCAGACTAGCGGTCTAGTAGAGATATCAAATCATGAAATTAAATGGATTTTAGAAAAAGAAGTAAATCCTTATAAATTGGATTGGTCTGCTAGATTAGATACTGCATTATGGCCATACAGAACTGCTTATAAGAATCCCAAAGGAATGTCCCCATATAGACTAATTTTTGGAAAAACATGCAACTTACCAGTAGAATTGGAGCATAAAGCATTTTGGGCTATTAATGAATTTAATTTTAATTTAAATGATGATGGTGAGAAAAGATTATTGCAACTCAATGAACTTGAGGAGATTAGAAATGAAGCATATGATAATGCAAAAATCTATAAAGAGAAAATGAAAATGTGGCATGATCGGAAGATTATTCAAAAGAAGTTTGAACATGGATAAGAAGATTTATTATATAATACAAGATTGAGATTATTTCAAGGGNGAGATAAGTTTTTATCTTTTTGTTTTGAGACTACTTTTGGTTTTAATTGAGACTTTTTGTTGGTTTGACAATAATTTCGTCTTTTAAACTACAGTGTGGTTTTGTTTTCTCCATGGATTTTGTGTACTTTTCTTTATCTTTCTTTTTAAAATGATAAGTAATTAAGTTTTGGGTGGAAGTTGTGGAATGTATTGATCTTCAATGATGGAAGAAATTATGATGATTTAAATCCATGCACTTCATTTACTTCTTGATTTGGCCAATCCAGATGTTAAAATTTTTTGTGAGAACATGTAAGAACCGGGCTGGGATTGTCTCAGTCAACAATTGAAAAGAATCACATGAGGTTCGATGAATTGCGTATTGTCTCAGTCAATAATTGGAAAGAATCACATGAGGTTGTATGAATGAAAATGTAATTCTTATGTCAGTCAACAATTGGAAAGAATCCCATGAGGTTGTATGAATGAGAATGTAGTTCATATAATTTAGTGCAAATAAATAGGAAAATATTCATTGAAGGGTGTAGAGTTAGAGGACTTTAAAGTGACAAGTTAAAGCCCCCAACTTAGTTTATTGCTCAATTAAAAATTGGAAAGAATCACATGAGGTTGTATGAATGAGAATGTAGTTCATATGATTGACAGTAAACAATTAGAAAGAATCACATGAGGTTGTATGAATGAGAATGTAATTCATATGATTTAGTGGCTGGTATTGTCTCAGTCAACAATTGGAAAGAATCACACGAGATTGTATGAATGAGAATGTAGTTCATATGATTGAGTGCGGAAATATTCATTGAAGGGTGTAGAGTTAGAGGACTTTAAAGTGACAGGTTAAAGCCCCCAAATTGGTTTATTATTTTAGGTTATGAAATGAGATGTTAGCCCCCAAGTGGAGGGAATCGAGGGAACTCTAGAATGAGAGCTAGTATCTTCCATGCCTAGTCGGTCTTCAGAACTATTCAAACTTTAAATTGGCCAAAGTTCTTTATAGACTCTCTAGTAAGGGTAAATAATATTATTGCTTCTATTTGCACAACACAATTTGCATACTTCCACAACAGAATTCCTATACTTATTACTGATTCATAACAAAAGGAAAGATATTTTCATATTTAGTGCTTTTCTTCTACAAAAAATCTAGTTATCTTTTTAAATTGTTATTCTTTTATCAAAATATTGAAAATATCAAAAATAATTAAATTTTCATTCCTGCAAAAGTCATCTTTAGTTTAGATAAATATCTTTTTATTAAAAATAGAAAGTTTGCTGTTCAATAGTGCATATTGCGTATTCTCCTTGTGGGTTCGACATTCAAGTCTTAATCAAAAAGTCCTATATTACTTGATAACGATACGTATACTTACATAGTATCCCAATATATATAAATTAAAAGTTAAATTCTTATTTTTCTTCATGATCAAGTTTTTGGGTTTGTTACAAAGTAAGGAAATATAAGTGAAAGATAATCTGAATTATTGTTGTACTGTGCATATTAGCAGTATCTTGGGATTAGTAAGCGCAGCTCTTCTGGCACCTATGGTTCCAGCTCTATGTAAAATGACACCTTTGGCGCCAGTTCAGATTTGTGAACCATTTTGCTTCAAAATTCAAATAACTCTTAAATCTTCCATATAATTCTATAATTAAACATGTTTTAATGTATTTTATTAATATGTAAGTCTCCCAAATACACAAAACTCTTAAAGAGAGCTTAATAAAGATAACTATAGGTTGCCTCCCATAAAGAACTTAGTTTAATTTCATCAACCCGACATTCACAATATTTACTCTGGGTGACCTAACATTACAGTCTCTTTAAAATTTGGCCTTTGACCATCAAAATATGGTTTTAGTCTGTGCTCATGTACTTTAAATATCTTTCCAGTTTTGGGATCATTCAATATTAACAACTCCATAGGGGTAAACTTTTACAATAGTGAATGACCCTGTCCACCTAGACTTAAGTTTTTGAGGGAATAATTTCAATCTTGTATTGTATAATAAAACTTCTTGTCTAAGCTTAAATTCCTTTTTTATTATCTTTTGATCATGTCATTCTTTCATTTTCTCCTTATATATCCTAGCCTTATTCTTAAGATTCATTCCTAATTTCTTCAAGCTCATTCAGTTGCAACAGTCTTTTCTCACCAGCATCTTTTAAATTAAAATTAAACTCCTTAATAGCCTAACAAGCTTTATGCTCCAATTCTACTGGTAAGTGACAAGTCTTCCCAAAAATTAATATATATGGGGACATTCCAATGGGTGATTGATAAGCCATCCTATAAGCCCATAATGTAGGATCTAATCTCGCAGACCAATCCATTTTATTAAGATTTATAGTTTTTTTCAAAAATTCTTTTAATTTCATGATTAGATACTTCTGCTAGCCATGAGACTAGGGATGATAAGCAGTTGCAATCTGATCTGAATTTTATGTGACAATATGATATATGCAGTTATAATCTTAATTTTTCCTTATATTTCTTACTTTGCAACGACGCCAAAAACATGACTTTGAAGAAAATAAGAATGCAATTATTATATTTAAATATTGGATATTATGTAAGTGTCGGCACTAAAAAGTTAAGGAGTTGGCCGTTGGAAGCTGTCGGTCACTGGAATCAAAATCTTGTCGCCTACTTCAGAAGGACATTTTAATTTACATATATATTTACGTTTAGAAAAATATGAAATTAAATTGACAGAATAATTTTCATAGTTTAAATGAAAGAGAACTATACCTCAAACCTTGTATCTATCCTGAAAGATAAACACAAGACTTGAGGATGAGGCTCGATCAAATAAACTAAGAAACATATGACATACGTTCGGCCTGCGAAACCATTTTTATTTGCCGACAAGTTTCCCTATTTAATATGAAGAATTAAATAGAGTTTATATTAATCTGGGTTCAAAAAAGCTTCCTATAATGGCAAGCCTCTAGAGTTAATTACATCTTAAATGACCGAAGTCACTTAAGAAAATTATTGATACAAATTAGGAAATATTATCTTCAAGGAGGTCAAAAGATATGGCTTTTCAACGAGATCGGACAAAGATGTGTGAAAGGGGAATGACTCAAATTTGGAACATTTATTGTAGAGTCCAAAGGAGGAAGAACTAGGGGATGTCATAGGTCCGGAGGAGAGCCTCAGTGACTTCCCAAGCTATCCTATTATTTGGCTTCAATTTTGAGGAGAAATTATTTGAATGTTTTATCCTGCTAATTTTACTATTTAGGACTTACATTCGTGTGAAACGATCGCACGAATAGCCTGAAAGATGTGAGGATTTATGTCATGATGGACGACAACCTCGGAATGCTAAAACGAGTTAGCGCTTATATTGGAAAGCAGAACTGTACAAGGACCTAAAGATAAGGTGAGGATTTATGTTGCATAAGCAAACAACCTTAAAATCATGTGGCTTGGTTGTTTAATTCTAAGAAAAGATGTGTTGTTGTAGATCCTCTTGCTGTTGGAGATGGCCGTGTTGCCTACAATGCTAGCTCCATGCTCCTTACCGTGATGAGTTTAAGTTTTTCAGTGTGTCAGGTCATGATATCAAATCATATGGTCCTATTATTATGGTCATTAGAATATTATGGGGCATATTAAAGTTGATTAGAGCGACATCAGATAGGATCCTACGATTCCCTCGTTCTGACACCACTATTTTCTATCGGATTCACTTAGTCCAAATGAATTTACTAAACTCAACTTAATGAATTCCGTACTTTCATTTCAATCGTGGGAAATCTCATTAGCAAATGTAGGTTACCTCCTCCGAGGGATTCCCGATCATCCGATAGAGATATCTTAATTTAGTTACGATTGTTATTTTGTGATGTTTGTGATTAAATTTTGAGTTGTTTTATATTTTAAATGTTGTGGAGGTTATTTTTATCTTAGTTGATTTTAGTTCTAGTTTTGTTTTTATGACTACCCTAATAGTTTTGGTTTTCATGCAGGGTGACATCATTGTTTAACATGCAAGCTCAAGAAAAGAAGTATAGGAAGGTAAATGCATTAATGTAGAAGTGTACCTGGCGAGTCTTCTCGTTCCACCACTTGAAAGGTTAGTACTTGCAAAGCATGTACAATATTGCAAGAAAGTTTAAGTTGTAAGAGTGGATGAAGGTTTGGCTACCAAATCCAAGTTATGACTTTATTGAATCTAGGAAGCTCCTAGTGGATAATTTTAGAAGAAAATATGATAAGTCCAATTTTCCCTTCAGAATATCCAATAGATTTCAAAATGTTTAGGGCGTGACCCTAGATCATTTTGAATATCTTTTGTAATAACCCGAGTTCATTTTGATCTTGTCACAATGTTTTGATAATCATCCGAGGTTGAAGTGTGACAACCCCGTTGCCCAGTTAAACTTAACAATTTAATTAACCTGAGGATAGGGTACTCGATCAATCAATTGACGTTTCATTTATGAGTTATGTGAGTGGGTGCCCTTAAGACGTGTTTGAGTCATTTAAGATTGTGGTACCCGGAGTTAAAGTTAGGCTTGTAGTGCTTAAAAGATGTTAATCACCAATCATATCATTTTCTAAATCCAACCAATGGAGTTTAGAAATTGAACCTTGGTCAATACTAAGCCTTTAACAATCATGATAGGTGAAATGGTGATTATCAAGACTTTGATTTCAAGTGATATGTATTCTTATCAAATGGTCAAATCATCCTCAACTTTGGGCTTAAGAAAAGTAAACCATCATCTTTAAGACTTAAGCCCATTACTTAGGAATCATTTGATCTTAGTTGACTTCCGAGTCATGAAAATTCGGTGGATTATAATTTTTTTTTATTTTGTGCAAGGGTGTTGAGTGGGTTTCTACCTTTTAATCCCATTATATTTCACTCATCCAAACATGTTTATTAATATCAAAATTACCCATCTTCCCTTGTTTAATCCTAAATTTTTATTATGACACCAAAGTCTGAAATTACCACTTTGCCCTTGGGCCACTTCACTACATAGCTCACTGAACACAACTCAAATGACATTGAGGGTTTAGAGTGTCATATCCATAAGGTAATTATAATGTTTAGAGGAGAATGTGTAGACCTCTTAAGATTTGATTTAATTTAAAAAGTAATTTAAATTTAGGAAAAAGGATTTTCAAAGGTTAATTTATTTAATTATCCAAAATAAAATTTATATTTATGAAAAAATTATTTAGAGGTTTCCTAAGGTCAGAGAAACACTAAGGAAAAATTTCATGATTTTTTGAATCAAATTTCTATTTTTATTATTTAATTTTTAGATCAATTTTCATGATTTATTTAAATAGAAAATAGTGTTTTAATTACAAAAAATATTTTTATATTTTTTTAGACTCCTCTGAGTTCAAAAAATTTAGAGAATAAAATTTTACTTTTTTTGTGATTTTTAATTTATTTATTATAATTATTGTAGTGAGAAAATATGAAAACTTCATTTTTAGGCTTTTAAAATTTATTTTTAACTTAGGAAAATTATAAAAAAATATCTTATTGAGTCCCAAGTAATCAGAGGACAATTAGGCAAAATTTTTGTATTTTTGAAATTTTTAATTATTCTTAATTATTTTAAATACAAAATATGGCTAAAAAATCAAGTATTTTTTCAAAAATAATTTTTATTTTTCCTAAGTGGTTCTGATCACAAGGAACTCAGAAAACAAATTTTCATAATTTTTCTAAGTGTATTTAATTTATTATAATTATTTTTGTACAAAAAATACAAGATTTCAAAATTACCCACATTAGTGCTTAAACAAAGCCAAATAATTTTCAAATTTTTACAGTGGGTAGATATGACTTTTATGAACAATGTGGAGTTGATTTTGTTAATTTTTGATATGTAATTAATTTACCCAAATTAATATAAGGTATTCAAATTTAAGAAAGTATAAAAATTCACAAAATGATTCAAAGTATCACATAATTTTTTCTAGACTTCTCTAACCACAGGAAAGCTACTAAAATTATTCTCATAAAATTTTAAGTGATATTTTGATTTATATAATTAAAATATGCCAAAATGGTCACATTAGCTTCAAAATTAGGGTTAGAAGCATAGAGATAATCTATGATCTTGGAAAAATTTGAAAACATAGCCTCTACCATGAGAAACAAACCCTCAAAATTTCAAGCCATGGTGAAATGTTTTAAGCCATGGAGAATTAAAATATCACAGAGGGTATTTAATTAATTACAAATCATATGTTTGAAAAATAATTTTTATTTTTAGTTCACATTATTTTCCTCTATTCATTGAGCAAGGGGGTATTTTTATTTTATTTTTATGATTTTTCAAGATAAATATATGGATTTTAGAAGTGTAGGCACTTATAATAATTCAAAAATCCCTATTTTTCTACTTATACACGCGGTAATGACTGGATCCTAGGTGGCTCCAAAAGAACACGTGACGCTCCGCCATTTGACATCGTCATCTCCCTCAGCAGCCATGTGGACAACACTTTATGCACCAAGGGCTCGTCCGACTTGATCTTCTTCGTCCACTCGATACACGCGATATCGGATGACTCCCCATTATCATCCCCAATTGACTTAACCCATGAGATCTTCACACTAAAACTTTCAGATCTTAGCCTAAAATCAACTATATTACATGGGGTCTGCTTCTAAACCTTCATCTACTCAAGAAGAACACATCTATATGGTTTATACAATATAAAATATAGTAAATATGTATGGAGGGTCGAAACAAGCTCAGTTTAGGGTTAAAGTTCAATACCTTTGTCTAAGAGGGGAGGCCTCAATCAGGTGGTTGTGGTAGCTTTGATTGGTCCCAACAAACCTACAGATGAAGTCTTGTGCCCTGGTGAATGATCTAGGTATGAATTCAATCAAGATTGATTTCAGGTGTTGGTTTAGAGCTACCCTAGAGGCTGTTTCAAAAGAGATTTGATGGGGAATTAACTCCTCTTACTATAGAGATGGTGTGTGCACAATTAATTTGAGTTTTGTGGACTTTGGAGAGATGTCCTGGTTTGAACTGAAAGTTTGAGCTTAAAATTGGGCTTCCACAATGTGGATCAAAGGGGGAAAATGGTGAAAATGAGCTTAGAAGTTCTTGGAGAGTGTCTGAGAGAAATTTGACTGAGTTTCCCCAATAATTTTTAGCACACTCTTCTCTTAGACATGGAGGGTCTGATTAAATAGAGGATCTTAGGGGGGTTTAGGGCTAATTGATGGGTGTAAAATGGTGCTTAGGTGGAGGCTTGAGGAGCTCTCAAGAGTCATTGGGATGAGGTGGCCACTATGGTTGAAATTGGGTTTGATTTGGCCTTGGGGCTCTTGGTTTTGGGGTTTTATAGCCACTAAGCTGGCCAACAAGGCTAGGGGAGGTGGACAGAGAGTTAAATGATCAAGAGGGAGGCTTAATTATAATTTACTCCCAATGGTAAGCAATGATGGGGGAGATACTTGGTTAGGCCCAAAAATGGGCTAAGATCCCTTAATTTAGGGACCCATTGGTCCATAGCTCACCATGTCTAGTCTAAGGGGGTTTATCTTGGTCAATAAGGTGTGTTTAGTGGCTCTGGTGATCTAAATTTGGTGACTTTAGGATGGCTAAGTCAATTTTGGTGCATGGGTCAAATTTGGGTTTAAATGGCTAAGAGTTGGGTTTGGGTTAGGCTAGATATGATTTTGAGCCCAATGTCTTGATCAAAATTGTGTATATGATTGTAATTAAGATTTTTTGTGAAGGATTGAAATGATTTTGAGTCCAATTGGAAGCTCAATTTGAAGGATTTTGGGATTTTGGTAAATTTGGGCATGTTGGGCTAGACTTGGGTCTAGGTTGGGATAAGTTTGGGTGAGGTTCAAATTGATTATTGAAAATGGTCTATAGGAATGTAATGAAGAGTTTTAAACATAAATTGGATGGTAATTTTGGGGTTAAGCCATTAAATTTTGTAGAATTTGGGGACAGCCAATTTGGGGAAATTTTGGGGATTTTTTGGACTTGGGTTAAATTTAAGTACAATTGAGGCTTCACCAAGGACAATTGAATGTCAATTTTGGTGTGCAGGAGTGTTAGAAAAAAANAATGAAGAGTTTTAAACATAAATTGGATGGTAATTTTGGGGTTAAGCCATTAAATTTTGTAGAATTTGGGGAG
Source organism: Phalaenopsis hybrid cultivar (assembly GCA_002079205.1). Classification (NCBI taxonomy): domain Eukaryota; kingdom Viridiplantae; phylum Streptophyta; class Magnoliopsida; order Asparagales; family Orchidaceae; genus Phalaenopsis; species Phalaenopsis hybrid cultivar. The sequence goes on along the minus strand of JXCR01147573.1, from coordinate 217,553 downwards.
AGCCAATTTGGGGCAAATTTGGGAAAATTTTGGGGATTTTTTGGACTTGGGTTAAATTTAAGTACAATTGAGGCTTCACCAAGGACTATTGAAGGTCAATTTTGGTGTGTAGGAGTGTTAGAAAAGATTTAGGATCCAATGTGAGGCAAATTAAGTAGGCTATGGGGTTCAATTTGGTGAGATTAAGTCATAGAGCCAAAATTAGTGGTTTAACTTAGATCAAAATTGAGCTCAAAGCATGGGCCAATTAGGCCTAGAATTGGTTTATATTAGTAATATCCTATAATAGTTTAGGATTGAAATTAGGGGGAATTGGAACCAAATTGATGGACATTTGAGGTCAATTTCGGGAAATTGGGCCTTTAAAGGCAATTTGATGGGTTTTGGTCAAAATGGTCAAATTTGCCATATTGGGTTCAATTGGAGGGTCCAAATTGGTTTTGGAGGCATTTAAAGTGATTTTGGAGGTTTTGGGAAAGTTTGGGGTGCCAAGGGTATTTTTGTATTTTTGGCAATTTTGGGGGTATTTTGGTAATTTTAAATTTTTTTGGTAAATTTAGGCAATTTGGGTATTTTGAAATGGTTAGAAATGATTTTCAAATAAAGTTGGGTATTTTGGATGAAATTAAGATTTTTGGCCAACTTTAAGGTTTGGGGGTGTTTAGGTAATTTGAGTGGATTTAGGGGCAAAAGACCAAGTTGGGTATTTTTGGTAGAATTGGGGTGTCAACCACCGTAGATGAGCTATGATCCAATGAAAACCCCATTTGGGTCATCTATGTACTGGACTTAGCTAAACCCTAGTCCTAGGACTAGTGGGTTTAGGGGACCATCTACATGAGTCTCCCAAAAGAATCAAGGGATCAAAGTCAACCATTTTGGGTTTAGGGGTGTGAGTGATTGTGGGTGGTAGTGAGTGCAAGTGAATAAAATAGCTCTAGAACAACACTCAGAGCTAACCCTAAGGTCAGACAGTCTTATGGGGGGGACTCATCTTAAGTTCCCTCATACTCACCCCACCTACTAAGTGTTAGAGGTTAAGATCAATATGTGGAACTTCAAGTTGAGAAAAGAGGAGTTTATAATTTCTAATGGTGAGGGTTTCTTTTTTAGTTTTCTAGAAATAGTCAACATGAAAGTCCTATGGCTAGGCCTTAGTCAACTAAAGAAGGAAAACTAAACCTCAACCAAAAGTGAGGTCAACAAATGGACCCCCAATAGGTGGGGTGTGCTGGGCAAAAGAACACCTTGCATGTTGGCATTGAACGACGAGATCAACAAAACCAATACAAACTCTTAAGTCGACAGACATAGAAAGGAGTGTAGAATTTGAGTGCTAGTTGTTTTCTTCGGGGAATTAGCAAGTAAATATTTGATCAAAATCAGGAGGTAGAAACTCTCGTTGGGGACTAGAGAGTGGGCGTGAGTTATCAAATTTTAGTTGCTTATAGAGGATGGGAGTCAGTGTGTAGGTCCTGTTCCGGAGGTGGTAATTGAAATTTAGGTATCGATTCCAAAATAAAGTTGGATTTTAAGCACTGACCTTGAAAGATAGGGATCATAATTTAGGTACTAATCTCGAAATGAGAACTGAAATTTAAGTATCAATATCATAAAGAGAATTAGAAGTTAGGGGCTGACCTCAAAAAGAAGAAATCAAAAGTTTGGGACTGATCACGAAATGAGAATTGAAATTTAAGTATCAATCTCAGAAAGAGGGTTGGAAGTTAGGGACCGACCTCAAAAGAAGGGAATCAACAGTTAAGGACTGATCCCGAAATGAGAATTAAAATTTAGGTATCATTCTAAGAAAGAGGGTCAGAAATTAGGGACTGACCTCGAAAGGAGGGAATCAGCAGTTAGGGACTGGTCCCGAAATGTGAATTGAAATTTAGGTATCAATCTCAGAAAGAGGGTCGGAAGTTAGTGACCGACTTCAAAATGAGGGAATCAGCAGTTAAGGACTGATCCCGAAATGAGAATTGAAATTTTGGTATCAATCTCAAAAAGTGAGTCGTAAGTTAGGGACCGACCTTGAAAGGAGGAAATCAAAATTTAGGGATTGATTCCAAAATGAGAATTAAAATTTAGGTATCAATCTCAAAAAGAGGGTCGGAAGTTAGGGACTGACCTCGAAAGGAGGGAATCAATAGTTAGGGACTGATCCCAAAATTAGAGTTGAACTTTAAGTATCAGTCTCAGAAAGAGGGTCAGAAGTTAGGGACCGACCTCGAAAGAAGGGAATCAGCAGTTAGGGACTGATCCCAAAATGAGAATTGAAATTTACAAAGAGTTTGTGGTGTTGAACCCATAGATATGTGTCATGTGATAATGTTGACATTGGTGAGGAAGATATGTGAAATTTTGTGAGGTTTTGTGCAGAAAGTGAAATTTTGCGAGAATGTGAAGAGAATTAGTGCAGAAAAAGATAGTTGTGCTGCGCGAACAAATAGTAAGAGACCCCAAAATTGAGAGAATCAACTCAAAAGATTTATTTTCATTTTTGTTGTTGTTTTTATTACATTTAATTTTCAAAATATGCTTTCCGAAATTTAATTTTTGTTGGTTGATTGATTTTTTTTAATGAGTGTTTTATTTTAACTTTATCATTAAGTTTTCTTTGTTTTGTTCTTTGTTCTTTGTAGTTTGGAACCAACGTATAATGCTGTCAATTTGGCTCGTTGTTCGTGAACAGCTCATGTTCGACTCGTTAAGCAGCTCGTGCGAAAAAATTTTTAAGCTCAAAATGTAAACGAGCTGAACAAAGGACAACAGTTTGTTCGCTCGTGTTCAGCTCAAAATGGTTTGAAAAAAAAATTATATAAATTTTTATACAATTTAATAATATATTATATTTATTTATGTCTAAAATCATAACACCTCATGTGGCAATGCGGTTATTGTCTTGTTTTACAAATATTTGATTTAGGTTCGAATCCCACACTTTACATCTATTTTTCTCAATTTTTGTTTAACGAGCCAACTTTGAGCTGAACACGAGTTGAACACGAACACAAATATTTAAATCGAGTTGAACACGAACACACTGTTCACGAGCCAATTTTGAACACGAGCTGATTTTGAACACGAGCTATTTTGAACGAGCCGAACACGAGCCAAGCCTTAGCTTGCTCAAGCTTGGCTTGTTTATAGCCCTACCAATGTATGATTCCGTGTCTTTTATCCATTGCTCAAAAGGGTAATTGAGCAAACAGACAAAATTTCTGGATAAGATTTCATTAATCTGCTTCAACATGTGGTACAGATTAAGTACAAGCCAGAGCCTCAAAAGGTACAAAATGTTGAATGCATCAAAGTACATATGAAAATATCTCATGTTGGGCACATATCACAAGTTGAGCATATCTGATACATATATCATCATATATGCTGTGTCAAAATAGAGTACAAAAAGGTGTCCCTTGAGTGTCCATCTTTGGTGTGGTGAGCTCTTGATCGAGCAGACCTACTAAACCATGCTCCAGGACACGGGTTCCCTTTGCATGTGTTTAGAGGTGGAACCCTCTCATAGCTCGTACGGCAGTAGTTCTAACAACTCTGGATCTGGTTGAAATTCATATGACATTTTGCTGTCATCCATCCTTCAAAAAGTTACAGACACCCTACGATGTCGTACCCCTGGAATGCAATTTTTAGCAATGTCTGCTCCATTTCCTTTAATAACTAGCACTGAACCCACGAGTAGTGGAATCTCTACGGATCCTCTGAACTCGCCGAGGCCAATGATGTCTATCTCTTTCCCAAATAAGATATTACCTTTGCTCATGAAGGAGACTGTATAGAAATGCCTTATGAAGTCGTGATGGTCAATATATGGGGGTATGCAGTCACCTTCATCATATATATTGATGATACAACTGTTGGGAATACAGTCAGCTAGAAGTATGCTCCATCAGACCATTATCTTGATCATCCATTTTATCATGGGAGGTAGTGAGTCCACTTCATCATACCTCAAAATCCCCGGGGGTAGTGAAATTGTAACTGCAGCCACATTGTGTAGTGATCCTCCCCTTTCCACACATCCATTTTCGTGGCTTAGAATAGGTTATTTCCATCAAAAGGCCTACTCAACATGTGTCTCTTAGATCAAAAATGCAGTCGAGAATATTTCTTTTGTCGCTTTTGGAGAAACCCTGGTGTATAGCTCCAAGCCTTCTATTATATTGATGAATCTTTCTTGAACTTCTTCATAGAATTCAAATTCCCTATTATTTATTTTACTCATCTTGTAGTATTCTGCCGTGGAGATGATCGACGGCTGTCGAGGATACTCCCTCAATTTAGTATCAGCGGGAATCCAAGCTGGTGTTGCCTCTTTCTGCAGCGGAGAATATGACTTTGTGTCCAACAAGATATACAGTTCCCCCATCGGGTGATAAGTGATCTGAAATCTATCTTCAATGGATGTGTACTCCTCCAAAGTAATGTAGCACTCGAGATGGAGGATGTTGCAATCCGGGCACTCCACAAATTCCACTGTAGCTAGTGTACATGTAGGTATCTCGACGTTGCATCTCGGGTAACCCATTCAAAGAACATCTAAAACTCGTGGTATCTCCAGCTCTGTAAAAAATCCAGACTCATCGTCTTTAGCAGTTAGGCTAGAAGAGGTCTCTCTCATGCCTGAATTGTAGATATTATCCTCAGGGATAAGAGTGAGCAAATTTTCTGCCTCCTTCGGCGCCTTCTTTCTTCACGTAAGAAAGTCCTATGCTTTCGGCGGTTTGCGTTTCTACACTGAGTTCTCCGCAGTGGTGCATCTGGTGGACTTTCATCATTGGCAGCGACCAAGCCCCGGTTGGTGTAGCTATCATGGATGGTTGGCGATTTGTCTCCTCCATCGGGTCTTGTTGTATTATCACATTTTTTCCCTTCAATGAGGAATTACCTCTGGTGCTTAACCTTAGTAGTGATGGTAGCCCTTCTTTTTCCTGACAGTTAACCAAATCCATCAGAGGACCCTCATAGTGCATGTCGACTTGACTGAAGTCCATGTCGAAGTTTGTGGTGCCACCCTACGATGTCCTTTCCTCGTTAAGTGCAAGGTTCCAACCATCTCTTCAAGCAAAGATCAGCCTCTAGCCTGACATTTTTTATCTGTAGATGACGGGAAAAACATCAGTGAGCTAACATTTAGCAGGAACAAGAACAATACAATTTGTTTATTAAAACAAAAATTAGTTTATGTTGGTGAGGAAAATTTTCATTTATGTAAATATTTTGTTTAATTCAGTAGGATATCAAATTTAAACGTAGAAAAGAGAAAAAACTGAAGTATATAATTTTTTTTTTCATTATATGGAGGCTAACTTTATTACAAAATTTGGACCCAATCACAGACGTTTGGCCAAATAGATAACCCCAGGACTATCAAACTTTCAAAATTTCATATCAAGCAATGTCAAGTTGCGTAGTATGTCTTCAGGTACCGTCCATTGATTGTCATCTTATGTCTTTCACCCCAAAAATCTACTAGCTGGTAATGTCGACTTTATATATACTTAAAAATACAAGTATTTAATACTGCTGCTAGAAGATTTAATTCCTCAGCAGCGGCACCAAAAACTTGACAACGATTTAGATTCGATAAAGATGTAGATATAAAATATTCAATAATGGTAAAGTCACACTAATCAACACAAGTATACATATCACTCAAGTAATACAGACTTCTAATAGAGTCCTAGATATCTATCCTACAGTGAGTAATATTAGAGGTTACGAACTAAGATTTTAGAAAATCAATACTTAATCACAATAATATAGTTCAAATTGCTTATCTGTCACTAATAGGCAATTGAAATAAATATGNGGAAAGTGAGAGATTTCTTCCTCCTTGCCGCTTCGAAGAAGAATTCTGTGTGTTGTAAAGAAAGGAAGAGATCTAGAGGAACTTCGAGGAGTTTGCTTGTGAAGGAATTAGAGATAAGTGATATTTACTTATTGAAGTTTGTATGACTTTGCTTTTATATATAAGTTCTATGTTTTGTCGTATCTACTCCATGAGTTCTAAGTAGTTTTCTCTGTCTTTATCCTTGTANTTCTTCCTCCTTACTACTTCGAAGAGGAATTTTGTGTGCTGTAAAGAAAGGAAGAGATTCAGAGGAACTTTGGGAGTGTTCTTGGGGAGAAATTAGAGATAACTTATTTAATTGTTGTAGTTTGTATGACTTTGATTTTATATATGAATTTGAGTTTTGTTGTGTTTTCCCCATGAGATCTGAGTAGTTTTCTCTGTCTTTCTCCTTATCTCGAGATTTGTGAAATGGTGATTTAAATTGGTGAAGCCATGAAACTGTTTAAGGAATTGTGATGATCTTTTCACTTTGATCTTAATTTACTTTCAATCTGGCCAATTGATTTGTTAAAATATGTTGAGTTTTACAACTAAAGTGAAGATTACATCCAAGATTCAGGGAGGTCAAAGCCTTTGGAAGTTGGGTGCAAATAAATAGGGAAATAATATTATTGGGCATATAATTAGAGATTTTAGAGTGACAGACTAAAATCTCCAATTCAAACCTATCGTTTGGGTGCTAAAGTGTAGATGTTAGCGCTCAGGAGAGGGGTGGGAGCTCTGAAGTGAGAGATGATATCCTCCCAGCCCAGCCGCAGATTCAATAAACAAGCGTAGGATTAGTCAATGCTCTTTATGCCTCGACCAAATGGTAAATGATAGGTATGCTCCTATTTGACACAATATAATTTGAACCAATTCACTTTTTCCATTCACGATAATTTCTTGACAAGGAGAAGGATGCTTTCTTATATATTGAATATCACATTTAAACCCTCATTAGTATCATTCGTTATTTAATAGTTATTAAAAATATATATTTATTGCAATTGCTTATTAGTGACAGATAAGCGAATTGAACTTCGTTGTTGTGATTAAAGAATTGCTTTTTCTAAAATCTTTGTTTGTAATTCTAAACCACTTCCTGTGGGATCAATATCTAGGACTCCATTGGAGCCCTATAATATTTGAGCAATACATATACTTGCGTTGATAAGTGTGACTTGNTCTCCTTATCAAGAAATTATAGTGAATGGATAAAGTGAATCAGTTCAAATTATATTGTGCCAAATAGAAGCAGACCTATTCTTTACCCTTTGGTCCAGACATAAAGAATATTGACTATACCTATGCTTGGTTACTGAATCTGCGGCTAGGTTGAGAGGATACAAGCTCTCACTTTGGAGCTCCCACGTTGCCCTCNTTGTTAAAATATGTTGAGTTTTACAACTAAAGTGAAAATTACATCCAAGATTTAGGGAGGTCAAAGTCCTTGCAAGTTGGGTGCAAATAAATAGGAAAATAAAATTATCGGGTGTAGAATTGGAGATTTTAGAGTGACAAACTAAAATCTTCAATTTAGTCTTATCTNAGGGCTAACATCTACACTTCAACACCCAAACGATAGGACCAAATTAAGGATTTTAGTCTGTCACTCTAAAATATCTAATTCTATGCCTCATAATTTTATTTCCCTATTTATTTCCGNCTTATCTTTTGGGTGTTGAAGTGTAGATGTTAGCCCTCAGGCGAGGGGAACGTAGGAGCTCCGAAGTGAGAGTTTGTATCCTCTCAGCCTAGCCGCAAATTCAGTAACCAAGCATAGGATTAGTCAATGTTCATTATGTTTAGATCAAATGATAAAGAATATGTATGTTCCTATTTGACACAATACAATTTGAACTAATTCACTTTCATTTCTTGACAGGGAGAAGGATGTTTTCTTATATATTGAACTTCACATTAGAAACTCTATTAGTAGAATTAGTTAATTAAGAGTTCGTTAAAATTACATATTTATTTCAATTGTCTATTAGTGACAAATAAGCAATTTGAACTGTATGGTTGTGATTAAGTATTGATTTTCTAAATCCTAGTTTGTAGCCTCTAGTATTACTCCATGTAGGATCAATATCGAGGACTCCATTATAGCTCTGTATTACTTGAGGGATACGNATGGCTCAACCAATTCAAATCACCATTTCACAAATCTCAAGACAAGGAGAAAGACAGAGAAAGCTACTCAGAATCCCCCAAACTTAACTATTACGTGTCCTCAAGTAATTTTAGTGCTACATAAAAGTTATGATCTATGTAGTAAAGTTTTAATTCAAAAATACTATAAGTTTGATTTAAATAATTACCATAGTGAGATTCTCAGAAAAAATTCAAGTAATTAAATTAACTANTTTTTAAAAAAATTCAAGTAATTAAATTAACTCTGTAGGTAAAAGATTATCTAGTCATCAAGTTTAAGAGTTGTAGTTTTCTATTCATTTAAAGAATGACTATATGTTGTAATAACAAGTCACTTAGAATATTCAAATGATAGGACCTTCATGAGAATTGACTATATGTTGCAATATTAAGTCACTTAGAATATTCAAATGATAGGAACTTCATAAGAACTCTACTAGTAAAAGATAAATTCCGTAAATATAAGTTCAGGAATGTATTTAGGTTTTCCCTTTAGGTAGGTCTAGTGAAGCCAATTTTTTATTAAGCATCTCCTCAAGCTTCTCCTCACTTTCATATTTTTTTTCTTTCTTTTCTTTTCTCTTTTTCATTTGGAATGCTTTCAATCCTATATATTTTTCTTTTCTTTTTAGGGATTGTTGTCAATCTTTTTTTTTTCCTTTTTCAAGTGAGGATTACTCTATCTGGATAGTTATTAATGATTTTGAACATCACCTTTCTTTCCCAAATTTTAAAACTCAAAGCATTCCGTTACCTTATAAATATTTCACAGTTTTTACATCATTGAGCCCCAATATTTTCTTCTCAAATGAATTTCAAAGATTCTTAACACTTCAAAATATAGTATCCTTTACTTTAAATAGTTAACTATAGTCTTATTCTCTTAANAAGTTCAAGAATGTATTTAGGTTTTCCCTTTAGGTAGGTCCAGTGAAGCCAATTTTGGATTAGGCATATCCTTAAGCTTCTCCTCACTTCCATATTTTTTTTCCTTTCTTTTTTCCTTTTTCATTTGGATTGCTTTCAATCCTATATATTTTTTCTTTTCTTTTCAGGGATTGTTTTCAATCCTTTCTTTTTCTTTTTCAAGTGAGTATTACTATATCTGGATAGCCTTTAATGATTTTGAACATCACCTTTCTTTCCTTAAATTTGAAACTCAAAGCATTCCTTTACCTTACGATTTTGATCTTCACTTTTCTTTCCCTAAATTTGAAACTCAAAGCATTCCTTTACCTTATAAGTAATTTGAACATCACCTTTCTTTCCCTAATTTGAAACTCAAAGCATTCCTTTACCTTATAAATATTTTACATCACCTTTCTTTCCATAAATTTGAAACTCAAAGCATTCCTTTACCTTATAAATATTTCATAACTTCACTTTTCTTTCCCAAAATTTGAAACTCAAAGCATTCCTTTACCTTATAAATATTTCATAGTATCATTGAGCCCCAATCTTTTCTTCTCAAATGAATTTCCAGATTCTTAATACTTCAAAATATTGTTTCCTTTACTTTAAATAGTTAATTATAATCTTATTCTTTTATATTAAATATCTTAAGTTACAAAATTAATTTTCATTACAAAAATATTTCTTTAAATCTACTATAATATTTAAATAACTACAAAAATGTAGTCACCTGAATTAAATTCACTACATAAAATCATATAATTATTTTTGAATATATTGAAATAGAAGAAATCTAATAGTTAATTTTTTTCTTCCATCCCCCAAACTTATATTTTTCAATATAAAATAATACAGGTGGAAGGAAAAACTCTAAATATAAATTATACCTTGGTATTTTAGGCATTTTCATCATTCTAAAATTTTTGCAGGCCTTCTCAAAATTTCTACTTCACTTGGTCTGCAATATTAGGAGCTTTCTACACATATAAATTATTAGAGAAATTTCTGGGTAATGAAATTTTGAAATATGTATAAAACTAAAACATTAAACAAGTACAATATTTCCTAACAATTAAAATTAAAATGCAAAATTAAAATCACATTACATTACAATCCACAAAATACTACTCAACATCTATTAGACTACACATGCACATTTAACTATAGCACTAACTTTATAATAAAAATAAAAATTATCCAAGTACAACGTAATAATAAAAATGAAAGTCCAAATACACAAACATCCATTTGTATTACAAAAAGATTACGAAAATAAAAGTACAAATATAAGTACATCAATTACATTTAAATATCAAAATCCTAAACTATGTCTTCATTGCCTTGATCAGCAGGTGGATTGGGTTGATACTGAGTATATCGAGGGCACTCAGGAAAATTAACATCAGGCTCACCTCTGTAGTGTCAGCTTGATTCATAGTAAGCTATCTCAAAATCTGAATGCCTCTGAAGGTACTCACTATCATAATCATATCGACATTCTAAACCTCTAATCCTTTCATTTATTAATTCTATGATCATCCACTACAAGGTCAAATTAAATCAGTCAAAGTAGGGGAACTAGAAGGTGGAAGGTCATAACTTGTAGAGGGGACATCTCTTCCCTCCAATCCTTTCATTTATTAGCTCTATACTCTTTCGCTACAAGGTCAACTCATTCATTAAGTCAGAGAGGGTAGGGGAACTAGAAGGTGGAAGGTCATAACTTGTAGAGGGAACATCTCTACTAGTAGAAAGTTCTTGTCTTCTACTCCCAGTTCTCCATTTCTCATGAGATTCATAAGTTTTAAATTGGCCTTACTAATGTGTTTTAGATNAATATAAAATGATACAGGTGGAAAGAAAAATTCTAAATATAAATCATACCTCAGTACTTTAGGCATTTTCATCATCCTAAAATTTTTACAGTCCATCTCAAAATTTCGACTTCACCTGGTTCGTAACATTAGGAGCTTTCTATACATTTAAATTATTAGAGAATTTGTTGGGTGATGAAATTTTGAAATAAGTACAAAACTAAACATTATACAAACATAATATATTGCTAACACATCCACAAAACTAAACAAAACAATTACAATCAAAATGCAAAATAAAAATCACATCACTTTACAATTTAACAAATTTCAACTACCACACCAAAAAATTATAACAATAATTAAAAATTATCAAATTGCAACATAAAAATAAAAATGAAAGTACAAACACAAAAATATTTATTTCTATTACAAAAATTACAAAAATAAAAGTAAAAGTACATCAACTACTATCATATGTCAAAATCCTAAACTATATCTTTGTCTCCTTGATCAGCAGGTGGATTGGGTTGATATTGAGTATATTGGGGGCATTCAAAACAAGTAACATCAGGCTCATCTCTGTAGTGTCGGGCCTGAGCTTCGTAGTAACCTATCTCAAAGTTAGAATGCCTCTGAAGGTACTCACTATCATAATCATATCTACATTCTAAACCCCCAATCCTTTCATTTTATTAGCTCTATACTCTTTCACTGCAAGGTCAACTCATTCATTAAATCATTCAGGGTAGGGAAACTAGATGAAGGAAGGTCATAACTAATAGAGGGGATATCTATACTATTAGAAGGTTCTTGACTTCTACTGCCAGTTCTCCATTTTTCATGAGATTCATAAGTCATTAAATTATCTTTACTAATGGGTTTCATAGGGTAAACCCATTCTTCATCACCTGCAGCTTCCACTCGAGAAAGTTGGCAAAGTGCATAAATAAGGCCAGGATGTCCCAGACCTCCACTTGTTTCATTCCTTGTCGTGGTCAAAATATTATTAAAAATGATTCTCCCCACATTTATATTTCTATTATTCTGAATACAGAAATTCAGAATAGGTCTATCTATTGTTACCTCACTATGATGATAGGTAGGTAATAGAGTAGAGGAAATAAAACAGTGCCACGCTTTAGATGTGGCATTTAACATGGAAGCAGAAAAATTTACCCATTCTCGTTGCTTTATCTTCCATGTCCCTTTCCCATTAGTGAGAAAGTTGATCACATCGTTCAGAGGGCCTTCCATTGTATTGAAGGTTTCATAATGACAGCTATAGGAGTCTGAGACTTCATAAAAGGTATTAATGCGGGCAGCACTAAATTCAACAGAAAATCCCCGCACTTGAACAATTTTGTCTTCAGAATAGAACACATTGGTATAAAACTCTTTTACAATATTCATAGTAGCCTTATTGGTGGCATAACAAAAGTTTTCCCACCTCTGTTCGGTAAATAACTCGTTCAATTTCTCCTCCCGGACTCTCAAAAACTCGATCTTGTATACATTTCTTTCCTTCAATTGAGCCTTCGCATCGACAAAGCGAGACTCGTCAAACTCAAGCCGCCTCTTTTGTCGTGGATCCATTTCAATCTAATCAAATTTATAAAAAAAATTCCCAATTATACTTCAAATATGCAAATAATGGCATCTAAAAGTGATTCTAAGAGTTCAACACTATGTTCCATGAATTTCTTCCCCCAATATTTTCTTCACATTCTCAAATTTTTTGGATCTTCTCAATGTGGAAGAAATTCATGGTGAAAATCAATTTTTTTTAGTTTGGAGTGAAGCTCTTACCAAGAGATGATCAAATCCGGTGTCTAAATGCGTTGAAATCGCCCCCAAACCTAAGATGTTCAAGCCCTAGAACGAAGTTTTCATTTTTTTAGAGGAAGGGGATGATGAATAGTGGTGGTTGACTGGTTAAAACTGCGGTTAAAGGTGTTTTTTTCGGATCTCGCCATCGGCAGGCTCTTCGGCGCCGTTAGTGAGCTCTATTGAATTAATATCCTAAGTCTCTGGAAAAGTCTGCCGTCGATGTTGTCGTGGGCGCCGTCGGCGAGCTCTATTGAATGTTCAATTTCTAGATTTTTGCAAGTTTGATCAATTTCAGGCCTCAACGACATCCGTTCAATCATTATAGACATAATTTTAAGTGATTAAATGATGTACTATCACAAATAAACATTCACAACACAAAACATCACAATTATATATAAATTCCAAGGATTACAATATACGTTACACGACGCACTTAAAGTTTGGTATTTTCTCAACCTTAATACATCAATTCAGGATCGCAATCCAAGCCACAACACTCAAAATGCTGAAAACAAACATTCTATGCTTAGTCTCAACTATACAANAAAACAAAAAATTCCAATCCAGAGAAAGAGAAAACCAAATACAGTCATGGCTGATGAGTTCCATGGCCTCAGTGGAAGCTGGTGGAGTTCCATGAGATGCAGCAGCGTCAAAGAGCCGCGGGATTTGTCTTTCGGATGGANACACTGCTTCTGTTCTGCATGAGGCCATTGAGTACATCAAGTTCCTCCATGATCAAGTCAGGGTTAGTAATGTCATTCTCATACAATATAAACAACTATATATCTGTGCAAAAGATGAGAAAAAAATAAAAAAAATTAAAGTCATTTACAAGCATAACACTTTCTTTTAAACATCCAGACACTAAGCAGCCCATATTTAAGAACTGGGAGCCAAATAAATCAGCAAAAGGTAATTCAATCTCATCCATACTTTCAAATCAGTATCTGAGCTATTACACTTCCATCATTGCTCCATTCTTCCCAAACAGAATCATAATTTCATAAATTTATACAGAACTCGGAGAGATCAAAAGATAGCGAAGGCAGAAAGCAGCAGCTAAGAAGCCGAGGACTTTGTCTTGTTCCCATCTCAAGCACATTCGCAGTGGCCTGCAGTGACATCCCACCGATTGATTTCTGGACTCCTCCATTTGGAATGTTCAATTATACATGAGCATGCACGAAGAAGGAGCAAGTTTGAAGAGACTGCAGAAAATGGTTAGTATCACTAGTTTTTTAGATGAGGAAAAAAGCAGAAGAAGGTTCGAGAAGACAAGAAATCATGTGGCAGCTAGCCCACCGACACTTAATTTTATGGTATTTTTTATGAACAATGCTTTTTGAACTAGCAAAAATAATATATTTGATGACATTATTATATATTGTAGAGATTTGATTATTTTTAAAGTAGTTTTTGAGCAATTTCAATTTTTTGTGACAAAACATAAGAAAGATGTTCAAATTTTATTTGTTAAAGATTGTTTTTTCATGTAAATGTTTTTATTGATTTTAGAAATTGTGCAGTAATAAAAGAAACATATAGAGTCAACTATCATGAACTAAAACAAAACTTTGGGTGAAAATGCAAAATGATCATAAAAATAAAATAAATAATTGAATCTTTTGGAGCATAAATACCCCAGTGGTTCAGTAGCTCTTTAAATAATAATAATAATAATAAAACAAAGAGAGAGAGATAGAGAGAGATAGTCTAGAAGAAGTCTTCAATCATAGAAATGATCAATCCCAGTTCTATTTCTCATAGCAACTTAAAGTATGAAGTAAAGATTACGAAGCATGATATTTTAATGCAAACATGTTTCTTGCATCATTCCCTATGCAAAGAAAGGACCTATTTGCAATCACAACCTGACGGCTCATAATTGTTTTATTTTTCTCTTCAAGCCCAAGTTAAAGCAAGAAAAAGCCACAATTTAAATCCTTATTAAAAACATAGGTATTAGAGCTTTGGAGGATAGGGTTATGAACATTATCAACATCATGCACCATGGAGATTCCTACATTAGTAATAATAAATGGAGTTATTGACTTAGCATGAGTAGGATAGATGTGGATGGAAAGAGTAACTTTCAAAGCAAAATCATGATAAATGCCAACACCATAAATTTATTTAGTAACAACACATTAAGAGATTTAAACTTTAAGATTTTAATTAAGACCAGAATGTAGAAGAGCAATGGCTCTCACCAGAGAAACATGGTTGGCTTTTGCTCAGAAGAAGTAAATCAAATCTATTATAAATGTTGGAATTAACCGAGTTTATGACAGTTTATCACTGATTTTTACATGCTCTTAGATGACTGGCTTCACATTATTATTATTATTATCACTAGTTTGTTGTTTGATTTTTTAAATTAAGATGAAGTTTAAAGCTTGATTCAAAAATATGACAATGAATTTAAAAATGTAGTAAGATTTAAGACTTATTTTCAAAAGTACCTTTAGTTAGTATCCATTTTTTTTTTCAAATCTCTTCCATACTACAATTACAAAATCGTTTAATATATCCAACTCCACTAACACTTCATCAACAAATGGCTTAGAAAGTGAGATCGAAACTAGATCAAGGTTTCAGAGGGAGGCACAAATATATGCAACAAAGAGAAGTGTGTATTTTTATTCATAAATTGTTAAGCGGGGAAAAGTGATCCTTATTAGAATGAGGGGGGTTAAAATTTCAATTAAATTATAGGGATTGATTAATAATGCATCCCATGAAGCAATTAAAAGAAAAAAATTATCTTGATAAAAATTATGAATAATTGTCTTCAATAAAGAGGTTATTTAGGACATTCTTCTAAGCCCCACATTTACAATATATTTCAACCTCAAATTAATGAAAACATGTCAAATTGTGTTTGAAGGAGTGTGAACAAATTGAATTTGTCAACCAATGCATGTTCAAATGATGCTGCAAGCATAAATTTCTTTTCAAGGAAAAGTGAAAATTTTTATGTATGAATATTGAGAATAATTTAATATCAGGAGAAGAAGTGGAAGCATATTTTTCAAAAAAAGCATCTTTGAAAGAAAGACAAGGTCTAGTGTTGTAGATGAGACTGTCACCAGAATCAATTATCTGAAATGAAATATTATAAGTGAAGCTCTAAGAATACAAGAATACAGGAGTGGTTTTTAAAATTAAAATAAATTACTTTATTTTCTCACAGTAGATTGATAATATAATTTGGAAAACTATATATAGGTGTAAGTGGATAAGAAAAAGCTACATGGAATAAATAAATTAAATATAAATAAAAAATAAAAAATGATATAATCGTATTGCTGACATATAACAAATTAGGGTAGGCTACCCCCTTAAGATGGATGGTATTTAATTTTTATATCCATCTTGGATAATAATTTAGATAAAGTTCCTTGTGACAGAGCCTTAGTGAACAACTTTGTGATCTAATGCTTTGTCTGATTGTGCATAAGCTTGATGGGGCCATCATTCACTTTTTCACAGACAAAATGACAGTCAATTTTGATATATTTGCATGATTTGCTCTTAAAATGATGGATTAATAATGATATGTGTGGCAGCTTGATTATCACAAAAAAATAATATAGTGGAAGGAAGAAAAAGATGAAATTTAGTAACTGAGTGAGCCATATGAGCTCACTGATTATACATGCTACCTCTCTATATTATGATTAGGCAAAAGATTGATCTAGAGACAGTAGGTTGCTTCTCTTCTTTCAAAGAAATAAAAGAGCCACCTAAAAAAATACTAAAGCCAGAAATGGGCTTTCTAGTATCTAATCAAGATACCCAATCAGGGTACTCTAAGAAAGTCTTTAGTTGAATCTTAGAATTCAAAATTTTGGAAAGATATATTTCGTGCCCCCTTAAGGTATCTAAGGAGATGTTGAGCTATAACATGGTGAGCTGTTCTCAATTGGGTAACGAATTGGTTAAGTTTGTGAATGGAAAAAAGTTATTTTAAATTGCGATAATGTGAGATATATCAAGCGAGCAGTGAGGCACACGTATTGAAAAATATCAAAGAAAGGGTCACCATCAGAGCTATGGAATTGAATTATTGGATCCATAGGAATGCTAGCAAGCTTACTTCCAAGAAATTTAGTGTCTTCTAAAATTTAGAGAGTATAATGACATTTGATGAGACAATCCTAGTGTGTGACCAAGCGATTTTGAGACCAAGAAAATACTTTAAAATTCTTAGGTCCTTGAGATTAAATTGGTTGGGAAGAAAAGTTTTTTTTGCAATCAATAGCTTGAGTTGAGGGTTTTGCAAGGATTATTTCTTCAACATAAACTAAGACAATCATAACGGTGGTTTCAGTTCTTTTATAAGTAAATATTAATTAGAATTAGATATCTCTAAGCTGAAGTTGATGAGAAATTGAGAAAGTTTTAAAGATCATTATCGAGGTTCTTGTTTGAAAATGTGGATAGATTTATTAAGATAACAAATGAGTTTGTCGTTTTGTTGTGTTTTTTCCTTCTTGTTATGATAACCCATGGATAT
This sequence comes from Phalaenopsis hybrid cultivar, assembly GCA_002079205.1. NCBI lineage: Eukaryota > Viridiplantae > Streptophyta > Magnoliopsida > Asparagales > Orchidaceae > Phalaenopsis > Phalaenopsis hybrid cultivar. The sequence goes on along the minus strand of JXCR01147573.1, from coordinate 200,455 downwards.
TTTTGTATATACTTTTCTAGATAAATCACCAATGAGGAAAGTATTATTTATGTTGTTGCATACGAGTTACTGATAGCAACAAAACAAAATACACTACAACAATTCAGCTAATTTGAGTCGATCAAATCAGACGCAAATCGAACGTAAATCCGATGATATTTGAGAATTATCGTTTGTGTCAGATTTACTTAGATTTTTTTTCTGAGGGTAATTTGGGGGTCGATAATGTTAATTATGTCAATGTTGTGTCGAAATATTTCGACACAAATTATTATCGTCGATTTGCGTCGTCATAGCGTCGAGCTTGTGTGGCCTACATGTGTGTCGAATTTTGCATATAAAAACATCAGATGATAAATAATACCATCTGATTACTATCAGATTTGTGCCAGACCTAGTTTGATGGACCACGCAACAGATTTTCAGACAAACAGACATAAATCTGACACAACTCAAATATAGAAAAAAAATCAAAGAATCAATTACATTTTCACAATCTGTACACAACATTCACTCTACGTCAAAGCAACATTATATCCAACTATATCACAAATTAAAGCTCTTAAAAATATCAAAACTGAAAAATGAGATACTGTCACAAATTTAAATTATCAAAAATTTACATATACACCCTGATCAATATAAGTTCAAACATTTCATAAATTTAAAATACATAAAAACTCCTAATCCTTTTCCTCATCCTCCTCCTCCACTATAGTAGTTATCGTTCTCTTACACCAACGATCTTCTATAATCTCCGTCAGATGTATTATACTCCACTCAATTCACTATTGGCCTTCACGTAGATGTCGAACCTCCTTAGTCATAGCTGCGACCAGCATGGCAAGCTCCGCAGTACTCGGGTGTGACGAGCTCNTTGAGACCAAGAAAATACTTTAAAATTCTTAGGTCCTTGAGATTAAATTGGTTGGGAAGAAAAGTTTTTTTTTGCAATCAATAGCTTGAGTTGAGGGTTTTGCAAGGATGATTCCTTCAACATAAACTAAGACAATCATAACGGTGGTTTCAGTTCTTTTATAAGTAAATATTAATTAGACTTAGATATCTCTAAGCTGAAGTTAATGAGAAATTGAGAATGTTTTAAAGATCATTATTGAGGTTCTTGTTTGAGAATGTGGATAGATTTATTAAGATAACAAATGAGTTTGTCGTTTTGTTGTGTTTTTTCCTTCTTGTTATGATAACCCATGGATATTTTCGTATATACTTTTCTAGATAAATCACTAATGAGGAAAGTATTATTTATGTCGTTGCATACGAGTTACTGATAGCAACAAAACAAAATACACTACAACAATTCAGCTAATTTGAGTCGGTTAAATCAGACGCAAATCAAACGTAAATCCGATGATATTTGAGGATTATCGTTTGTATCAAATTTACTTCCATTTATTTTCTGAGGGTAATTTGGGGGTCGATAATGTTAATTATGTCAATGTTGCGTCGAAATATTTCGACACAAATTATTAGCATCAATTTTGTGTCGTCATAGCATCGAGCTTGTGTGGTCTACATGTGTGTCGAATTTTGCATCTAAAAACATCAAATGATAAATAATATCATCTGATTACTATCAGATTTGTGCCATACCTAGTTTGATGGACCACACAATAGATTTTCAAACAAACGGACATAAATCTGACACAAAACTCACATATAGAAAAAAAAAATCAAAGAATCAATTACATTTTCACAACTTGTACACAACATTCACTCTACATCAAAGCAACATTATATCCAACTATATCACAGATCAAAGCTCTTAAAAATATCAAAACTGAAAAATGAGATACTGTCACGAATTTAAATTATCAAAAATTTACATATATACCCTGATCAATATAAGTTCAAACATTTCATAAATTTAAAATACAAAAACTCCTAATCCTATTCCTCATCCTCCTCCTCGACTATAGTAGTCATCGTTCTCTTACCCCAACGATCTTCTATAATCTCCGTCAGATGTATTATACTCCACTCAGTTCACTATTGGTCTTCGCGTAGATGTCGAACCTCCTTAGTCATAGCTGCGACCAGCATGGCAAGCTCCGCAGTACTCGGGTGTGAATGCCACCCACAGAAGCAAGAGAGATCTCGATCTTCTTCTTTCCCGCCGCCTGCGTCCATAGCTCAAAATTAGATTGCGTAGTGGTAGACTGACTACTACCACTGTTGGCAATGCTCAAAGTTTGGAAGGGCCGCTGTCTCTCTTGGAGCTGCTCGTACTCCTCCTACATAGTTAAATTCAATAACTAATTATCATTTTAAATATTAAGAGTAAAAAAATATAGAAAATTCAATTTCTATCACTGGCACCACTTATGGGCACCTGTAGCAGGACTAATAACAAAAATAATTAGGAGTTGTACACACAAGTAAAAGAAGGAATGTGAAAATTCTAAAAGAAAAACATATCATAACTNCCACAGAAGCAAGAGAGATCTCGATCTTCTTCTTTCCCGCCGCCTGCGTCCATAGCTCAAAATTAGATTGCGCAGTGATAGACTGACTACTACTACTGCTGGCAATGCTCAGAGTTTGGAAGGGCCACTGTCTCTCTTGGAGCTGCTCGTACTCCTCCTACATAGTGAGATTCAATAATTAATTATCATTTTAAATATTAAGAGTAAAAAAATATAGAAAATTCAATTTCTATCACCAGCACCACTTATGGGCACCTGTAGCAAGACTAATAACAAAAATAATTAGGAGTTGTACACACAAATAAAAGAAGGAATGTGAAAATTCTAAACGAAAAACATATCATAACTATTTCTAAAATAAAAATAAAAAAAAAGACAAGTGTGACGTACATAGCAAAATCAAACAAAAAGTTTATGATTATATTTGTTAAGAAAATTTGACTAGGAGATCTTAAAAATGCCTCTATAATATTCTATGAAAAATATTTGCTTAGAATGACTTGAACGAAGTTAAATTAAATTCTTTGCGGGTCGTTGTAAGTTAAAAACCTTAAATTATTATTATTTTTTTGACTCTAACTATTAAAGTGCCAATCAAATGCTAGTTTTCATTATGCAAGAATTTCAACAAGGGGGTTAATCTTTTAATAAAATTGCTAACTGTNTTTGCTTAGAATGACTTGAACGAAGTTAAATTAAATTCTTTGCGGGTCGTTGTAAGTTAAAAACCTTAAATTTTTATTATTTTTTTGACTCTAACTATTAAAGTGTCAATCAAATGCTAGTTTTCATTATGCAAGAATTTCAACAAGGGGGTTAGTCTTTTAATAAAATTGCTAACTGATTGAATGTTTGTTTGTGCATGTTAAAATCAGATTTACTGATTAGCATTCTTAGTGTCACTGATAACTCTGTATATATGGTGCAATCATCTCAAAAAGATTATTGTGAAGCGTTTAGTAAGTCATAGAATGGTTGCGATTCATTATTCGATGTATTAGCTTCATGTTGAACGCTCTAAAAAAATTGAGCTCTCTGGGCATCATGATTCATTTTTTCACAAGTACTAGGATAAAATTTCTCTACAAGGGGGAATAACTAGTCGAGGCATCTCTTTGATCAAACTGAACTTCATATTCTTGCTCACCATGTACAGTCCAGTACCAGTAATTATATTTGAATCTCTTGCATTAAAAATCCAACTTAACTTCTTCGGATGACATAAGTGCCTAATTTTTCTGCATCGCAAAAGAACACAAGAACTTACTTTCAGACCAATAGTGGACAGTTGTGATGCCACCTGCACGAATTTCTCAATTTCATTCAAGAACTCATCTGTGAGTCCTTTTCATCCTGGATGTAATGGTTTATACATCCAAGATCTCAAAATTTGGATGTTCATCTGCAGTATAGATGTAGTTTTACGGGTCAGTGCAACTACTATAAAAATAATAAGTAGTTAATACTTACAATGAGAAGTCAACATTACTTGATCAACCAACCAACTGCAAGCAACCAACTTGAATTGTACTAATAATAAACCCATCTATATCACCATCACTTTAAACAAGACCCGAACCACTCCTCTATTTCAACCAACCAACATTAATTCAACTGATAACAACCCTATATATATCACCCTCACTTCTAACATTTATTTGATATATGTTTTCTTACAATCCAACCAACCAACTTCAATTCTACCAATAATGTCTCTATCTATATCATCATCATTTTGAACAATAGACTAGATCATGGCATTCCTCAAGTCAACCATCCAACTTGAATTCTATTCATAAGATTCCATTCCATATCACCATCAATTTGAACAAGACTCGTTGCATATATTGCTTCACTTCAACTAACCAACTTCAACTAACCAACTTGAATTTTGCTAATAGGTAAATACATACAACTAGCACTTTTTTTTTGTACACATAGCCCTAAGCTTCAACCTTTATAAAAATTTCGAACATGTCACTCAATACTTATGTATATACATAGCTAACGCCTAAACATCATTTTTAATGAATATATTCATACATACCACTAAATTTTTATGTATATACATACCTAACACATAAACTTCAATTTTTACATACATACCACACTACATATCTATGAATATTTTCATACATACCACTCAATTCTTATTAGGGCTGTCAAAANTAGGAATTGAATTTTGAAGTTTAAAAGGAGTACCTCCCGCCTAAAACTGCCAAAAACTGTTCATTGAAACTCTGAAAACCGTTATCCCACAGGTCTCGTAGTCAGCGACGTCAATGGCACCGTCGGTGAGCCTATAGAATTTAACTGCCTGGACTCTCAGGAAAAACCCATTNTAGGAATTGAATTTTGAAGTTTAAAAGGAGTACCTCCCGCCTAAAACTGCCAAAAACTGTTCATTGAAACTCCGAAAACCGTTATCCCACAGGTCTCGTAGTCAGCGACGTCAATGGCACCGTCGGCGAGCCTATAGAATTTAACTGCCTGGACTCTCAGGAAAAACCCATCGTCGGCAAAATCGATGGCGCCTTCGGCGCCCAAGGCAAAAATTGCACAGTTTCACTCTAGTCCAAAAGCATTCCAATTTTTTTCTATGGATCCAATTTTTATGATGATTCAAGGGTAAATATGAGTAGTAGAGTTGAATACTACCACAAACTAATAATAATTTTAAATAAAACTACTATAATCACAATAAAAATAAAGATAACTATGGGTTGCCTCCAATAAAACGGTTGGTTTAACGTCGNACCCAAGTACTTTTTGAAATAGGATATATATTTTCAGTGTCCAATCATTTCAAAATTTCCTTCTTGACTACTTCTTTCATCATTGGTTGAATCTCCTTTGTGGATCAACTCTTGGTTTATATTGTTCATCTATTATAATTCTATGCATACAGATCGAAGGACTGGTTCCCTTAATATCAGCTAAGGTCCAACCAAAAGCTTTANAGGACCAACCAAAAGCTCTCTTATATCTTTTCAATGTATCTATCAGTCTTTATTCTTGTAAATCATTTAATTTTGAAGATATAATAACAGGTAATGTAGACGAGTCTCCTAAAAATACATACTTAAAGTAGTTAGATCATGTTTTCAACTCAAGTTCAGGTGGTTTAATAATTGATGGAAATAAATTCTTATCAGCATTCTCTGTAATATCCAACATTTTAAGTCTTTCCTGAATATAATCTAATTCTTCATTCTTTAATTTGTCGAGAATAATTTCATCATTTTCTTTGAATTGTTCANTTTATTATATCTTTTTAATGTATCCAAAAGTCTTTGTTCTTGCAAATCATTTAATTCTGAAGATATAATAACTGATAGTGTAGATGAGTCTCCCATAAACACATACTTTAAGTTGTTAGGCAATATTTTCAACTCAAGTTTAGGTGGTTTTATAGTTGACGGAACTAGATTCTTTTCATCATTTTTTGTAATATCCAGAATCTCACATCTTACTTGAACATAATCTAATTCTTCATTTTCTATTTCATCCAAAATAACTTCATCACTATCTTAAAATTGTTCTTTCTCTTTAAAATAGTCTTTAAAATGCTCATTCAATAGATGTTCACAAATTTCCATGCAAAAACATTCATTTTCTCTTTCGACAGCAGGGTATTTCATAAATTTTGCAATGTTAAAAGTCACTTCTTGATCATTAACTCTCATAGTTAATTCTCCTTTTTGAACATCTATCATAGCTTTCCCAATAGCTAAAAATGGTCTCCCTAAAATGATAGGTTTTTCTTTATCTTCCTCCAAATCTAAAACAATGAAATCCACAAGAAAGATAATTTTATCAACTTTTACTAACACATCTTCTATAACTCCCTTAAGAAATGTAACTGAACGATCTGCTAGCTGAAGAGTTACAGAAGTAGGTGAGACTTCTCATAATCCTAATCTTTTGAAGATTGATAGAGGCATAAGATTAATGTTGGCTCCTAAATCACATAAAACTCTTCCATAAAACTTTTCACCCCATAGCACACGGTATAGTGAAACTTCCTGGATCTTTTAATTTTTCAGAAAGCTTTTTCTGAATAATTGCACTACACTCTTCGCTAAGTGCAACAGTTTCATTATCAGTGAACTTCCTTTTCTTGTTCAAAATATCTTTCATAAACTTCACATAATTGGGCATTTGCTCTAAAGCTTCTATGAAGTGAATATTTACAGTTAATTTCTTAAGAAATTCTAAGAACTTGAAAAATTATTTATTTTGTTTGTGTTGCTTCAAGCTTTGAGGAAACGGTGGTGGAGGTTGCTCCACAGTAATTTTCATTGGTGTAAGTGGATATTATAAATCTAGGTATTCATGATCCTTTTCTTTTTTTGTATCCACTTTCTCTTTTTCAGTTTCTTCTGTACTTTTGTTTCTAATTCTTTTCCACTTCGTAATTGTATCGCTTTTATTTGTTCTTTTCCTTGATCTTTAAGATTTGGTTCCATAGTACTAGAAAAAGTTCCTAATGTTCAGTTACTAAACAAAGTAGCGATATGCTCTAATTGATTGTTAATATCCTTAATAGCAGTTCCTTGATTTTGTAATTGATTTCCTTGAATATGTAATTGATTCCCTTGATTCTACAATTGTTGACCCATGTTTAATATCATCTCTTCCCTTTTCCTTAATTTGAGTGTTACTATTAAATTCTGGAGGTTAAGAAGGTCTATAATTAAAATTTCCTTGGTTGGATGAATTTCCTAATGGGTTAACTGGGTTGTTCGCCCATTATTAGTTTGTAGAAGAATTGCTATTACCATTAAAATTTGTTGGATGATTCTTCCAACCTGGGTTATAATAGTTCAAGTATGGGTTGTTGGGTCTAGTAATAGCATTTAAGGTTTCATATGAAGATGATTCTTCCAACCTGGGTTATAATAGTTTGAATAAGGGTTGTTGGGTCTATTATTAATAGTATTTAAAGTCTCATATGATGGTTGAACATCCATAAATTGCCCAGATGAATTCTCTTACATCATAATAGGGGTTGGAGAATAATTCATTCCATAATGATCTAATTTCTTTGATATTGCAACAATCTGTGAAGCTAACATAGATATTGCATCAGAATCGTGGATACTAGCTACTCTTTTAGGATTTACCCTTTCAGAGGGCCATTGAAAATTGTTGGTAGTCATTTCTTCTATTAACAAATAAGCCTCATCAAAAGGTTTTGACATTAAAGAACCACCAGCCGCAACATCTATAATCGATCTAAGTGATCCTACAAATCCATTATAAGAAGTTTGAATTATCAACCAATCTGGTAATGAATGATGAGGGCAATTTCTAAGAAGATCTTTAAATCTCTCCCAAGCTTCGTATATTGACTCTCCATCAATCTGACAGAATGATGTTATGTCCATTATAAAAAGTTTGAATTATCAACCAATCTGGTAACGAATGATGAGGGCATTTCTTAATAGTCTTTAAATCTCTCCCAAGCTTCATATATTGACTCTCCATCAATCTGACAAAACGATGTTATATCATTTATAAGTTTAGCAGTATTCGATGGAAGGAAATATTTGGATAAAAAAATTTGTAAAAGTTCTCCCCAAGTTATAATAGATCCAGGTGCTAATAAATTTAACCACATCTTAGCCTTATCCCTAAGTGAAAAAGGAAAAAGTCTAAGTCTGATAGCATCGTTTCATATTTAAAGGTAGCACAAAGTTCTAAAAAACTAGCAAGGTGTAAATTAGGATCTTCATTTGGTGTACCTCCAAATTGATTATTTTCTACCACTTGGATAAAAGAGGTTTAAGCTGGAATGAATTAGCAGCTACATCAGGATTTTGAATAGATAAGTGAATTTTATCTACTGTAAGATTTACGTAATCTCGTAGGGGTTTAGGTTGGTGTTCATTTTCTATTCCTTGATTATTTACGTTGTTTTCCCTTGTGTCAGGATTTCTAGGTTCTCTTCTTAGTCTTCTAATTTTTCTAAGAGTGCGTTCTAATTCCGAATCGTAAGGTATAAGATTTTTAGGTCCAAATTTACCCATAGAATTGAAATCAGTACACAGAAAAACAGTTAATTAAGTATGAAAATAAGTTGCAATTCCAGTAAAAGTTTTCTAATAGTCCTAATTTGTCTATTACTCTAATTATGATTCTTGTTTACTCCTCGGCAACGGCGCCAAAATCTAGATAACGACTTTATATATGCTTAAAAGTACAAGTATTTAATACTGCTGCTAGAAGATTTAATTCCTCAACAACGACACCAAAAACTTGACAATNTTTTATTATATGTAAATTTGGCACAATGAGTATAATTAAGAATTTAAAATAACAAACCGATTTAAAGGAAAAGGTTTTTTTGGGCCAGCACTCACCTAATAAACTCTCATTTCTAGGGAATTTAAAGAGCTCAAAATCTCTTATGTTGATCATTATTTAAATTTGTTTAGAACATAATTGGGATTAATTATGTTTTTTCTTACTTTTATGTTTTTGCTTCTAGTTTCAAAAGTAATTTTGTCGATTACATTTTTTGCATGTTTAGTTTATCTAATTTTTAAATGTAAATCAACTTATTCTTAAGGGTACTCAAACTACTTTTAGATGTTGTGAGTATTTAACAACAACAATTACCTACAAACTTATTTTATTCCAAATCAATATACAAACAAAAATAAAATATAAATCACCCCAAATAGTTCCTAAATTTATCACTGTTTTTTGTTCTTATTTTATTCTAATTTTTTTTTTTCATCCTCTCCAGACTGACACTGCTTCTGTTCTGCATGAGGCCATTGAGTACATCAAGTTCCTCCATGATCAAGTCAGGGTTAGTAATGCCATTCTCACGCAATATAAACAACTATATACATGTGCAAAAGATGAGAAAAAAAATAAAAAAAAAATTAAAGTCATTTGCAAGCATAACACTTTCTTTTAAACATTCAGACACTAAGCGGTCCATATTTAAGAACTGGGAGCCAAATAAATCAGCAACAGGTAATTCAATCTCATCCATACTTTCAAATCAGTATTTGAGCTATTACACTTCCATCATTGCTCCATTCTTCCCAAACAGAATCATAATTTCATAAATTTATACAGAACTCGGAGAGATCAAAAGATAGCGAAGGCAGAAAGCAGCAGCTAAGAAGCCGAGGACTTTGTCTTGTTCCCATCTCAAGCACATTCGCAGTGGCCTGCAGTGACATCCCACCGATTGATTTTTGGACTCCTCCATTTGGAATGTTCAGTTATACATGAGCATGCACGAAGAAGGAGCAAGTTTGAAGGGACTGCAGAAAATGGTTAGTATTACTAGTTTCTTAGATGAGAAAAAAGAAGAAGAAGAAGGTTCGTGAAGACAAGAAATCATGTGGCAGCTAGCCCATCGTTCATGGTATATTTTATGAACAATGCTTTTTGAACTGGCAAAAATAATATATTTGATGACATTATTATATATTGTAGAGATTTGATTATTCTTAAAGTAGTTTTTCAGCAATTTCAATTTTTTTGTGACAAAACATAAGAAAGATGTTCAAATTTTATTTGTTAAAGATTGATTTTTCATATAAATGTTTTTATTGATTTCAGAAAGTGTACATTAATAAAGAAACATATAGAGTCAACTATCATGAACTAAAACAAAACTTTGGGTGCAAATGCAAAATGATCATAAAAATAAAATGAACAATTGAATCTTTTGGAGCATAAATACCCCATTATTTCAGTAGCTCTTAAAATAATAATAATAATAAGAGAGAGAGAGAGAGAGAGAGAGAGAGAGAGAGAGTCTAGAAGAAGTCTTCAATCATAGAAATAATCAATCCCAGTTCTACTTCTCATAGCAACTTAAAGTATGAAGTAAAGATTACGAAGCATGATATTTTAATGCAAACATGTTTCTTGCATCATTCCTATGCAAAGAAAGGACCTATTTGCAATCACAACCTGACGTCTCATAATTGTTTTATTTTTCTCTTCAAGCCCAAGTTAGCGCAAGAAAAAGCCACAATTTAAATCCTTATTAAAAACATAGGTATCAGAGCTTTGGAGGATAGGGTTATGAACATTATCAACATCATGCACCATGGAGATTCCTATTTTAGTAATAATAAATGGAGCTATTGACTTAGCATGAGTAGGATAGATGTGGATGGAAAGAGTAACTTTCAAAGTAAAATCATGATAAATGCCAACACTATAAATTGATTTAGTAACAACACATTAAGAGATTTAAACTTTACGATTTTGATTAAGACCAGAATGTAGAAGAGCAATGGCTCCCATAAGAGAAACATGGTTGGTGCTTGCACGGAAGAAGTAAATCAAATCTATTATAAATGTTGGAATTGACCGAGTTTATGACAGTTTATCACTGATTCTACATGCTCTTAGATGACCGTGTTCACATTATTATTATTATTATTTTCACTAGTTTGTTGTTTGATTTTTTAAATTAGGATGAATTTTAAAGCTTGATTAAAAAATATGATAATGAATTTGGTAATGTAGTAAGATTTAAGACTTATTTTCAAAAGTACCTTTAGTTAGTATCCATTTGTTTTTCAAATCTCTTCTATACTACAATTACAAAATCGTTTAATATATCCAACTCTACTAACACTTCATCAACAAATGGCTTAGAAAGTGAGATCAAAACTAGATCAAGGTTTGAGAGGGAGGCACAAAGATATGCAACAAAGAGAAGTGTGTATTTTTATTCATAAATTATTGAGCAGGGAAAATTGATCCATATTAGAATGAGGGGTGTTAAAATTTCCACTAAATTATAGGGATCAATTAATAATGCATGCCATGAAGCAATTTCTAGAAAAAAAATTATCTTCATAAAAATTATGAATAATTATCTTCAATAAAGAGGTTATTTAGGATACGCTTCTAAGCCCCACATTTACAATATATTTCAACCTCAAATTAATGAAACATGTCAAATTGTGTTTGAAGGAGTGTGACCAAATTGAATTTGTCAACCAATGCATGCTCAAATGATGCTACAAGCATAAATTTCTTTTCAAGAAAAAGTGAAAGTTTCTCTGTCTGAATATTGAGAATAATTTATTATCAATAGAAGAAGTGGAAGCATAATTTTTTTTAAAAAAAGCATCTTTGAAAGAAAGACAAGGTCTAGTGTTGTAGATGAGATTGTCACCATAATCAATTATCTGAAATGAAATATTATAAACGAAACNTGATGCTACAAGCATAAATTTCTTTTCAAGAAAAAGTGAAAGTTTCTCTGTCTGAATATTGAGAATAATTTAATATCAAGAGAAGAAGTGGAAGCATAATTTTTTTAAAAAAAAAGCATCTTTGAAAGAAAGACAAGGTCTAGTGTTGTAGATGTGATTGTCACCAGAATCAATTATCTGAAATGCAATATTATAAGTGAAGTTCTAAGAATACAAGAATACATGTGTGGATTTTAAAATTAAAATAAATTACTTTATTTCTCACAGTAGATTGATAATAGAATTTGGAAAACTATATATAGGTGTAAGTGGATAAGAAAAAGCTACATGGAATAAATAAATTAAATATTAAAAAAATAAAAGATGATATAATTGTGTTGCTGACATATAACAAATTAGGGTAAGCTACCCGCTTAAGATGGATTGTATTTAATTTTTATATCCATCTTGGATAATAATTTAGATAAAGTTCCTTGTGACAGAGCCTTGATGAACAACTTTGTGATCTAATGCTTTGTCCGACTGTGCATAAGCTTGATGAGGCAATCATTCACTTTTTCACAGACAAAATGACAGTCAATTTTGATATATTTGCATGATTTGCTCTTAAAATGATGGATTAATAATGATATGTGTGGCAGCTTGATTATCATAAAAAAAATAATACAGTGGAAGGAAGAAAAAGATGAAATTTAGTAACTGAGTGAGCCATATGAGCTCACTGATTATACATGCTACATCTCTATATTACGATTAGGCAAAAGATCAATCTAGAGACAGTAGGTTGCTTCTCTTCTTTAAAAGAAATAAAAGAGCCACCGAAAAAAATACTAAAGCCAGAAATGGGCTTTCTAGTATCTAATCAAGATACCCAATCAGAGTACTCTGAGAAAGTCTATAGTTGAATCTTAGAATTCAAAATTTTGGAAAGATATGTTTCGTGTCCCCCTAAGGTATCTAAGGAGATGTTGAGTTATAACATGGCGAGCTGTTCTCAATTCGGTAATGAATTGGCTAAGTTTGCGAATGGAAAAAAGTTATTTCAAATTGTGATAATGTGAGATATATCAAGCGAGCAATGAGGCACACGTATTGAAAAATATCAAAGAAAGGGTCACCATCAGAGCTATTGAATTGAATTATTGGATCCATAGGAATGCTAGCAAGCTTACTTCCAAGAAAGTTAGTGTCTTCTAAAATTTAAAGAGCNAGATTGATAATAGAATTTGGAAAACTATATATAGGTGTAAGTGGATAAGAAAAAGCTACATGGAATAAATAACTTAAATATAAAAAAAATAAAAGATGATATAATTGTGTTGCTGAAATATAGCAAATTAGGGTAAGCTACCCCCTTAAGATGGATTGTATTTAATTTTTATATCCATCTTGGATAATAATTTAGATAAAGTTCCTTGTGACAGAGCCTTGGTGAACAACTTTGTGACCTAATGCTTTGTCCGACTGTGCATAAGCTTGATGAGGCTATCATTCACTTTTTCACAGACAAAATGACAGTCAATTTTGATATATTTGCATGATTTGCTCTTAAAATGATGGATTAATAATGATATGTGTGGCAGCTTGATTATCACAAAAAAATAATATAGTAGAAGGAAGAAAAAAATGAAATTTAGTAACTGAGTGAGCCACATGAGCTCACTGATTATACATGCTACATCTCTATATTATGATTAGGCAAAAGATAGATATAGAGACAGCAGGTAGCTTCTCTTCTTTCAAAGAAATAAAAGAGCCACCTAAAAAAATACTAAAGTTAGAAATGGGCTTTCTAGTATCTAAGCGAGATACCCAATCAGAGTACTCTGAGAAAGTCTTTAGTTGAATCTTAGAATTCAAAATTTTGGAAAGATATATTTCGTGTCCCCTTAAGGTATCTAAGGAGATGTTGAGCTATAACATGGTGAGCTGTTCTCAATTTGGTAACGAATTGGCTAAGTTTGCAAATGGAAAGAAGTTATTTTAAATTGTGATAATGTGAGATATATCAAGCGAGCAGTGAGGCACACATATTGAAAAATATCAAAGAAAGGGTCACCATCAGAGCTATGGAATTGAATTATTGGATCCATAGGAATGCTAGCAAGCTTACTTCCAAGAAATTTAGTGTCTTCTTAAATTTAGAGAGCATAATGACATTTGATGAGACAATCCTAGTGTGTGACCAAGCAATTTTGAGACCAAGAAAATACTTTAAAATTCTTAGGTCCTTGAGATTAAATTGGTTGGGAAAAAAAGTTTTTCTTGCAATCAATATCTTGAGTTGAGGGTTTTGCAAGGATGATTCCTTCAACATAAACTAAGACAATCATAACGGTGGTTTCAGTTCTTTTATAAGTAAATATTAATTAGACTTGGATATCTCTAAGCTGAAGTTAATGAGAAATTGAGAAAGTTTTAAAGATCATTATCGAGGTTCTTGTTTGAAAATGTGAATAGATTTATTAAGATAACAAAATGAGTTTGTCGTTTTGTTGTGTTTTTTCCTTCTTGTTATGATAACTCATGGATATTTTCGTATATACTTTTCTAGATAAATCACCAATGAGGAAAGTATTATTTATGTTGTTGCATACGAGTTACTGATAGCAACAAAACAAAATACACTACAACAATTCATCTAATTTGAGTCGGTCAAAATCAGACGCAAATCGAACGTAAATCTGATAATATTTGAGAATTACCGTTCGTGTCAGATTTACTTCGATTTTTTTCTGAGGGTAATTTGGGAGTCGATAATGTTAATTATGTCAATGTTGTGTCGAAATATTTCGACACAAATTATTAACATCGATTTTGCGTCGTCATAGCGTCGAGCTTGTGTGGCCTACATGTGTGTCGAATTTTGCATCTAAAAACATCAAATGATAAATAATATCATCTGATTACTATCAGATTTGTGCCAAACCTAGTTTGATGGACCACACAACAGATTTTTAGACAAACGGACATAAATCTGACACAAAACTCACATATAGAAAAACAATCAAAGAATCAATTACATTTTCACAACCTGTACACAACATTCACTCTACATCAAAGCAACATTATATCCAACTATATCACAGATCAAAGCTCTTAAAAATATCAAAACTGAAAAATGAGATACTGTCACAAATTTAAATTATCAAAAATTTACATATACACCCTGATCAATATAAGTTCAAACATTTCATAAATTTAAAATACAAAAACTCCTAATCCTTTTCCTCATCCTCCTCCTCGACTATAGTAGTCATCGTTCTCTTACCCCAACAATCTTCTATAATCTCCGTGAGATGTATTATACTCCACTCAATTCACTATTGGCCTTCACGTAGATGTCGAACCTCCATAGTCATAGCTGGGACCAGCATTGCAAGCTCCGCAGTACTCGGGTGTGAATGACACCCACAGAAGCAAGAGAGATCTCGATCTTCTTCTTTCCCGTCGCCTGCGTCCATAGCTCAAAATTAGATTGCGCAGTGGTAGACTGACTACTACTACTGCTAGCAATGCTCAGAGTTTGGAAGGACCACTGTCTCTCTTGGAGCTGCTCGTACTCCTCCTACATAGTTAAATTCAATAACTAATTATCATTTTAAATATTAAGAGTAAAAAAATATAGAAAATTCAATTTCTATCACCAGCACCACTTATGGGCACCTGTAGCATGACTAATAACAAAAATAATTAGGAGTTGTACACACAATTAAAAGAAGGAATGTGAAAATTCTAAATGAAAAAGATATCATAACAATTTCTAAAATAAAAATAAAAAATAAGACAAGTGTGACGTACATAGCAAAATCAAACAAAAAGTTTATGATTATATTTGTTAAGAAAATTTGACTAGGAGGAATGACTTGAACGAAGTTAAATTAAATTCTTTGTGGGTCGTTGTAAGTTAAAAACCTTAAATTATTATTATTTTTTTGACTCTAACTATTAAAGTGCCGATCAAATGCTAGTTTTCATTATGCAAGAATTTCAACAAGGCNAATTTTAGCTATATATATATATATGATGAGTAGTATTTTTAAAAAACTTAATTAACTACAAGGTTATAAAGATTTATAATCACTTATAAGTATTAATTAAGAAAATAGAATAAAAATGATTAAATTAGATTCAAATGATGTTCTAATATAAATAATAATTTTTAAATTTTGCTCTAATTCTTAACATCTTATGGCTACCTGATTAGGATTGTCAAAGCGACTTNTATTGCTTCACTTCAACTAACCAACTTGAATTTTACTAATAGGTAAATACATACAACTAGCACTTTTTTTTTTACATAGCCCTAAGCTTCAACTTTTATAAAAATTTCATACATGTCACTCAATACTTATATATATACATAGTTAAAGCCTAAGCATCATTTTTAATGAATATATTCATACATACCACTAAATTCTTATGAATATGCATACCTAACACATAAACTTCAATTTTTACATACATACCACAATACATGTCTATGAATATTTTCATACATTNGGCTCGCTAAGCAAACGAGCCGAACACGAACACACTTTTTGAGCTCGAAATATAAACGAGTTGAACACGAGCGAGCCAAGGCTTGCTCGTCTTCGACTCGTTTACACCCCTAATTTTATATATATACTTATCTAAAACCTAACCCTCAATTTGTACATGCACACCACATTACCTATGCACCTGGATAAGACATACATCACACAGATTTTCAAACATACCTAACACCTAAACATTACTTATGAAAGACCCATTTCAATAAACAAAAAAAAAAACTAAATGACAAAGGCTGGCGCAAATAGAATTACCTTCCTCAATATTTTCTGATTGGAGTGGAGTAGCAGGATGATAATTACGAGAGTTTCGATGGCTTTTGTACGTGTGCATCATTACCTTCCCAACTTGCTCTACAGGCGACTCTATTGAGAAAGTTCGTTCGGGAAGGCGATGGATTTGAGCGAATCCGTGAGGGAGAGGGAAAGAAGAGAGGGGAAGGCGCGAGGCTTGTGAACAGAGGGGAGACGAGCGCAAAAAAAGATGAAATTTGGTCTAGCGGGACGAGCAAATTAGGTCATTTGCGACGAGCAAATATTGTACGTTAATTTCATCTTCTCTTATAGTGGTAACAGCTTAAATGTCACCATTTTGGAAACAGGCGAAAAAATTTCTATGAAATCTATACCTTAGAAAGAAGGTTTGCTTTTTTTTCTTAATAGACCCATCGAAATTATATTTGGTTACATGTATCTATTTACATCCAATATCATGCTTTGCTGGGGATAGAGAAACGATGGTCCAAGTATTGCTCAAGTCTAGAGTGCTGATTTTTATCCATCATGGTGTTTCTCCATTCATGAATCATGACAGCTTGATGGCAATATTCAGATTCAAATTGATAAGAAATATTAAGAACAAGATTCTTATGTGAGATAGAAGAAGAGTTGTATTAAGGATAACCAGATACAGGATATTTGATAAATTGGCTGATCATTTTTTGTACAAGAGCTGGCAGCACAAGCCCTACCTTTTGCTGAAAAGAATGGTGAAATGGAATAATTGAACGCCACTGATGGGGAACCTGTGCAGTCTTTTTCGTTGGAGCTACCTAACTTTACAGTATTTTAGATTATTTCATGTGGTAGTGGAATTACTTAACTGCAAAAACAAGTACTTTTCTCCTACCCTCGTGCTCATTTAGGATCTGAGGTAGTGCTGAAAGGCTGTTACCGTTTTGTTCAGTTCATTGGATGAGAACATGCGGTTTGAATGGGCAGAATATTATATGAGATGCATCTTAGATATATAAATGACAGGCTGATAGAAATCATTAAGAAACTGGATTAAATAATCATTGTGTTATTGCCCAATTTGCTAAATAATGTCTCGACATAGTTATTGGTAATCATNTATGAGATGCATCTTAGATATATAAATGACAGGCTGATAGAAATCATTAAGAAACTGGATTAAATAATCATTTTGTTTTTGCCCAATTTGCTAAATAATGTCTCGACATAGTTATTGGTAATCATATGGTAACTTCTTTGTAGCAGGTTAATGGTTCACTCACATAACTTTTTAACATAAGGTCAACTAAAAGTATCGTTTACTTGAGTTAAAGCCTGTCCATTAAAAAAATTTTGATGGAGAAAGATGTGGGACTAAGTTTTCTATTCTTTTCAAATGATTGATAATATTTTCTCTATATCTCTATTTATATTTGCATGTATGCATGTATGTANTTTGTAGCAGGTTAATGATTCACTCACATAACTTTTTAACATAAGGTCAACTAAAAGTATCGTTTACTTGAGCTAAAGCCTGTCCATTAAAAAAATTTTGATGGAGAAAGATGTGCGACTAAATTTTCTAACCTTTTCAAATGATTGATGATATTTTCTCTATATCTCTATTTATATTTGCATGTATGTATGTATGTGTGTGTGTTTGTGTGTATATAAATATATGATTAGAAATACAAACATGTTAAGGCAGACATTTAGATATATAGATACATGCATATATATTTAGATATATAGTTCTATGCATACATACATATATGTATGGATGTGTGTGTGTGCATATATATATATATATAAAAGGAATGGTTGAAAGCTATTATACGAGTCCCGACCATCTCTAATGTCCCTAACTATTCGAGTACCTCACCCTACACGTAGGGGGAATCAAACCCTAGATCAGGGGACCTATAACGGACGAATTGACTCTCGACCAACTGAGTTAAGTGCGCAGCGCATATATATATATATATATATATATATATATATATATATATATATATATATATATATAATATTCAGTGTGGGAAATAAAAAAATAAATAAATATCTGAATATTATTACTTATNAGTACTTTTCTCCTACCCTCGTGCTCATTTAGGATCTGAGGTAGTGCTGAAAGGCTGTTACCGTTTTGTTCAGTTCATTGGATGAGAACATGCGGTTTGAATGGGCAGAATATTATATGAGATGCATCTTAGATATGTAAATGACAGGCTGATAGAAATCATTAAGAAACTAAATTAAATAATCATTTTGTTTTTGCCCAATTTGCTAAATAATGTCTCCACATATTTATTGGTAATCATATGATAACTTCCTTGTAGCAGGTTAATGATTCACTCACATAACTTTTTAACTTAAGGTCAACTAAAAGTATCGTTTACTTGAGTTAAAGCCTGTCCATTAAAAAAATTTTGATGGAGAAAGATGTGGGACTAAGTTTTCTAATCTTTTCAAATGATTGATAATATTTTCTCTATATCTCTATTTATATTTGCATGTATGTATGTATGTATGTTTGTATGTATGTATGTATGTATGTGTATAAATATATATTTAGAAATACAAACATGTTAAGGCAGACATTTAGATATATAGGCACATGCATATATATTTACATATATAGTTCTATACATACATACATATATGTATGGATGTGTGTGTCTGCATATATATATATATATATATATAAAAGGAATGG
>JXCR01147573.1:151337-180909 GCA_002079205.1 Phalaenopsis hybrid cultivar | reverse complement strand
TTCACTCACATAACTTTTTAACATAAGGTCAACTAAAAGTATCGTTTACTTGAGCTAAAGCCTGTCCATTAAAAAAATTTTGATGGAGAAAGATGTGCGACTAAATTTTCTAACCTTTTCAAATGATTGATGATATTTTCTCTATATCTCTATTTATATTTGCATGTATGTATGTATGTGTGTGTGTTTGTGTGTATATAAATATATGATTAGAAATACAAACATGTTAAGGCAGACATTTAGATATATAGATACATGCATATATATTTAGATATATAGTTCTATGCATACATACATATATGTATGGATGTGTGTGTGTGCATATATATATATATATAAAAGGAATGGTTGAAAGCTATTATACGAGTCCCGACCATCTCTAATGTCCCTAACTATTCGAGTACCTCACCCTACACGTAGGGGGAATCAAACCCTAGATCAGGGGACCTATAACGGACGAATTGACTCTCGACCAACTGAGTTAAGTGCGCAGCGCATATATATATATATATATATATATATATATATATATATATATATATATATATATATATAATATTCAGTGTGGGAAATAAAAAAATAAATAAATATCTGAATATTATTACTTATATAAATAAAAACTTACACGACACAAAAATTTATAGAACGCTTCTTGTAATATACTCNAAATAAATATCTGAATATTATTACTTATATAAATAAAAACTTACACGACACAAAAATTTATAGAACGCTTCTAATATACTCAAACTTATTCTTCTAAATTTGCACACTAACAATTGATACAAACTCTTTATTTATAGCTGAGGGCGGAACACAAAACTTATTCAAACGAACGCACTGACGAATAATACATCCGAAATGTAAATTATATATAGTATAAACAGTAATCCACGATAATTAGTGGAAAAACAAAGATTAATAAGTGAAGAATAGTCCTCATCAATACTGTTATTAGTGAAGAGAGTAATAAGTGAAGAAATGACTCTTCAGCAAAACTGTGGACAGGACCCACAATCACAAACTTTTGTCGGTTGACACCGATTGATTATTATTAGGTTTCTTTGTCATTGGATCATGACAATTGATTTCTTGGCTATGAGCAATGGTCTGGATAAACTCGTCATTGGCCCAATCTTCAGAATCTCCGATGGATTCGTCGTCACTGCATTTTTGGATAAACAGTGTCTGGGAAATCTTTATAAAGTATAAACTGTTTGTCATAGCTTTCAATCATCATTTTCTTAATTTGATCGGTGGATTCATGAGGATATTTACATTTGAATCCCTAAAATAATTCAGCAAGATAAGTTTCAATGAAATTGGTTGCAAGGATTTGCATAGCCTCATATTTTTGCAGAATATCATTGATCTGCTTAAGCTTCTCTTTCTCATTAATTTGAGACTGTCATTTAATCAAAAACTACCTTTGCATATATACAATTAAACCGGTCATTACTAGGACCAATCTCCAAGACCAAATCCATGAAATTTGACAATCAATAAAGAAATGAGTTCAAGTTTGGCCCTCGGCAAGATCCTCTTTTTTCACTTTTTTTTGATTTCGGGTATTGTTCAACCCAAGATCTATCCTTGTCTTTAATTTTGTTAGGCATAATATCAAGCCAAACACCAAAATAATTTCATCATTGATAGAAGCATGTTGCATTATCTTTATTTAATATTTCTTTATTTAAAATAAACATCCNGGTCTAGGTTGGTGTTCATTCATAATGTTTTCCATTGTATCACAATTTTTAGGTTTTCTTTTTAATTTTTTATTTTTTCTAACACTTCGTTCTAATTCTGAATCGTATGGTATAAGATTTTCAGGTCCAAATTTACGCGAAGAATTTAAAATTAGTACTCAGTAATATAATTAAAAATATCAATATAAATATAAATATATAGATATATATATATATGTTGCAATTTAAGAAAAACTTTTTAATAATTCTAATATGTCTGTTACTCCTAAAATTCTCCCCTGCAATGACGCCAAAAACTTGACCGACCTTTTTGTAAATCAACAATTACAACAATTTGATGACGCTACTAGAAGATTTAAATTCCAACAACGATGCCAAAAACTTGACTGCGAATTTATATAGATATTTGATTTAATAAAGATGTATAGATATAATATTCAATAATGTTGAAGTCGATTGTCAACGCAAGTATACGTACCGCTCAAGTAATATAAGGCTCTAATAGAGTCCTAGATATCGATCCCACAGGGAGAAATAAAATACTACAGACTAAGATTCAATAAAAAGTAATACTTGAACTACAACAATGCTCAAGTTGCTTATCTGTCACTAATAGGAAATTGAGATAAGTAGATAATTTTGGATTGTAACTAACGAGAGAGAAGAATGTTTAATTATGATATTCAATATATAAGAAAACATCGTTCTCCTTGCCAAGAAATTATAGTGAATGGATAAGATGAATTAGTTCAATTATATTGTGTCAAATAGGAGCACACCTATTCTTTACCCTTTGGTCCAGACATAAAGAACATTGACTAATCCTATGCTTGATTACTGATTCTGCGGCTAGGCTGGGAGTATACCGGCTCTCACTTTGGAGCTCCCACGTTCCCCTCACCTGAGGGCTAACATCTACACATCAGCAACCAAACAATAGGACTGAATTAAGGATTTTAGTCTGTCACTCTAAAATCTTTTATTCTACGCTCGATAGTAATATTTTCCTATTTATTTGCACCCAACTTCCAAGGGCTTTGACCTCCCTAAATCTTGGATGTAATCTTCACTTTAGTTGTAAAACTCAACATATTTTAACAATTCAGTTGACCAGATTGAAAGTAAATGAAGATCGAAGTGAAAAGATCATCACAATTTCTTAAACATTTTCATGGCTTCACCAATTCAAATCACCATTTTACAAATCTCGAGACAAGAAGAAAGACAGAGAAAACTACTCATAACTCATGGGGAAAGCACAACACAACTTGGAATTCATAAATGAAATCAAAGTCATACAAACTATAAAAAGTAAATAACTTATCTCTAAATTTCTCCCCAAGAACTCTCCTCGAAGTTCCTCTAAATCTCTTCCTTTCTTTACAACACACAAAATTCATCTTCGAAGTAGCAAGGAGGAAGAAATCTCTCACTTTTCCTCCACTCTTACAATTTCTCGAAGAATTCGTCACAATTACACGCTGGAGCAAGCTCAAATGGAAGCTATCTTCTCTCAATTCTTGCTATCTCCTGTCTATCTCCTCTCTATTTTCGGCTAAAAGTGTTCTCTTTAAACATATGAATGAGTTTTCCCAAGAGTTGCTTACACACCCCTCCAAAATCCTGCCTTAGCCATTGTACATGTCACCTAACCGTCGATCCCGCCGTCGACGACCTCGATGGCGCCGTCGGCGGCCTTCTAGAGAATTTGTCCTGTAGCCTCGGGAAATTCTCACCGTCGGCGGCCTCGAGGGCGTCGTCGGCGGCCTCGAGGGCGTCGTCGGCGCCCTAGTGCAGTTTTTCCACATTTTGGTTCTTTTTGCTCCAAATTTGCTCCTTTTTGCATCCTTTACTCCATTGACCCTAATTCATCATTCATGCAACAAAACATCAAAAATAACTTTCTTTAAAGTGCAATATCATTAAAAGCAGTATAAAAGAAGTATGAAAATCTCAACATATTTTTCTTTGGTCCTGAAGTAATTAAAATTCCTTAAAATACATATAAAATTGTATTATTTTAAATAGAAGCAATCTTATTCTTTACCATCTGAGAGTGCATAGAGAACATTGACTAATACAGAGTTTGGCCCCTAAATCTGTGATTAGGTTGAGAGGACACTGGCTGCCACTCTAGAGCTCTCACTCCTCCCTCCGCTAAAGGTTAACAATCTCAATTTAGTTTCCAAGAAACTGGACTAAATTGAGGATTTTAATCTCTCACCTTAAATTCTCCAATTTTGTGCTCATCTATGTTTATTTTTCTATTTATTTGCACGCAATCCCATGGACTACATTCTCGCCCATGAAATTGAATGTGACTCTTACCTTATTGTACAAAGAATAACCCTTTCGAATCTTATGTTACTCAACAAATTTTAAGATTTCAATTGGTCTGATCGAAAAGTAAATGAAGATCAGAGTTTGAATTGTCACAATTTATTAACATTTAAAACCTTTCATAACAAAATTATTCTTCACAAAACCATATCTCATTGTAGGGAGAAGGATAAAGAAAACTGCTTAGAATTCATGAGAAGGATACGATGAAATATAGATTTTATATATAAAAATAAGTTTACAAAATAAATAAAAGAAAAAAACTCAACTTATCTCACACTCATTCTTAAGCAAATCCATTGAAGCTCCCTTTAAGCACTTTCTCTTTTTACAATCACACTCAATTCTCTCTTAGAAATGTAATGAAGAAGAAATCTCTCACCTTCCCTCTCCTCTTACAACTCTAGAAGAAATTTCTCTCTTCTCCTAAGACTTCTATCTCACGTCAACTTCTTCTCTTCCAACCTCTTGCCCCCCTTCTCTTCTTCTCTAGACTCCTCTCTTTTTAATTAGGGATTTCAAACCTGAATTCACGAGCAGTAGCAATCCTATGATTTATATGATATTTCTTCAATAACTTCTCAATTATGGCATTTCTGAAATAACTTCCCCCATCAGTAATGATAACTCTTGGCATCCCAAATCTATAAAATATATTTGTTTTCAAAAATTATGCAACACTTTGAGCATCACATCGAGGTAAAGCAACAACTTCTATCCATTTGGATACATAGTCCACTTCTAACAGAATATATAAATTTCCGAAAGATGGTATAAATGGTCCCATGAAATCTAATCTCCAAACATCAAATATTTTAACTTCTAGCATATAATTGAGGGGCATCTCATTTCTTCTATAAATATTGCCTACTCTTTGATATCTATCCCAAGTTTTGATATAGGCATTAACATCTCTAAAAGATGTAGGCCAATAAAATCTAGATTGTAAAATTTTGCATGTTATTTTATTAACACCAAAATGTCCCCCAAAATCAGAATTAAGACATTTTTAGATAATCTCATAAGTTTGTTCTAATGGTATACATCTTCGAATAATCAGATCTTTTCCTTGTTTATATAAAATATGGGTCATCCCAAAAATAAGTCTTAGCTTCAGAAATCTTTTGTTGGTATGTCATTCCATAGGGTATAATATCACTAACAATAAAGTTCACAATGTCGGGATACCACGGAACACACCACTCATTAATAGTTAACAAATTTTCATCTAGAAAATGTTCATTAATTTCATTTTCAAAACAGAGTGGTTTTTCTAATTCAAGATTGGACACATGATCGGCAATTTGATTTTCAATCCCCTTCTGATTTACTATTGCAAAATCAAATTCCTGCAAAAGAAGAATCCATTTGATAAGTCTAGGTTTAGCATCCTTCTTTTTCATTAACTGCTTAATAGCAAGAATGATCTGTATGCACTACACAATGAGTTCCAATTAAATATGATCTAAATTTATCAAAGTGCACTATACAATGAGTTCCAATTAAATATGATCTAAATTTATCAAAAGCATATACTATTGCAAATAACTCTTTTTCAGTTGTTGTATAATTACTTTGAGTTTCATTAAGAGTTTTACTAGCATAGTAAATAACTTTGAAAATTTTATGATATCTTTGTCCTAAAACAGCTCCTATAGCATAATCACTAGCATCACACATTAATTCAAAATGTTTTTCCCAGTTTGGTGATAATATAATTGGTGTAGTGATTAATTTTTCTTTTAATAATTTAAAAACTTTTAGGCATTCCTCATCGAAATTAAAAATTACATCTTTCTCCAGTAAATGACATAATGACTGAGCAATATTTGAAAAGCCTTTAATATATCGCCTGTAGAATCCAGCATGTCCTAAAATACTCCTAATTTCCCTTACATTTGTTGGATAAGGTAAATTAACAATCACTTGAATTTTAGTATGATCTACTTCCCTACTATTTTCTGATATTTGATGACCTAATATAATTCCTCCTGCTACCATACATTGGCATTTTTCCCAATTAAGATTGTTTCTTCACAGTGCTTAAGAACTTTAGATAAATGTTCTAAACATGAGTCAAATGAAGTTTCAAACACTAAAAAGTCATCCTTAAAAAGATCTTCAAACACTAAAAAGTCATCCTTAAAAAAGTTTCAAACACAAAAGTACCATAAAGACTAGTAAACATTATTTTCTCTTGATCCTCAGGAGATATTTGAATTTGTTGATAACCAGTATATCCATCCAGAAAATAAAAGTATTTATGCCCAACTAGTCTATCCAGCATTTGATCTATAAAGGGTAATGAAAAATGATAATTCCTAGTGGCAAGATTTAATTTTCTATAATGAATGCATATTCGCCACCCTGTAACTTGTTGAGTTGGTATTAACTCATTATGTTCATTTATAGTTACAATTGCTCCTCCTTTCTTAGGAACACAATGAATTGGACTAACCCATGGACCATCTGAAATAGGGTAGATAATTTCAGCATCTAACCACTTTAAAATTTCTTTCTTAACAACTTCTTTCATAACAGGATTTAATCTCCTTTGTGGATCAGCCCTGGGTTTGCAGTTCTCTTCCATATGTATTCTATGCATGCAAATTGAAAGATTGATTCCTTTAATATCAGCAATTGTCTATCCAAAGGCTTTCTTAAATTTTTTTAGAATTTTCATCAACCTTTCTTCATCTTTCATTGTTAATTTGAGAAAATTATAATAGGTAAATTAGAGGCACCTCCTAAAAAGGCATATTTTAAATGATCAGGTAGTAACTTCAACTCTAGTTATGGAGGTTTTTCAATAGATGGACAAAATGATTTATCTTTGTCTATCGTGTCCAAAACCTAAAAACTTTCCGATACATAGTTTGACTCTTCCTTAAAAAGATCTTCACATTATTTTAATTCCTCTTCTTGCTCGTGTTCCAAATCTTTTTCTTCAAATTTTTCTTCATAAGTAGTCTTGAAATGACATTCACTTAGATATCTTATAACATCTATTCTAAAACATTCATCATCTTTACCTTTTGCAGGGTATTTCATTAATCTTGAAATGTTAAAAGTAATAGTTTGATCATTGAAGTGCATTATTAATTCCCCTTTTTGCACATCTATCATTGCTCTTTGTGTGGCTAGGAAAGTTCTCCCCAAAATGATAGGTATCTCTTTATCTTCCTCCATATCAAGCACAATGAAATCAACAGGAAAGATAAATTGATCCACTTTCACTAGGATATTTTCTATAACTCCTTTAGGGTATGTTATTGAACGATCTGCTAACTGCAGAGTTATAGTAGTAGGGGTTATTTCACCTAATCCTAATATTTTGAATATTGATAATGACATAAGGTTAATGCTTGCACCAATCACATAAAGCTTTCCCATAAAATCTGTCTCCTATTGCACATGGAATTGTAAAGCTACTAAAATATTTAAGCTTTTCAGGAAGCTTCTTCTGAATTATCGTACTACACTCCTCACTAAGTGCAACAGTCTTATTATATTCAAACTTTCTTTTCTATAATATCCTTCAAAAACTTTATATAGCTCGACATTTGTTATAAGGCTTCAACTAATAGGAATATTAATTGTAAGCTTCTTAAATATTTCCAAAAATTTTGAAAATTACTTATCCAACTTCTACTGATAAAAACTCTGAGGAAATGGAGGTGGTGGTTTTTCCAAATCAATTTTCAGAGGTCTCTGAGGAAATGTAGTTGGTGGTTTTTCTAAATCAATTTTTGGCAGAGAAATAGGTCTTTCAGAATCTTTTGGAGCATCGTCTTTTGATTCTTCAATTTCTTCTCTCTCTACTTCAATTTCTTTTTGAACCCGACCTTCCAACTCTCTTTCACTTCTAAATTGAACGACTTTTACTTGTTCATTATTCTGGTCTTTTGGATTTAATCAGTATTACTAGGAAGTGTTCCTTAGGATCTATTACTTAATGAATTTGTTATTTGCCCAAGTTGCTTCTCGATATTACTAGTTGTAGCTCCTTGACTTTGTAATTAATTTCTCATTTGTAACACCACTTCTTCTATAGACAACTTCTTCTCCTCAAATTATGTATTTTTATTGAAACCTAGAGGATAAGTAGATCTATAATTATTATTCTCTTGGTTGTTCCAATTTTCCAATGGGTTTCCTTGGTTGTTCCACCATTGCTGATTATTACCACCTGAATTGTTATTCCAGTTAAAGTTGGGATGGTTCTTCCAACCTGGGTTATAATAATTGGAATGTGGGTTATTTTGCTTATTATTTATGGCATTCAAAGTTTCTAATAATGTTTGAGAATCTACCATTTGGCCTAATGAATTCTCTTCAATCATGGAAATTGGTTGAGAAAAAAATCATAACAAATTGATCTAACTTCCTTAAAATTGTAGCAACTTGATTTGCTAACATGGTAAATACATCAATTTCATAAATATTGGCTACTTTCTTAGGATTTACCCTCTCAAAAAGCCATTGAAAATTATTGGTAGCCATTTCTTCAATTAAAGTATAAGCATCATGAAATGGTTTTCACATCAATGAACCACCAACAACGACATCTATAATTGATCTAAGAGATTCAACTAATCCATTATAAAAAGTTTGAATTATTAATCAATCTGGTATAACATGATGTGGACACTTTTTTAAGAGTTCTTTAAATCTGTCTCATGCTTCATAAATAGATTCCCCTTCAAACTAATTAAAAGATGTAATATCATTTCTAAGCTTCATAGTTTCTTATGGTGGAAAATATTTAGCAAGGAATTTCTGTGCTAAATCACCCCAAATTCTTATAGATCCAAGTGCTAACAAATTCAACCGCATTTTAGCTTTATCCGTCAGTGAAAAATAAAATAACCTAAGTCTTATGGCATCATCTGATACATCATCATATTTAAATGAATTAGCCACCACAATTGATTTTTGAATACTACAATGAAGTTCATCTACGGTAGGGTTGACATAATCTCCTAAAGGTCTAAACGCTTGATGAATTTCAGTATTTTGATTATTTTGGTGTGCCATTTCTATAATTTTTTTGAATTTTTCAAAATTTATAATTTTTTTGGTTTTTCTAATCTTTCTAATAATTATTTTCTAATTCGGAATCGTAGGACACTAGTCCTTCAGAACCTGAGCTACGCATACACTAACATATAATATATAAAATAAAATTCAAAACACACACAAAAAATAAGATACAATACTTAAAGTTTAAATAATACTTTCTAAAAGTAGTAATTTTGCTTTCGATTCCCCGACAACGACACCTAAAACTTGATCCCTCTTGATACTGCTAATATGCAAAGTACAACAATAATTCAGATTATATTTCACTTATATTTCCTTAATTTACAACAAAACCAAAAACTTGATTCTGAAGAAAAATAAGAATTTAACTTTTAATTTATATATATTGGGATATTATGCAAGTATATGTATCGTTAGCAAGTAATATATGACTTTTGATTAAGACCTGAATATTGAACCCACGGGGAATTTATACAGTATGTAATTTTAGAAAACTTTCTATTTTAAAAAGATAATTAGTTAAACTGAATATATTTTGCAGTAATAAAAATTCAAATATTTTTGGTATTTTTGATATTTTGACAAATAGTAACAACTTTAAGAGATAACTAGAGTTTTGTAGATAAAAAGCACTTAATAAGAAAAATATCTTCTTTCTTATCATGAAACAGTAATAAGTATAGGAATTCTATGGTGGAAGTATGCAAATTGTGCTGTGCCAAATATGAGCATTAATATTCTTTACCCTTATTAGAGTTGCTATAAGGAATATTGGCTAATTTAAAGTTTGAATAGTTCTGAAGACCTAGGCAAGGAATATACTAGCTCTCACTCTAGAGTTCCCATGATTCCCTCCACCTGAGGGCTAACATCTTGTATCAGAACCTAAAATAATTAACCAAGTTGGGGGCTTTAACCTGTTACTTTAAAGTCCTCTAACTCTACACCCTTCAATGAATATTTCTTGATTTATTTGCACTCAGTTATATGAACTACATTCTCATTCATACAACCACATGTGTTTCTTTCCAATTGTTGACTGAGACAATACCAGCCCGGTTCTTACATGTTCTTTCCATAAGATGATATTAAGAAAATTTAACTAGAAAGGAGAAATAGTCCTCGAATCAATTACACTGTTAATGAAAGTTAGAGACTAGTAACCAAAGTCAAATTTCACATCATCAATGCAGAAACCTCTTTCAAGCTTTTACTTGGACGATTAGGATTCACGAGCATAATATGGTTTCGTCGTCTTTACACCAATGCATCAAGTATTTTAAAGAAGTGAAATAACATTGCATTAAGGGAGATTTATAACCATTTTTAGTTCATGAAGTGGGCATCCATGAAGACGTCGCTTACTATGCTCCTCCAAAGAAAAATGTCTTTTCCCGTGAAATTATGGCAAATGAAGTACAAGATTCAGAAGAATCTCAAAGAAGAGGTAATTCAACTCCACTTCAATGATCTACTACCATTATTTTCACAATGAGCTAGTAGAGGTTCTTTTAGCCCATACACCAGAGATTGAGGTCGGGGACATGGACAAGGAAGAACCAACAAGATTGTTGAATGGACTGGTCCGACCATCAACATCGACATGGAAGAAAGTTATGATGAAGAAAGCTTTAAGGAAGAAATGAGGATGATAGAACAGATGAAACCAGAGTATGAAATTTTCTTAGAAGATGTGGAGAAAGATGAATATGAGTCGATGTATGATCATATCAACCACTATGTCTCTGTCATAACCCTTACCCCGATCTACCCTCAAACGGTTAAGAGTTTAGAGATTAAGGAAGTTTGTAGTGTTATTTTGAAGTCGATCAAGTTTTACGATGCTTCCCCTTCTACTAGTTCTGAAAATCATGTAAATTTAAAAGAGGATTCTAATGAATTATTGGAATTATCTTTTGGTTACTTTTCTCTTTATGTTTAAAAGTTAATTCAATAAGGATCTGTGCCAAAAAAATGCCAAAGGTTAAGCTACAACTTTTTGAAAAATTGTGGAATGTTAAAATTCAAACTCGTGACTCGAATGAAGCTCTTGGATTTTTTATTATAGGACCAATCAATGACTCAAAATTTTGCATGGTTGTTACAAGCAGATTGGAAGAGGATTGCCTTGATATAGAGGGTGACTCCAAAGATCAATTGATAGATGATGCCCCACTGGAATTTGAAGAAGATATTATGTCAACTATGGATGAATTGAAAGAAATCAATCTTGGGACTGACGAGTAGCCCCGACCTACCTTCATAATTTCTCTACTCAATGAGGCAGAATCCAATGAATTGGTAAATTTATTGCCAGAATTTAAGGATTGCTTCGCCTAGAGCTAAGATGAAATACCAGGGCTGTCAGCAGAAGTTGAAGTTCACAAACTAAGGCTGGACAAAGATATGACTGTTGACCTCACTTTTGGTTGAGGTTTAGTTTTTCCGCTTTAGTAGCCTAAGGTCTAGCCATAGGACTTTTCTATTGACTACTCTTAGAAAATTAGAAATGGAACCCTCACCATTAGAAATTCCAAACTCTTCTCTACTCAACTTGAAATTCCACATATTGGTCCTAACCTCTAGCACTTACTAGGTGGGGTCATTATGGGGGAACTCAAGATGAGTCACCCTTAGTACTGCTGGACCTTAGGGTTGACCCTAGGTGTTGGTCTAGGGCTTAAGGTACATACTTGCACTCACAATCACTCACAATCCTAAACTTAAACTTTTAGGCTTTGGTATTTGATACATTTGGGAGACTCATGTAGGTGGTCCCCTAAACCCCTAGCCTAGCCCACTAGCCCTAGGCTAGGGTTAGCAAAGTTACTACATAGAGGACCCAAAATGGGGTTTCCATTGGTCCATGGCTTATTGATGGTGGTTGGCATTCCAACTCTACTAAGATACCCAACCTAGCCTTTTGCCCCTAAACTCCCCTAAATTACATAGATACCCTTAGGACCCCAATGTCGGCGCTATTTTTGGTTGGAGGGGAGTTGCCCGTAAGAAGTTGTCGGTCACCGGAATCAAAATCTTGTTGCCCGCTTCGGAAGGACGTTGAAGTTTAAAAAAGTATGAAATCAAACTAATCCCATATTTTTCATAGTTTAAATGAAGGAGTACTATACCTCAAACCCTATTTCTATCCCGAAGGATAAACACATGGCTTGAGGCTGAGACTCAATCAAATAAACTAAGAAAAGTATGATGCTCGTCTGGTCTGTAAAACTGTTTGTATTTGCCGATAAGTTCGCCTATTTAATATAAAGGATTAAATAGGGATTATATTAAGTTGGGTTCGGACATGCTTCCTATAAAGGCAAGCCCCTATAGTTAATTATATCTTAAATGACCAAGGTCATCTAAGAATACTCTCGATAAAATCAAGAAATATTATCTTTAAGGAGTTTCAAAGGGTAGGATTTTTTAATGAAATCAGATGTAGAGGTGTGAAAGAGAATTGGTTCAAATTTGGAACATTTTATTTTAGAATCCAAAGGAGGAAGAATTAGGGGATGTCATGGATCCAGAGGAGAACCTTAGTGACTTCCCAAGATATCCTAATATTTGGCTTCAGTTTTTAGGAGAAAAAAATTAAGTGTTTCATCCTGCCAATTTTTATTAATTAGGGCTTACATTCGTGTGAAACGATCACATAAATAGCCTGGAAGATGTGAGGATTTAGGTCGTGACAAACAACAACCTCGGAATCCTAAGACGATTTAGGCCTTATATTGTATAGCAGGGCTATACAAGGGCCTAAAGATAAGGTGAGGATTTACGTTACATAAGCAAGCAACCTCAAAGTCCTATGGCTATGTCATTTAAGTCTAAGGAATGAAGATTGGTTTAGCTGGGGAAGACAGGTTTTGTGTTGAAGATGGTCGTGCTGCCCACCATGCTAGCTCCAAGTTCCTCACAGGGATGAGTTTGATCTATTGTGTCAAGTTATAATATCAAATCAGGTGGCCCTATGGTTGAAGTTCTTTAAATTTTATAAAGGCATATTAAAATTGATTAGAGCAACACCGGTTAGGATCCTACGGTTCCCTCATTCCGGTACCACTATTTTCTATTGAATTTACTTAGTCTAAATGAACATACTAAACTCAACTTAATGAGTTCCATAATTTCATTTAGCCTGTGGGAAGCCTCGTTAGCAACCGTAGGTTACCTCCTCTGAGGAATTCCCAATCATCAGATAGAGACGTCTTGATTTAGTTGAAGTTGTAGTTTTATGTAATGTTTGTGATTAAATTTTGAGTTGTTTTATATTTTGAATGTTGTGGGGGTGAACTTTGTCTTGGTTTATTTTAGTTTTAATTTTGGTTTTGGTTTTGGTTTTAGTTTTTTGGCTATCCTAATAGTTTTAGTTTTCAATGCAAATTTGTATAAGCATGAAAGTATAACATAAAAGTACAAGAAAGACAATGCTGCAAACTGTAAAAGCGTACTTGGCGAGTCTTCTCGTTCCACCACCTGAAACTTAAAATGCATGTTAAGGCAATTTATATGAAACAGGAAGTAAAATTTTGGTTGTTTTCCTAGCCCTATTTCATATCTTTGTGGGTTCTTAGGAGTTTAATTAAGAATGATTTTGTCAAGAAAAACATATTAAGTTTAGTAGATCTTCAAGATATTCATAGATCTAGAGAAAGAAGCAGGTCTGTGCTACTCTCTCACTGCCTGGTGGAAAATCCTGAGCTCTTTTAAACTTATTATGTTGGTTAATAATTCATCCTG
Organism: Phalaenopsis hybrid cultivar; assembly: GCA_002079205.1. Classification (NCBI taxonomy): domain Eukaryota; kingdom Viridiplantae; phylum Streptophyta; class Magnoliopsida; order Asparagales; family Orchidaceae; genus Phalaenopsis; species Phalaenopsis hybrid cultivar. The sequence goes on along the minus strand of JXCR01147573.1, from coordinate 167,071 downwards.
TAAATACCCTTATTACTCTGTGAGCATTAGCGTCTTAATTATCCCTAAGAATAGGGTAATTATCATTTATCATTTAATTTGAAAATTATGTGGGTGAAGACCCTCGAAGAAGCAAGTTAAAAGAATAGGGTAATTATCACTTGTGATTCAATTTAAGAATTATGTGGGTGAAGACCCTTAAAAAGAATAGGGTAATTATCACTTATCATTTAATTTGAAAATTATGTGGGTGAAGACTCTTAAAGAGAAAATAGGGTAATTATCACTTGTGATTCAATTTAAGAATTATGTGGGTGAAGACCCTTAAAGAGACAAGTTAGTGTTGTTGGAACACTTAACCAAATTTTAATTGGGCTTGTAGTGTTTCACGGTTGTTTTAATTTTTAATGATATTTACTTTTCTAATCCTTATTTAAATGAAACTTGATTTAGCCTAAGTCACTACTAAGCTTATTTACTTTTCTAATCCTCATTTAAATGAAACTTGATTTAGCTTAAGTCACTACTAAGCCCAATTTCTCTAATCCTCATTTAGTCAATTTTGATTTGGCCTAAGTCACCACTAAGCCCTTAAGGCAATTCTCTAATCCTCATTTAGTCAATTTAGATTTGGCCTAAGTCACCACTAAGCCCTTAAGACCTAAATGAGGTGTCTTTAGTTTTGAAAAGGTTAAGCTTTAAGTGGTCATGATTCATGATTTGGATTTTATTTTAAAAATCAAGATTGGGGTATTAAATTGATTAATTATTGACTTCAAAATTCATACCCCTAAGTCCACGATTCCTTTTTACTTTAATAAACTTCCAAATTTTAATGATTTAGAAATTTATTAACTTATCTTTCTTTTTATAATAAGGAAAGTGAGATTGGTTTCTACCAATTAATCCCTTGTGTCTCTAACATCAAATAAATTGATTAACATCAGAGGTTACCCATTTCCCTCCTTGACTTAAGCCTAAATGTTAATTAAGGCTAAATTTCCAAAATTACACATTTGCCCCTAAGGCTCTAACACTTCATAATTTGTCAAATTCAATTCAAATAACTTTAAAAATTTTATCGTACCTCATTGATGGGTCAATCAAGACATCAGAGGAGAAAATGTGATTTTTTAGAATTTAATTTATTTTATATAATTATTTTCATGAAAAAAGTAGTATTTTTCACAGAAAATTTCTAACTTGACCAAGGTAAATCCTAATCCCTCAAAATTTTTACTACAGGTAGACCTATACTAGAGGAACCTTTGGACCAAATTTCATTAATTTTTGAATTCTCTGTGATTTATCAGAATTATTTTAAGTTTTGGGTTATTTAATAAAAATAAAATATTTAAATGATGGAAATTAAGTTTTGTATTTTTAAAAAATCTCTCTGAGTTTAGAGAACTTAGAGGAGCAACATTCATTTTTTTTTTAATTTTTCTTTGATTTATTGGAATTATTTCAGTGAAAAAACTCATTTTTAGCCTTTAAAAATTATTTTTAAGCTTTGAAATTAAATATCTTTATTTAAATAATCAGGAAAAATATTCTAATTGTTCTTAAGTGATTAGGTAGCAATTTAGAATATTTCCATGAGTTTTATCATTTTTGTGATTTTTATGAATTTTTAATTATTTTAAATAATTAAAATAGGTTAAAAATCAAGTTTTTACTCTAAATATTATTTTATTTTTATAAAATATCCCTGATCATAGAGAACTCAAGACACTAAGTTTCATAAATTTTTGTGTTATTTTTTTATTTTTAAAAATCATTTAAGTGTCAATAGTGATATTTATCTTTAAAAATCAACTTAAGTTATCAAATGAACTCAAAATATTTTGAAAATTTTATGATGAGTTCTCTGGATCATAAATCATAGTGAAGATAAACAATCAAATCATTTAAATGTTTATATTTTTCAAGATTAATTATTTTAGTGATTTAGTGTTTGTAAAATTTAAGTGCATTTTTAATGACTTGACCCATGAAATTATTTCCAAAAGCTCCTCTAGTCATAGTGGACCCTTCAAAAATTTCTTAGAATTTCCTAATCAATATGCTAGTTTCCATGATTATTTTAAGGAAATAATGTGCAAAAACTTGAAAAATATGGATCTTTGTATAGGAACTTCCTCTGACTTTGGAAAAATCAGAGGATGTTCCCCTTGACAAAGGCTACAACATGCCAAAATTTCAAGCCAAGGTGATGCATCAATATGCATGGAGAATTAAATGATCTCAAACAGTGTTTAATTAATTAAACATATTTTATGCATCAAATGGATTTGAAATTTATTCCACATTATTTTCCTGTATTCACTGAGCAAGAGGGTATTTTTATTTTATTTTTGTGATTTTTCTACACTAAGATATAATTTTTTTAAGTTAGGGAAGTTTAAAAAAATGGAAAAAGCCCTATTTTTCTACTTATCTACGCAGAGCCATGTAGATCCTAGGCAGCTCCGAAACTCCACACGACGCGCTCCTATTTGACGCCGCCATCCATGCCAGCAGCCAGGCATCCTGCTGTTTATGTAAAGAAGCATTATCCAGCTTCATCTTGGCCATCCATTTGATACACACACGATCGGACGACGCGTGGTCATCGTCCTTAATGGCTTAGGCCAAAAATCGTCCACTTTCAAGGCCTAAGATCTCTCTCATTTCTCAACCAAATTAAGTGATTCTTTTTTTTTATGCTCGTCTTAGTAAGATGAACACATCCATATGGCTAATGTGTCATGAAATCAAGCCCAAGAAAATAGAGAATCAAAATAGGCTCGGAAGGAGGAGAAGTTTTATACCTTTTCTCTGAGAAGGGAAGCTTCAATCAGAGGTGCTTGACACGTTTGTTGGGGTCTAAGGAGGCTAAGGATTAAGTCCCTGGTCTTAGTGTAAGGCCTAGATATGAATTCAACAAAGCTCGATTTCATGTGTTGGTCTAAAGCTATGGTGGATGCTATTTCAGAGGATAATTTGATGGGGCTTTGTCTTCTCTTGTTGTTGTGAAGGTGTGGGCACAAGCAATTGAAGTTTGGTGGAGTTCTGGGAGATGTCTTGTTTGTGCCTTAATTTTAAGCTCAAAATTAGGGTTGTACAGGGGGAATCAAGGCAGTGAAGTGATTGGAATGGGCTGTGGAGATCTCAAGGAAGCTCTGTGACTGATTTGGGAGGCTCTCTTTGAGAAAAATTTAACACACCTTCCATGGCCAGGGAGGTGAGTTTTTATAAAAATGGCCATGGGGTGGCTCTCAGGGCACAAGTTTGGGTGCATTGTGGTGCTTAGGTGGAGGGCAGAGAAGCTCTTCAATTTGATTTGGATGAGCTGGCCTCTAGGTTTGATTTTGGTGAGGTTCCATGGGGGTGGCTCTCGGTTTTGAGCTTTTTTGGCCGCTAGGCCGGCCGGCCAGCGTGAGGTGGCTAGGATCTCAGGGAACCCAGAGGAATCCATCACAACAATTTAATGCAAATGTGCTTTGATTTGGCAAAGATATCTTAAGCATGTAGATTTGGCAAAGATATCTTAAGCATGTAACAACAATTTAATGCAAATGTGCTTTGATTTGGCAAAGATATCTTAAGCATGTGTATTTTTGAGAATACGATCCCTTAATTTGGGGAACCTTTGGTCCATGGCTTGATTTAGATGATATTTGGACTGGTCATTAAGTCCAACTAATGGCTGTGATGGAGTTAATTTGGTGACTTTAGGGTTGTTAGGTCACATTTAGTGCATGGGTCCAAGTGGGTGCAAATGACCAAGACTTGGGTTTGGGATAGGTTAGCCATATCAATTGGCCAAATTTATTGATCAAAATTGTGTATATGATTGTTATGAAGAGTTTTGGTGAAGGGTTGAAGTGATTTTGAGTTCAATTGGTAGGTCAATTTGAGGGAATTTTGGTTTTTAGTCAATTTGTTCATGTTGGGCTAGGCTTGGGTCTAGCTTGGGTTAACCTTAGGCTAAGTCCAAATTGATTATTTTAAATAGTCAATATGGATCTTATGAAGAGTTTTCAACATGAATTGGATGTCAATTTGGAGGTTAAGGATATCAATTGGGTGAAATTTGAAGACTTAGCCAATTTGGGGCCAAATTTGGAAATTTTGGATTTGGGCCAAAATCAATTGGAAATGAGGCTTCAACAAGGAAAAATGATGGTTGATTTTGATGTATATGAATGCTATTAGGATTTTTCAACATTAATTGGGGCCAATTTACTAGGCTATGGGTTTAATTTGGTGAGATTAGGTAATGTGGCTAAAGTCGGGGTTTTGACCTAAATCAAAATTGGGCTCAAATCATGGGCCAATTAAGCTTGGACTTGGTGTAGTTTAGTTGTATAAAAAGTGAATTTGAGTTTAGGAATGGAATTTGGGTCAATTGAGATCAAATTGATGGACATTTGAGTTGGATTTGGGGAAATTTCGGTCTTTAAAAGTAAATTTGGGGATTTTTGATAAAGATGGTCAAATTGGCCAAATTTGATCATGTGGTAGTTGAGAGAAATGAAATTGGGAATATTTAAGATTTATTTGGATTTTTGGGAATTTTTGGGAATTTTTGGGATTTTGAGCTATGGAGGGGTATTTTGGTAATTTGGGTAGAGTTGAGGTACCAACCATCACTAACAAGCCATGGACCAATGGAAACCCCATTTTGGGTCCTCTATATAGTGGTCTTAACCAAACCATAGCTTTAGGGCTGGTAGGTTTAGGGGATCATCTACATGAGTATCCCAAAAAGATCAAGGGATCTAGGCTAGAAATTTGAGTTTAGGGCTGTGAGTGTATGTGAGTGTAGATGAGAGTAGTGAGCCTGTTGAATATTTCTAGAAAACTAGACTTGGAACCCTCACCATTAGAAATTCTATCCTCTTCTTTACTCAACTTGGAGTTCCACATATTGCTCTCAACCTCTAAAATACTTAGCAGGTGGGGTCACTGTAAGGAAACTCAATATGAGTCACTCTTAGGATTGTTGAGCCTTAGGATTGACTGGGTTTTGGTCTGGAGCTAAGGCACTCACTACACTAATCTGCACCCACAATCGCTCACAACCCTGAACTAAACTCAAGATGAGTCACCCTTAGGATTGTTGGACCTTAGGGTTGACCTTGGGTGTTGGGCTTGAGCTAAGGCACTCACTACACTTATCTGCACCCACAATCACTCACAACCTGAACTCAAATTTTTAGCCTAGATCCCTGATCTTTTGGGATACTCATGTAGATGGTCCCCTAAACCTACTAGCCATAGGGCTAGCTAAGGCACTCACTACACTTATCTGCACCCACAATCACTCACAACCTGAACTCAAATTTTTAGCTAGATCCCTTGATCTTTTGGGATACTCATGTAGATGGTCCCCTAAACCTACTAGCCCAAGCCTAGATCCCTTGATCTTTTGGGATACTCATGTAGATGATCCCCTAAACCTACTAGCCCTGGGGCTATGGTTTGGCTAAGACCACTATGTAGAGAACCCAAAATGGGGTTTCCTTTGGTCCATGGCTTATTGGTGATGATTGGAGCCTCAACTCTACCAAAATACCCATCTTGGCATTTTAACCCTAAAGCACCCCCAAATTACCAAAATACCCCTCTTGGCCCAAATTCCCAAAATTCCAAAAATTCCCAGAAAATCTTAATAAATCCCAAATATTCTCAATTTCATTTCTCTCAACTAACCCATGACCCAATTTGGCCAATTTGACCATCTTTAACCAAAATCCCTTCAACTACCACATGACCCACTTTGGCCAATTTGACCATCTTTAACCAAAATCCCCAAATTGCTCTTAAAGACCCAAATTTCCCCAAATCCAACTCAAATGTCCATAAATTTGATCTCAATTGAGAAGACCCAAATTTCCCCAAATCCAACTCAAATGTCCATCAATTGGGTCTCAATTGACCCCAAATCCAATCCTAAACTCAAATTCACAAAATTCCCCAAATCCATCTCAAATGTCTATCAATTTGATCTTAATTGACTCCAATTCCAATAATAAACTCAAATTCACTTTTGATATGACCAAAATAAAACAAATACAAGCTCAATTGGTCCATTATTTGAGCCCAATTTTGATTTGGGTCAAAACCCAAATTTTGACCATATGACTTAATCTCACCCAATTGAACACATAGCCTAGTCAATTGGCCTCAATTAACGTTGAAAAATCTTTATGACATTCCTATACATCAAAATCAACCATCAATTGACATTGGTGAAGCCTCAAATCCATTTGATTTTGGCCTAAATCCAAAATTCCCAAATTTAGCCCCAAATTGGCTAAGTCCCCAAATTTCACCCAATTGATTGCCTTAACCTCCAAATTGACTTCCAATTCATGTTGAAAACTCGTCATGAGGTACCTATTGACCATTTAAAATAATAAATTTGGACTTAGCCCAAGGCTAACCCAAGCTAGACCCAAGCCTAGCCCAACATGACCAAATTGATTAAAGTTCAAAATTCCTTCGAATTGACCTTTCAATTGAACACAAAACCACTTCCATCCTTCACCAAAGTTGTTCCTTATGATCATATACACCAAATGAAACAATAAATTGAGCCAATTGGCATGGTTAACCTAACCCAAACCCAGGTTTTGGACATTTACACTCACTTGGACCCTTTCACCAAAAATTGACTTGACCATGTCTAAGCCACCAAAGTAATGATTTCACAGCCACAAAAACCTTCCTAAGGACAAGGCTAAACCCTCCTAAAATCACCATGACAAGCTATGGACCAATGGAGCCCCAAAATAAGGGATTTNTATATATATATATATGACATAACAAAAAAATCTTTTCTTGTAACACTATTATTTTTACCAATAAGTAAAAGTTTAGCAATATATGGATCATAAAATGAGGAATTTTGGATGTTATCCTATAATAAGTCCACTTATTAATTTCTTTGATTGAGCTAGAAGTTTCCCTCCTTTAATTGTTTGGTTGGTAGTTTTTACCCAGGGTTGGACGGGAGAATGCACACAGATTGCTTATGGTTGCCTACGGATGTCCTTGAGAATTATGAGTCTGAGCATACCCTTAATTTGAATTCTTATAGCTAATTTTGGTCTTTCATATACGTGACAACTAACTTTCTCATACATACACATGTTTTTGTCTTCTTATGACTTGCTTAATTAGACATTATCATGTCATTATGTTATGTTTATGGTGCTAACCATTTCGGCAACAACATATGAGAAAACAGGTACGTGCTATTACTTTTCTTTTCCTAACTTTTATTTTACTTTGCTTTACTATATATTTTGTTTATACATAATTTTTTATGCACACAAAGACTCTTAGGGTAGAAAATATAGGGCATATGTTTAGGAGGAACCCTACAGTGGATCCTAAGACCCAACAATAATTACATGCTCACACACGGACATTTAAATCTACAATCATCATAGAAAGAAGTTCAAAACAAGCTGCAAGAGGATGAAGGACAATTTCAAGTGACAACCAACACTCAAACAAAGTAGATCTACTTCAAAAAAACCTTTTTTAGTCCTAAAAAAAATAAACTTGTAGGACTTTGAGGTTTTTTGTCTAGTATGACATAAATCCTCACTCCATTTTTAGGCTTTTGCACAACATGTTGTGCAGTATAAATCCTAACTCTCTTATGATTTTGAATTTGTATGTTCAGTACAACTTAAATTTTCCTATCTTCCTAGGTTATTTGCACAATCATATATTGTGTAAGTGCATGCCCTAAATTTTAAATAAATGGCAGGAGAAAATATTAAATAACTTCATGTCCAAGTTGTAAAGCCAAACAAAAGGATAGTTTGAGAAGTCAACGAGGCTTCCCTCGAGATCTGTGACATCCCCTACTTTTCGCTCCCTTGGCCTCCAAAATAATTGTTCTCAATTGGTCCATTACCACTTGATTCTCCTACAAGAAATCATTAAAACTCAAATTAAAATATCTTTAAGATGAAAACTCTAATCATTATCAATTGTTTACTTAAGTAACTTCATTCATTTAGGATGTAATTAACTGTAGAGGCTTGCCCTTATAGGGAATTAGGAACCTTGGTAATATAAACCCCTATCTAATCTTTATTTTATATAGAGGAATTTGTCAGTCAGGTAAAAAGATTCGCAGACCAAACAAATGTCATAAATTCTTTTCTTTATATAATCAGGCTCACCACCAAGTAGTATTCCTACCTTTTAGGATGGTGTATTACTTGTGGTGTCGTTTTAGATTACTTAAACTATTAAATATATGAGCTCTATTCAGTCTCATTTTTAAAGATTGCAATGGTTTTTTTCAAAGTCAAAATTATATACACATTAAATTAAATTATTTTCAAAACAACCAACAAAATTCTAATCGGCAACTGACATATTCTGGTGACTCCGTTGGGGCCAAATTCTTCTCTCCATTTTTTGATCATGAGATTTTGTCTTCATGCATCGGTAGTGTCCATGTCCCTCATGGGATAGACTACTATTCTCTTATTGACATGCCTTGTTCATTCCTGTATTGGGCAGGTATAATTAACTTCTTTTGGATTCTATAGCCATCTGTTTAATCATCCTTAAAGAGAGGGGTTCTAGAATATTTACAATCTAGTGTGGGGTTAGAGCCCAAATGGGTGTGTTAGGTTATGAGCGTTAAACAAATTTTACTAAAGTGCAGTGTGTTATGAAATCAAATTTTATTTGGGTCTTGAATTGCACTTATATTACGTGTCTCTTCTAGGTTTAACTTGCTACTAGTAGTTTGAACTTAAGCATTATTTTCATAATCTCCATTCAAATTATGAATCTAAGCAGAATTTGCCAATACTTAAAGCAAAACTAAAAATCGTAACAAATGTTGAAACCTTAAAATCAAAATGAAATAAAAAAGCTTCCAGACAAAAGAAGGCAAAACAATCGAGGTTAGCATAAAATTGTTCACATGAATAAAATTTTAAAACAAAAAATGATCAGTTCACAAGAAAATTTTGTTGATCCTAGTATTCATAATAAAAATTCAAAGCATAAGATGTCGCTGATATTTAAAATCTTCAAATGGTGGAATAATGTCGATAGCGAAGCTAATCTTCTCATTAAATGGGGACTGTCCCATTATAAGGGTACCCACTATCAGGGTATGTTCATTAAGTTTGGAACTAGTTTTGATGACTTCAAATTCATACATTTGAAAGCACTTTACATCATTTAAAAGACAACCACTGAAGAGATAGAAGAGCTTGCAGTTGAATTAAACTTTAAGGACAGGCAAGAATTCCTAACGCTCAAGAAACCAAAGGCTAGAGGGAACGCTACCAAACTTGTTGTCCCTATCATCTTCAATCCCACCATTCATTCAAAGTAGAGAATCATCACAGACTCGCCTGTTGGATTTTTCATTACTACACCAGTTGTCCAGCCCTCCTTTAAAGGGAACAAGATTATGTATGTGAATGATTAAATTGATGTATTTTTCCTATCACCATCTGTATTTGGGATTGGGTCCAATTTGAAGTCTTTTCTATTAACACGAACTCAGAGAAGGAACTACAGATGAAGAGAATTGAATATTAAGAGAACGAGTTTTGAAGTTGGTTCTCGCAAAGACTACCCCTCTCCTAGAGAAAATATGGTCACTTGAGACCTCACCTCTCCTTAGTGAAAGTAGGTTTCACCCACTGTCCACCACCGATGGGGAGGAGGGAATTTACCGGATTACCGTAGCATTACTACTGCCATCATATGTTCAAGATTGAAAGAGAGAGAGAGTCACACATCTCATACCCAAGTCCACTAATTTTTAGAAAGATTGGCTGGGATTTAGAATATTGTTCCATCACTGATATTTTGGAAAGACCGGGATGTGCTATATCACCGCAAATGAAGGCTGATATTTTAAAGGAAGATAATTTTGCCAAACGAGCGCACAAAAAAGCATCATCATCTCATATCTGGTAAGCTTTGTCTGGAAGCCCACTCAGTTAAACCATCATCACAAATGTCATCACTACAAGGAACATACAGTCAAGTCTCACTTGGGACCATAAATATCATTTGCCACTGTATATGAAAAACCTCCAAGTGTGGGTTGTGACAAGAGATCATTTGTTCTTTCATCTTTTTTTCTTGATATGGGACACCCTTCTCCTCACCATACTGATGTCGCTAACGAGACAACCCACTCCAAGCATCAGTACCTAGAAGTGGATACCTAGGGTTGTTGGACCAATACTATAGGAATAGTCATGAAACTGTCATCTTAAAGTGGATTTTAAGTTCGAAACACAGATTTTTATAGTCACCCCAGAGCCTGACACGGGGAAAGATATCTATTGAGAGCCTCTGATTGATCTCAAGTTGGCGGAATGAAAATCAATGGAGGCCACGTTAGAGAAGATCAAAGTTGAACTTACAGAATTATCAAGAGAACAATAAAGCGATGTCAGTGATGAAGATTATGACTTATCGAATTACATGTATGAGGAGTTTGCAAAAATCAACATTATGGAGACTAGGGTCTCATCATCTTTATGTGATGCTACCATTGAGGAGGACATTGTAGATGAATGACAAAGGTTATCTGACTAATGATGAACCAATCAGTCAAATGGAGAACAGGATGAAGGATATGATGATTGCTATGAACACACTATAAAGTCAGCCTCAGTCACCAAATGTAGCTTTTCTAGAAGCAAACAACCAAATATTATTCATAATATGGACTAAAAGAAAGAGTTCACTTCTGACGGTATGGAAGAACAACCAAAGAGGTTTTCAATTCAAAGCATTGTATCGGAAAAAGACATTAAGCAAATGATTGAATAATAAGTGAAGGAAGCTCTAGCCTAGTTAAAAGGAGGAGCATTAATTCTAAAGAATAGACTTTACTTGGAAGAGTTTGATGATGTACAATATCCTAAGGGCTTCATACCACCTATGTTCAAAAGCTTTGATAGAATCGGTAATCCCTAACATCATGTTACACACTTTTGAGCTAGTTCTTGTAATGAGAAGGGCTACAAAGCACTGTTGCTCTGCTAGCTTGTGAGCAACCTTTGATTGGTATGCAAAATTACCTAATGACTCTGTGAAGACAATCACAGAGTTGGAAAACCTATTTGACAAAAGGTAAGCTGGAGCTCAGTATCACATTACCCTGGGTGATCTTGTGGTAGAACAATAGAAGCTAACAAAGACATTACTGAAGTATATCCTACGTTGGAGAAACCTCATAATGAAGTGTGAACCATGCATACAGGAACAACATGTCATTGAAATTTTACTTAAGATCATCCACGGTCTGGTAGCTTTCATGCTCAAAGGATTCACGATCAAAACCTTTGAGAAGCAACTAAGTAAGGCCATAAGTCTGCAAGAGGAGGCTAAATAACTCAATTTTCTGGAGAAAGCTGAGAAGTCAAAGCCAAAAAAGACATTTGAGAAGATGTCTGAGATAATAGCTGTAGTTGAAAAATATGAACAACCAGTACGGATAGAAGTCGAATGACTTTGGCAGGGTTATAAGCATCCTCAGCAACAAAGACATCAATCATCCCAAGAGAGACCCTATCATATAGACAAGAGCTCATCTCTAATAATGTAACAATGATTAAGCAAGGTATATCCGTTCAAGAGTCAATTAGTGAAATGACGCCAAATTTAAACTATTTATGCATATGAAGCCAAAAGAGGTCAGCAATAAGGATCATACCTATTATTGCCCATATCATATATTAATCAGGCACACTATAGAAATTTTTTTCATCTTAAGGGATTGGTGAAACACCTAAATATATAGTCTTTATGTACACATTTTTATACCTATTTTTGAGATATTACACTTTATTGGAAGGTAGTTTTGTGCTTTTCTTTCAGGTACAATCAAATAGAAGAAAAATGGTGAAAGGAATGAAAAAGAATAAAAGTTGGAGCAAAAAGAAAAAGGTGTGCAAAAGAAATGTGGGTCTAAGTGCTGAAAACTAGCACTTAATTGCCAGTAAAACAAAGAAGGCCACGCCTAAGCGTCAAGTACATTGCACTTAAGCGCCAGAAGTAGTTACTTGATGATTCAATGAATTTGGATGAATTTTTTAGGAGGTGTTTGAAGAAACTCTTGGTAAAATGTGGGAAATAGTTAATAAACATGAAAATGCATTCAATTAACTTTTGAAAGGAGGCAAATTTTGGAATATTCATTGAATGTGGACACATTTTGAAGAGACACCAAGAAACCTTTTGAAAAATTATAAAAGGACTTGGATTGAATTGAATAGGAGCCACCGCCCCCCTCAAGAAATCACTGATGCATCTTTCTCTTAGATTAATTAGGATACTTTTAGAGAGAAGAAGGAGAGGAGTTGTAGTGAGTGAGTAGAGAGTATTGTAAGAGAAAGGAAGAGAAGAGATTCAAAGGAACATTAAGAGTTTGGTGGAGAGGATTTAAGATAATTTTTTATATGTGTAACTACATTTAGTTTTAATTTAGACTTCTTGTTTATTTTCATTATCTTTACTTTCAAAATTAGATGTGGTTGGATTTTCTCCATGAATTCTAGGTAATTTTCTTTATCTTTTTCCTTAAAATGATAAGTGATTAAGTATTGGATGGAAGTTATGTGAAGTATTAATCTTTAATGTTGGAATAAGTTGTGATGATTTTAAACCTTGTACTTCATTTACTTCTTGATTTAGCAGATTAAAATGTTAATATTTATTGTGAGAACATGTAAAATCTAAGATGGTATTGTCTCAGACAACTAATGGTAAGAATCACATGAGATTGTATAGATGTGAATGTAATTCATATGATTGAGTGCAAATAAATAGAGAAATAAACTTTGAAGGGTACAAAATTAGAGGACTTTAGAGTGACAGGATATAGCCCCCAATTTGGTATATAGTTTTAGGTTTTGATATGAGATGTTAGCCCCAAGGTGTAGGGAGAAGTGGGAAATCTAGAGTGAGAGCTAGTATCTTCCTTACCTAGCCCGTCTTCAAGATTACTCAAACTTTAAACAACCCAATATTCTTTATAGCATCTATAGTAAGGGTAAAGAATACTATTGCTCCCATTTTGCACAACACAGTTTGAATACTTCCACAACAAAATTTTTATACTTGTTACTGATTCATGATAAGAAAAAAGATATTTTATTTATATTACCTTCAACTTATAAATTACTAGTTAAATTTAGTTAGTTGTTTACTTTATTTTCAAATATTAAAATAAATTATAAAAAGAATCAAACTTTCATTCCTATTTTAGTATCTATAGTTTGAGTAAGAATATTTAATAAAGTAGAATTTGTTATCTAATTTCTTCTTATTTACTTACATATTGTATTTCTCCTTATGGGTTCGATATTAGGGGCTTAATCAAAAGGTTCTATATTACTTGATAATGATACATATACTTACGTAGTATTCCATATTCAAATTAAATAATTGCATTGTTATTTGCTTCAAAGTAAAGTTTTTGGTGTCATCACAAAGTAAGAAATATAAGGAAAAAATTAAGATTATAAATGCATACATCATATTGTCACATACAATCGGGATCAAGTTTTTGGTGTCGTTGTCGGGGGAATAAAAATTTGTGAAGAAATTTTTAGAAAGCAAATTTCTATTTTTAGAAAGTCTTATTTAAAATTTTAGATTTATTATATGAATATTTTAGTTTTTTTATATAAGTTATTGTTTGTATGATTTTATTTTATATTGTTTTGTAGTAATGTGTGAGTAGTTCAGGTTCTAAAGTACTAGTGCCCTACAATTCTGAATTAGAAAAAACTATTATAAAAATAAAAAAAATAAAAAATGCACAAAAATACCAAAAAATTCAAGAAATGGCAAATCAAAATAATCAAAATATTGAAATTAATCAAGAATTTATACCTTTAAGAGAATATGAAAAGTCTACTGTAGATGAACTTCATTGTAGTACTAAAAAACCTGTTGTGATGGCTAATTCATTTGAACTTAAACCTTTTATTATCCAAATGGTATTAAATAACCGGTTTGAAAGAGCACCCAACTGAAGATCCAAATTTACATCTTGCCAATTTTTTATAATTGTGTAATACATTTAAATATGATAGTGTATCAGATGATGTTATAAAACATAGACTTTTTCTTTCTCACTTAGAAATAAGGCTAAGGTATGGTTACATTTGTTAGCACCTCCGATCTATCAGAACTTGGGGTGATTTAGTGCAAAAATTTCTTTCTAATTATTTTTCACTATAAAAACTGCAAAGTTTAGAAATGATAGTACATCTTTTTGTCAGTTTGAAGGGGAATCTATTTTTGAAGCATGGGAACAATTTAAAAAACTACTGAGAAAGTGTCCAGACCATGCTGTACCAGATTGGTTAATAATTCAAACCTTTTACAATTGATTAGCTGGATCTCTTAGATCTATTATTGATGTTGCTAATGAAGGTTCATTGATGTCAAAACTATTTCATAACGCTCATGCATTAATTGAAGAGATGTCTACTAATAAATTTCAATGGCCTTCTAAGAGGTTAAATCCTAAGAAAGTAGTCAATGTTCATGAATATGATGCTTTTGCAATGTTAGCAAATCAAGTTGCTACAATTTCAAATAAGTTAGACCAATTTGGAATGAATTTTTCTCAACCAATTTCAATTATTGAAGATAATTCATTAGGCCAAATTGTAGATTCTCATACATCATTAGAAACTTTAAATGCCATAAAATACAAACAGAATAACCCATATTCAAATAACCCAAGTTGGGAGAACCATTCTAACTTTATATGGAATAATACTTTGGGTGGTAATAATCGTCAATGGGAGAACAACCAATTAAACTCATTGGGAAACTAGAACAACTAAGATAAAATAATTATAGACCTACTTATCCTGTAGGTTTTAATAGTAATCCATAATTTGAGGAGAAAAAGTTTTCTATAGAAGAAGTACTGTAATAAATGGGAAATCAGTTACAAAGTCAATGAGCCACAATTAAAAATTTTGAGAATCAATTAGGACAAATAGCCTTAATAGGTTCCAAGGAACACTTCCTAGTAATACAGAAGTAAATCTAAAAGACCAAAGTAAAGAGTAAATAAAATTCATTCAACTTAGAAGCATAAGAGAGTTGGAAGGTAGAGTTCAAAAAGAGGTTGAAGTAGAGAGAGAAGAAGTTGAAGAACTTGAAGTGGATTGTTGACCTCAATTTTGGTTGAGGTTTAGTTTCTCCTCTTTAATAGCCTAGGGTCTAGCTATAGAACTTTTCCTGTTGACTATTCCTAGAAAACTAGAGATGGAACCCTCACCATTAGAAATTCTACCCTCTTCTTTACTAAACCTGAAGTTCCACATGTTGGTCTCAACCTCTAAGTACTTAGTAGGTGGGATCACTATGGGGGAAACTCAAGATGAGTCACCCTTAGGATTGCTGGACCTTAGGGTTAACCTTGGGTGTTGGTTTAGAGCTAAGGCACTCACTACATTTATCTACACTCACAATCACTCACAACCATGNCGAACACGAACACTTTGTCGAATCGAACACGAACTGTTCGCGAACAACGAGCTTTTTTGACAGCCCTAGGTAGGAGTAATGTAATTGTTAGTTGTTCTTATAGTCAAGAATTTTTTCTTTTATTATTGGGAGATTTGGCAGATCTTCCTCACATAAAAGTCTTTGCATGAGCTCTTCTTTTGTATTTTTTTTTTTTTTTTTTATATTTTAATAAGATCCTTTCTATATATATATATATA
>JXCR01147573.1:138358-150940 GCA_002079205.1 Phalaenopsis hybrid cultivar | reverse complement strand
ATATATATATATTGTTTTTTTAATTAAAAGAGTTGTTCGTGGCTCCTTACGCATTAATAATAAAAAAGATTACAAAGTTGGAGAGGGATAGTGGATCCCCATCTAAAAACAAAGTAGATCATTTTCCTAGGGGTTCCACTATCCACAATACAACTCCACGCAAAGTAAAAAGAAAATACATGTAAACCTACAAAATGTATACTAAAAGAAAAAGTATACTAAAAAATTATATGTAGACCAAAACTCATTTCATCAGTAGTTGAGAAGAGCAAAACCGAAGTAGAGGCCACTATGTCCAGTGAGAACCACACCAAAAGTTGTCCAAACCTGCAAATAGCTAAATATCTCTCGACCAAGACATAATTAGGCTGCAAAATGCTCAACACTTGAAACCAATGGAGGCAGCATGAGCATAAAAAGAAATGAGTGTAAGTCAGCATAAGCATCTCGAGCCAGCAAAGTGTAATCTCCCAAACCCCAGAAAAACAATATAAGCAAAATGGAGAGTGTGTCCAAATTCTTGAAACCAACATTGGCATCAAGTAAATCCAAGTGATATTAGTGCCAGAAGCTTCATTAGTAGTATTACAAAAATAGAGAACCCAACCAAGCATAGCCACATACAAAATAGTGTCCAGGAAACACAAACTGGGCCAAAGGAACCTTCCAGCCTCCTTCCAAATGACAAAGAGCAAATTCAGGCCGTAAGCTCCAAATAATGGAACAAAAATCCCAAAGCAGCAACAAATAAGAACAAATAATATATAAGTATCTGCAGCACGACTAATATCCTGACCAAAAAAGAAGAAAGAAAGAAATCTCAGCCAATCAAAACCAGATTTGAACCAGTGTCCAGCAAACATAGCCTGGACCAAAGCAACCATCCAGCATCCTTCCAAAAGGCATAGAAAATTACCCATCCAGAAAAACCAAAATATGACAGTTTGTATAAGAAGGCAAAGAAGGGGGAAGCATAATTAAAGTCTAACATAAGGGGCTTCCAATAAGTCACTTTGTATGAGAGTGTGCAACGAAGGGGGAGGAGTATCCCCAACAATAGCACTGTGCACTCCCCATTTAGCTAGCCAATCCGCAGAGGAATTTCCCTCTCTATAAATGAAACAGTATTGAAGATTAAGGTGATGCATCTCAATATAATGCCAAATCCTTCTCAACAAAGAAATAAGATACCAAGCAGGTTTGAGCATAGCCGTGAGCATATAAAACAGTGTTTCAGAATCAGTTTCCAGAACAATGTCATTTAAATTCAGAGAAGTAACAATCTGTAGTGCAACAAGCACTACACAAGTCTCTGCCTCTAGAGATGAAGTGGCAATACAAGGGGAGGCAAGATAAGCTATACATTTACCATATTCATATCGAATCAGACCCCCCATTTCAGTATATTTAGATGAGAAGCAAGTTTCAACCCTTTTAGTTTAAGAATATCATTAAGAGGGAGCAAGTTATGAAAATATCTCCAAAGGAAAAATGAGATAGAGGAAGATATATATTTATGCCAAGTGTAAACATGCCATTTCTAAGGAGTAAAAGAATGCAATTTCGAGTAAAGCAGCTTAGTGACAGGGATCTGTTTTGATGCTTCCAAAGAGGAACATCCTTATCTTGAGCTCGAATAGGTATAGTAGCAACGACAGGAGCTAAATCACCAACTAATGAATTCAGCTTAGCTAAATTCCAAACACCATCAAATCAACAATCAGAGACAAGCAGATTAGAATCATATCCCGAGGTTGGCAAAGTAGAATACGAAGAAATCCTCCATTCATCATTCCAGAAAGAAATGCAACTGTTCCCAATGTCCCAAAAAATAAAAGTTGAAGCCACATCCCGAGCATAAATAATAGCCTTCCAAAGCTTAGAATCCCCCACTCCCATTTGATCGCAGAAGGATGTAAATTTTTGCAATATTTATGAAACATAAACTTAGTCCATAATGACTCCCGCAAACGAAATTTGAACCAAATTTTACACAAGTTAATATCAATAGTTTGTTGCAGAGTTTTAAACCCAAGCCCACCTGCATAAAGAGGCTTGCTATTGTACTGCCATTCGTCCAAATCTTAGAGGATCTAGAGCCCTTCCAAAGAAATTTGTTGAAAATAGTTTCAAGAGTCTTTTGAGTGCTTTTCTTTTTTTTAAGAACTTGCCTAGTGTAGAGAGGAAGTGTACATAGGACACTTCTCAACAATGTGAACCTACCACCATTTGAAAGAAAATTATTTTTCCAGTCATTAATCTTGAGTTTAACTTTTTCAATCACTTCATCCATCTGAGTTTGCTTACATCTACCTCTAAGAATGTGTACCTCAAGATACTTAATAGGAAGCTTAGAAATTTTACAACCAGTATAATTGGAAGCCCAGCCATGAGTGTTAGAAGGGTCACTTTTGCTAAAATAAATAGAACGCTTGGCCAAGTTAAACATGATACCAGATATGTTTTGAAAATCCTTTAACAAAGACATGGTAGCTTTAATAGCATATTTGCTAGCATTTAAAAACAAGATAGCATCATCAGCATAAGCAAGGTAATTCACCACAATCTTAGATTTATGAGAGAATTGAATATAAGAATGCTCATGATGTAGCTTATTGATGAGCCTAGAAAGGTAATCAAATGCAATAATGAAAATCTTGAGAGAGAGGATGTCCTTGTTTAATGCCCCTGTTAGCAGAAAAGAAACCATGTGTTTTGCCATTAACCATCGCATTATAGCTATATTATTAGAAAGCCACATCTTAATGAGTAAGCATAAATTTTGTTGGAAGCCTTTGACCTGCAAAATATTATTAATAAAGTCCTAGCTAATAGTATCAAAAGCTTTTTTAATATCCAATTTAAGGACCATGTTTCCCCCCTGCACTTCTTATCCAGATCTTCAATCTTCTCCTGTGCTAAAAGGATATTATCAGTAATATCTCTACCCTTAATGAAAGCAGATTGCTGAGCAGCAATGATGTGAGAGAGGTGAGGCTGCAATCTGTTAACTATAATTTTACTCATAAATTTAGAGATCACAGTGGTAAGAGATATAGGACGAAAGTTGTCCTAGGAAATATTATTATTACCTTTAGGAATGAGCACGATCAAAACAGAGATGAAATATTTAACAGGATTATCGCCAAGGAAGAAACTGTATAGCAAGAACAACCTCCTTCTTAATAACCTTCCATGAATGAGTGTAGAAAGTACAGGAGAAACCGTCCAAACCAGGAGCTTTGTTGGGGTAAATAGACTTGAAAGCATCAAGGATTTTTTATTCATCAGGAGGATGAGTTAAATGGAGATTATTAATGTAATTTTAATCATTCACAAAGTGAGTGGAGTCAACAGACATAACATGAGTTGAGATTTGAAAAAGCTCAGTAAAATAGATAACAGCACTAGCACCAATCTCTTCCATGCAAGTTAAAATGCTCCCATCCTCCTTTTTAATTTTCAAAATACTATTAATGTTTCTTCTGTGTTTAAGGGTGGCATGAAAATATTTAGTGTTTTTATCCCCCGCAGCAAAGGAAATATCATTAGTCTTCTGTTGAAGAAGATTTTATTCTAAAGCAATAGCATCCATTAACGAAATATGAGCCTGTGCAACAGTGTCCATCAAAGCAGGAGAAACAGCTAGTTGAGCTTCCAAAGAATCAACAACGCTCTGAGCATCCTGTACTTTTTTTATGAACATTACCAAAAATTTGGTAATTCCATTTAGTAAAATGAGCGGTCAAATTTTAATGTAATTGCCACAGAACAAATCAAGGAGTCCCAGCTCCTTCATACCTCCATTCCTGATTCACCGAAGTCAAAAAAGTATCGTGAGAAGTCCAGACATTAAGAAACTTGAAGCGAGATATGCTCGGTTTAACAGTAAAAGCCAATGTAAGCAAAATGAGATTATGATCAGATGTAGCATAGCTTAAGTGTTGAACCCGCACAATAGGAAAGCGGCTTAAAAATGCAGAATTAGTCAAATACTGATCCAATCTTTGATAAAGAAAACTTCCTCTCCATGTATAAGGAGAGCCAGTGTAACCCAAGTAAAAAAGGTTTGTATTAGAAATAGAATTAGAGAACATATTAATAAGAGCAGGATCAACTCTACCACCACCTTTTCTCTCCATAGGTTTCATAATCATATTAAAGTCGCCACAAACAAACCAATTCTCATTAATAATGCCTCCCATAAGCTCAAGTTTTTGCTAGAGAAAAAATTTATTATGCAACTGAGAACTAGCATATACAAAAGTGCCCCACACTTGAAAATCTTCAAAATTGATCTGAGTTAAAACGTATTGTTCCTCATCTTCGATAATGGAAAGTGTGACTGTGGACTTCCAAAAAACACAAATTTTGTTATTGATGTTGCAGTAAGAATGGTATTCTTTGAATTTGTTCAAAATTCTGCTTTTATTAACTTGAACCATAAGTTCCAAAATAGCAAAAATGAAAAATTTATGGACCCTACAATGATGTTTGAGCCTATTAAGGGAGTTAGGTTCTGTCACTCCCCTAGTATTTCAAATCATTATTTTAAACATGATGACGTGAGTCAGCCCTTCTAGAAGATCTAGTAGGGTTGACTAACTGTTCCCCATCAGAATGATAAATGTCTTTCTGAATAATGTTGCTAGCATTAAGACTAGATAGCTCATTGTTTCGTTTAGCCTTTTTTCTTGAATGTTTTTGAACCTGCCACTCATTTTCTAAATTTTTGGCCGCATTAGATAAAGAAGTACTAGTATCAACAGTAACAGGAGGAGCCCAAACTATAGTGGTGTAAGCAATTGAGCTAGAGGGAATAAAATCTCCTTGAATATGTGGGATGTTATCAGGAATATTAGGAGCTACTAGTAAGGTTGTTTCCACGGGTTCCACAGTGTCCACATTAACTTTTAGCTCATTACAATCTTCGGCCAAATCAGTGCCATCATAAGTATTCGGCTGTGCGTGTGTGTAATGCCTCATTGCCTAAAGTATCCGAGTTAGAAGTAGCAAAGGCTGATTCACAACTAAATCAACCACATTATCAGCAATAGATGGGATATCTTGATGCTCAATAGGTTTATTGTTTTCGGGTGAGGTAGTATATATATGTATAGAGAGAGAGATACATACGNTCGTTCAACCAAATGTGGCTACGGTGTTTGAGCAGAGCCGAGGCACAGAATATTGTCAAAGAAGTACATGCAGGATTGTGTGGCGCTCACTATCGGGACCAAAAATGAAAATGAAGATTAAAAGACTCGGATATTATTGGCCAGCAATGATGTCCAATTGCATGGATACAGCCAGAAGATGTCACCAATGCCAAGTGCATAAATGAAGATTAAAAGACTCGGATATTATTGGCCAGCAATGATGTCCGATTGCATGGATACTGGTATTATTGGCCAGCAATGATGTCCGATTGCATGGATACTGCCAGAAGATGTCACCAATGCCAAGTGCATGGGATGGTCTTACACCAGCCTCCAAATGTGCTACACCCAACTGTCGCCTCATGGCCATTTGAGTGTTGGGGCACAGACATAATAGGTTCGGTAGACCCTACATCTTCTAAAGGACACAGATTCATACTTGCCACTATAGATTACTTCTCCAAATGGGCAGAGGCAATACCATTACATGAGGTTACGGCACAACACATCCTTCAATTTTTTAAAAGCCAAATCGTCTACCGTTTTAGAGTACCGCGAAGAATAATCTCGGACAACGGGACAGCTTTCAAAAGCACAAAGATCAACAATTTTGTCAGAAGATATGGGATAGATTGGAGATACTCTACAATTTACTATGAAAATCAACAATTTGTCAGAAGACATGGGATAGATTGGAGATACTCTACAATTTACTATCCCAGAGCAAACGGTCTTGCTGAAGCTTTCAACAAGACACTGATACAGATTTTGAAGAAAACATTGGACGAGAATAAAAGGGATTAGCATAACAAACTGTTAGAAGCCCTGTGGGCCTACCGGACGACTTTCAGGACTCCCACTCAGTGTACACCTTATATGCTCGTGTACGGGACCGAGGCGAAGATGGTACAAGCCCATGATAAATTGGTCCGCCCAAGGACATTTAAAATTGGTGACCTTGACCTATTCTTGCTCGCCGCAAAATAGGTGGAAAATTCGAGCCAACCTGGGAGGGACCATTTATCGTTGAGAAGGTCTATATAGGAGGAGCCTACCAGTTAGTGGACTTCCGGGGTGAAAGACTTATGTTACCGATAAATGGACGATACTTAAAGACCTATTACACGACTTGATGCTGCTTAATGTCGCTTACCTCTACTTGCCTTTGCTTGCTTTGAAATTTTGAAACCTTGATTGTTTTAGGGTTATCTATATGGCCATATGTCTATGACCGGGTCCTTTAACAATAAATAAAACACAAATAAAAGATAATTGTAACAAAACAAATTTCTCTTGAAAAACAACCAATTGAAATTAAAACTTTAAAAACACATTTTGAAAAATCAATTGTGACAAAAATAACAAGAAAATCAAACAAACTTGTTGAGTGGATACTTCCGTTTTCGGAGTTTCCTACTCTTTGTACGCGCAGCACAACCATCGTTATCTACACTAACTCTCTACACACCCCTGCGGAATTTCACATTCGGCACAAAATCTCACAAAGTTTCACAATTTTTTCCTCACCAATGTCAATCTTCATAAATTCTACTAGTTTCCCACGAATTCGAAACACAATATTTTAGAGGATGAAGATTTTACATCTGATTCCGCATTGCATTGCAATGGTCCACATGATATTTTAGAGGTTGAGGATTTTACACAGATCCGATTCTGCGCTGCTTTAGGAGCCCATCCTATTGCAATCTTTCAAAGAAAATTCTAGAGGTTGAGGATTCACATCCGATTCCGCGTTGCTTTAGGAGCTCATCCTATTGCAATCTTTTAAATCAAATTCTAGAGGTTGAGGATTTCACATTCGATTCCGCGTTGCTTTAGGAGCTCATCCTATTGCAATATTTCAAATCAAATTCTAGAGGTTGAGGATTTCACATTCGATTCCGTGTTGCTTTAGGAGCTCATCCTATTGCAACCTTTCAAATCAAATTTTAAAGGTTGAGGATTTCACATCCGATTCCGCGTTACTTTAGGAGCTCATCCTATTGCAACCTTTCAAATCAAATTTTAGAGGTTGAGGATTCNAGGTTGGACAACTGCAATTATTTTGTTGCCAAATGAGAAATTATTTGCCCTGAAACTTTTTTGTTTGTAGATAGAGAAATCACGTTAGCGATATTAAGACTTGCAGTTTGAGATGTGATACAATATATCAAAAATTGGGATACGTAGAGATTGATGCAAATCCGGTTTGGGGCTGTTTTCAAATATTACTTGCATGAGAGGTTAGTTTACCTTAATTAGTAAGTAATGTTTTTGAAGTTCATCTTTATTTACTGTATGTGTGTGCTTAAAAGTTTGGCAAGCTAGCGGGGGCTCATTTATTATTTAAATCAAACTTTGCTTCTTTAATTAAGCACTAAGCACTTGCATCTCTTGTTGATATAAGCGTAGTTGAAATTAAATCACATAAAATGACGCTCATGTTAATTTGTCAACTTCTCCTTTGTGTTATGAATTTATGCCATTAGAACTTAGAAATTTGAATAACAAACATTTCTGTATTATCCTACTTGAAAAATAATAAATTAGAAATTTCCTATAGCCAATGTAGCAGTCATCAATTTTCTCTCAATCCTTTATGGGTCAGAATTTCAAGTTCCAAATTATATAATAAAGAAATTGAATTTGATTTGCTTTCTTCTTGTATTTAAGATGCTTAATACCTTTGAATATCTTAATTACATATTCCTTTTTGTAGTTCATACTTCTGTTGATATAGCACATCATATGGATTAGGACTATGCAAATGATTTAATTATTAGCGCCTAACAGCTTAATAAAGTGCTCAAACAAAAGTCCAATCAAGGTCTCTCGTAAGATATCACTCGAGGAAATAACTAAAATTTAGATTTTATTATCTAAATCTCAGATTAGGTTATAGAAGTTTAACTTCTCAAATTTAAATAAATATATGAGTTCTGCAATTGGTAAAATTTTTACGATAAAATGAGTTTATGAAAGTAGTTGAAATCTTACATTATTAATGGCCACTCACATTTCCCTAAAAAATGTTTCCCTTATTTTAAATTTGTTTTAGTCAATGTAATCTCTAAAAATAGGAATGCTATATAATGAAATTTTTAATCAAGTGAATGAGATTTTTTTTGAGAAATATTTTTCATTTTTGTGTTGGTTTTTTTTTCTTGGCCGAATTTGTCATTTTTTTAGTGAGATTTGTTATTTATTTTATAAGCATCCTCTGGAACTCTTTAAACATTTTCCCAATAACAATCATGCTTACATCCCAAGTAACTTTTAAGCCCATCTGTCTATTCTCAAAGCCTTCAAAACCATGTTAAAACTATCCTTATATCTTATTATCGAACTTAGAAGGATGACTACCTAAACTTGTTCTCCACAACACTATTAGCCCTAAACCCCACTAAAACATATAAACTATTATATGTCACAATTTCACACCCTAGAATGATCTTTAAGTATTTTATTTTTTTTTCCTATTTACACCACTTAAAAGTCATTTTCCTTGAAAGAACTTTCTAATTAGGCAAAATGACTAGATCTGGACTATTCTCTGACTTCTTCCACAGCTCTTTATAAGAATATCATATTTCTACAATCCAATCCAAATTAAAATAAGTAATCTTAGCTAGGCATTCATCATAAATTCAAGCTATTTAAATCACATAAATTTTATTTCTTAATGTGATCTTTCAAATTCCCTCATCATTCCATCTATAAATCCAAATCACATTTTAATGAAATAAAAAAGAAAAATTCATTTTCATATAGTAGTCCCACCGAAAAAGGCCCCATGCCTCTTATCATAAATATCATAGTAAATCGAAGAATGAACACATTTTGGTATCAACTTTCTCATTAAAAAGAGAAGCATATCCTATGTAAGAGTTATTTTTAAGTTTAAGAGTTACTCTAAAATTTATATTGTGATTTAATTACACGTACCTATATTTAAAATACATTTTACTAGCTAGAAAGTGAGGTAAATTACTTACAAGTCCGTGATGATAACATAAAATTTAAATTATTGAAATCTATCAATTGTGGGCTAGTCTTCAAATGGGTCTCAAATCAGGATACCAGGTTGAGTTTGGGTAAGACTCAGAATTGACTTGATCTGAAACGGCTTGAGCAGGGCTTGACATTAATAATAAATAGGTTAGAAAAGATAACCCAAACCCAACCCATATTTAACCCACTGACCCAAATATGACCTGCATGGTCCATTTAACTTAACATATAACAACTATTTGGATTAATTTTGGGTAAATTTCAAATTGATTTTGGGTCAATATCATGTTGATTTCAAGTTGAGGGGTCAATCAGTCCTGAGTTAATAGGCCAGTTATGAGTTTGAGGGATCAACCTGAACCCACCCCATAAAAATAAACACATTAGGATTACTAACATGAAACTAAATTATTTAATTCACATTAGGTTGAGTTGGCGTGTCAGCCAAATTTTGACACCCTGCTCTCTTACCCCTTATATGAATCTAGCCAATTTTAATTTTTTGAGTAAACACATTAGAGAGGGGGTGTTTGACATGACCTGCAATTACGTAGATTTTTAAGCTCCGAAGAATTGTCAAAACTTAACCCAGTTTATATTTAAGAGGCTAGTGTGCAAAATAAGATTTTATAAAATTTAAAATTTGATTTATATTTCATACACTAGGGGTTCTACACAATTATACGTATCGTTTCATGTAATATAAGGTTTTCTTTTAAGACCCTAGTATCGATCCAACAGAAAAGCGAGGTAAAAATCCCTTAGGCTAATTCAAGTCTACTACTATCAAGCCTTAATTTGGAGGTGGCTAATTCAAGACCCTAGTATAGTCATTTGAGATATAATTAACTATAGGGTGTTGACCTCATTTTTTGTTGAGGTTTAGTTTGTCCCGTTTAGTAGCCTATGGTCTAGCCATAGGACTTTTCCTGTTGACTATTCCTAGAAGACTAGACTCGAAACCCTCACCATTAGAAACTCTACCCTCTTCTTTACTCAACTTGGAAGTTCCACATGTTGGTCTCAACCTCTAGCATTTAGTAGGTGGGATCACTGTGGGGGAAACTCAAGATGAGTCACCCTTAGGATTGTTGGACCTTAGGGTTGACCATGGGTGTTGGTCTGGAGCTAAGGCACTCACTACACTCACTACACTCATCTACACTCACTACAGTCACTACACTCATCTACACTCACAATCACTCACAACCCTGAACTCAAATTTCTAGCCTGGATCCCTTGATTTTTTTGGATACTCATGTAGATGGTCCCCTAAACCTACTAGTCCTAGGGTNATCTTTCAAATCAAATTCTAGAGGTTGAGGATTTTATATCCGATTCCGCGTTGCTTTAGGAGTCTCTCCTATAGCAATCTTTCGAATCACTCCTAAATTCTAATTCTTCACATTTGAGGTCGGACATTACATTCCGACAATTTCGTTTGAGAATTGACCAACATTTCAATTCTCACTTCCAAATCAGTCTTAAATTCTGATTCTTCATATTTGAGGTCGGACCTTACATTCCGACACTTTTAAATTGACCTACATTTCAATTCTCACTTCCGAATCAGTCCTAAATTCTGATTCTTCACATTTGTACCTACATTTCAATTCTCACTTCCGAATCAGTCCTAAATTCTTTCACCTTCTTTGGAGAATTGACCTACATTTCAATTCTCATTTCCGAATCAGTCCTAAATTTCTGATTCTCTCAGAATTGACCTACATTTCAATTCTCATTTCCGAATCAGTCCTACATTTCTGATTCATTGCATTCGAGGTCGGTCCTTACATTCCGACGCTTTCTTTTGAGAATTGACCTACATTTCAATTCTCCTTTGAGGTCAGACCGACACTTTCTTTTGAGAATTGACCTACATTTCAATTCTCACTTCTGAATCAGTCCTAAATTTTGATTCTTCACATTTAAGGTCGGACCCTACTTTCCGACACTTTCTTTTAAGAATTGACCTACATTTCAATTCTCATTTCTGAATCAATCCTAAATTGTGATTCTTCATGAATTGACCTACATTTCAATTCTCATTTCCGAATCAGTCCTACATTTCTGATTCATTGCATTTGAGGTCGGACCTTACATTCCGACACTTTCTTTTGAGAATTGACCTACATTTCAATTCTCCNGCCAAATCCAAGCACATTTGCATTAAATTGCTGTGATGGATTTCTCTGGGTTCCCTGAGCTCCTAGCCACCTTGCCCTGGCCGGCCGGCCAGCCTAGTGGCCGGAAAAGCCCAAAACCGAGAGTCACCCCCCTGGCATCTCACTTAAATCAATCCTAAAGGCTAGCTCATCCAAATCAAACTATGGAGCTCCTCTGCCCTCCACCTAAGCACCACATTACACCTCTTAATCGGCCATGACAGCCACCATAAACCCATTTTTATAAAAGGCCACCTCCATGGCCATTGATCTAAGTGCTGAAAATTTCTCAAATAGGCCTCTCCAAACTTCACACAGAGCTTCCCTAAGATTCCCTCAGTGCATTTCAACCACTTTCCCTCACCCATTCCAATTGTCGAAGCCAAATTTTGAGCTTGACCCTGCCGGAAACCAGGACAGAACCCAATACACCTCCACACTCCACCAAACTTTAATTCCTTGAGCCTACACCTTCACAAGAGTGAAAAAGCCAAATTCCCATCAAATCCACCTTCCACAGAGCCTCTACCATAGCTCTAGACCAATGCCTGAAAACGAGCTTGGTCGAATTCACACCTAGACTTCAGACCAAGACTAGGGACTTAATCCCTAGCCTCCTTGGACCCCAACGAACGTGCCAAGCACCTCTGATTGAAGCTTCCCTTCTCAGAGCAAAGGTATAAAACTCCTCCTCCTCCCGAGCTTGTTTTGATCCTCCATTTACTTAAGCTTGATTTCATGGCACCTTAGCTGTATGGATGTGTTCACCTCACTTAGACGAGTCCATAGGATCAAACCCGAAGTGATTTGGTTGAGTCCAGGCCGAGATCTTAAGATTTTAGTGTGGACGGACACGGATCATTCCATCGGGGACGATGAAGGAGAGCCGTTCGATCAAGCGTGTATCAAATGAACGGGGGAGATCGAGCCAGACAGCGCTTCGGGACTTAAACCGCAGACCGAGTCAGCAGCTACGTGGACGGCGGCGTCCAACCAGAGCGCGCCACGCATGCCTGTGGAGCTGCTTAGGATCTAGTCAGCACGCGCTGTTTAAATAGATAAATAGGGCTTTTTCCTATTTATTTAAATACCCTTAACTTAGAAAATCCATAACTTTGTGTAGAAAAATCACAAAAATAAAATAAAAATACCCTCTTGCTCAGTGAACAGAGGAGAATAATATGGAAAAATTTTCAAGCCCATTTGATGCATAAAATATTTTTAATTAATTAAATACTATCTGGAAT
>JXCR01147573.1:110020-123108 GCA_002079205.1 Phalaenopsis hybrid cultivar | reverse complement strand
TTTGACCCAAACTTAGCCCAACATGCTTAAAATGGGTCAAAAATAAAAAATCCACCAAATTGATTAACCAATTGACCTCATTATGACTTTCACCCTTCATGAAAGTTGTTCATCATGGTCTCTTACATTGACCTCAAAATGTCTTTCACCCTTCATGAAAGTTGTTCCTCATGGTCTCTTACACCAAATGCAATAGTTAATTTGGGCCAATTGACATGTTTAACCTAGTCCAAACACAAGATTTTGTCATATGCACCTTCTTGTACCCTTCACCCTTCATGAAAGTTGTTCCTCATGGTCTCTTACACCAAATTCCATATTTAATTGGGGTGTCTAACCTAGTCCAAAAACAAGATTTGGTCATATGCACCTTCTTGGACTTATGGCCAAATCCAAACTTGTTCCTCATGGTCTCTTACACCAAATGCCATATTTAATTGGGCCAATTGACATGTCTTACAGTCCAAACACAAGCTTTGGTCATTCGACCATTTAATTGGGCCAATTGACATGCCTAACCTAGTTCAAACACAAGATTTGGTCATGTGCACCATTTGGACTTATGGCCAAATCCAAATCAATTAAGCTTGGTATGGTCAAATGAGCCTTACCATAACTCATCAATCCAAACCAATTGAGCTTGGTATGGTCAAATGAACCTTACCTTAACTCATCCTAGACTCTAACCCAAACCAACTTGGTATGGTCAAATGAGCCTTACCTTAACTCATCTTAGACTCTAGAGTTGAGTTTAAAACCAGCAACCAACCAATGGTTAAGCTTGATATTTATCTCATGGGTAAATTTTTTTAAAAAAATTCTAAAGAGATAAGGAGGGGGTTAAATCAAGGTACTTGCCATACCACATGTCCATACCATATGGTGCCATTTTTACTGATCATCATAAGCTTTAACCCTAATCCTACCTTTGGTTAGCCACTTTAACCCAAGCTAAAGCCCAAAACTGTGAGTCCCCACATGGCCAATACCCAAATTCATGCCAAGAAGCCACCTCTGCCCAAATTGAGCTGAGAGCTCCTCTGCTTAACACCTAAGCAGTGGGGCTAACCCCTCAATTGGCCAGCCAAGCTTCCCCTTGGCCAATTTCTATAAAATGCACCCCTCACGGCCATGAACAGTGGGGTAAAAAAAAATTTCACTAAGGCCTCCCAAACTCCTCAGAGAGCTTTTTTAAGAGTCCCTTAGCACATTACAATCCATTTTCCTCCCCCAATTCCACCACAGAAATCCAATTTTAAGTTTGAATTCCTGCCCGAAACCAGTNGAACAGGGTGGTAAAAAAAAATTTCACTAAGGCCTCCCAAACTCCTCAGAGAGCTTTTTTAAGAGTCCCTTAACACATTACAATCCATTTCCCTCTCCTAATTCCACCACAGAAATCCAATTTTGAGTTTGAATTTCTGCCCCAAACCAGGAAAAACTTCAATCTAAACCTACACAGCACTAAACTTCAAACAAATTGGCTCTACACCTTCACAAAAGTGAAGGAAGCCAAACCCCCATCAATTCCCCGTCTTAAATCTCTACACCTTCACAAGAGTGAAAGAAGCCAAAGCCCCATCAAATTCCCCTTCCACAGAGCTCCTACACCTTCACAACAGAGAAAGAAGACAAACCCCCATCAATTCCCCCTTTGAAATAGCATAATTGACTCTACACCTTCACAAGAGTGAAAGAAGCCAAAGCCCCATCAAATCCCCCTTCTACAAAGCCTCTATCACATAGTTTCTCAACCAACACCCAAAATCGGCCTTGATCAAAATCATACATAGGCTTTACACCAGAGCACAACCAACACCCAAAATCGGTTGTGGTCGAAATCATATATAGGCCTTACACCAGAGCCAGAGGCTTCATCCTTAAGCTCTTTGGGACCCAACAAATGTGTGAAAAATCTCTGATTGAGGCCAAACCTCTTGGAGCAAAGGTATAACCTCACTCACTCTCCCTAGCCTTCGCGAGCTCTCCATTTATGATGGCTTGATTTCATAGTATGTTTACCATATAGATGTGTTCGTCTCTTCAAGACGAACAATTAAAAAAAAATTATCAAAATCCATTAAGAAACGAGAGAGATATTAAGGTTTTAAGTTGGACGACTCTTAGTTAAGGCCATCGGGGACGATGAACGGATGCCGTCCATTCTCGCGTGTATTGAATGGATGGCGGAGATCAAGCCGGATGATCCTCTAGAACGATATGGCGGGCCGCGTGGCAGCTGACTTAGAAGGCGGCGTGGAATAGAAGCTCGTCGCATGGCTGTTCGACGGTTCCGATGATTCCAGTCAGGCCCGTGGTTTGAATAAATAAATAGGGGTATTTAATAAATTCAGAAAATAGCCCCTAAACTTAAAAAATCCATATCTTTGCATAGAAATTTCATAAAAATAAAATAAAAATACCTTCTTGCTCAGTGAACGGAGGAGAATCATATGAACTTAATTTCACATTAATTTGATGCATAAATTATTTTTAAAAAAATGAATTAGGGTTAGGGATTTTTCAATTCTCCATTCATATTGGATTATCACCTTAACCCCAAATCTTTATATGTTGTAGCATTTGTCTAGGTGCACAATTTGAGTTTCCAAAGACATAGGAGATCTCTAGACAGAGATCTTAATTTTCTAAGTTTTGATGCATTTTCCGTCCAAAGACATTGGAGATCTCTAGACAGAGATCTTAATTTTCTAAATTTTTATGTATTTTCTATTCAAATAATTATAGAAAATTGTATGTGGCTTAGAAAATTCTACAAAAATTCATATAAGTTTCCTATGGCCAGAGTAGTCTTACATTCAAATAATTATAGAAAATTGTATGTGGCTTAGAAAATTCTACAAAAATTCATGTAAGTTCCCTATCGACAGAGTAGTCTTACAAAATAATTTCTTGATTTTTAGGAATCAAAACATCTCTATTTTGAGCAAATCCTAATTTGCTTAAAACATTTAATTTGGAGTACATATAGATCAAAATCATTGATTTTTATTCTCCACTGTGGCTCATGAGTCAAAGAAATCACCATAAAAATTTCAAAGGATTTTGAGGATCATTTGATATTTTTAATTGATTTTTAAAGATCATCATGAAATTTAACATTTAAATAATTTTCAAAAATCAAAATATAACTCCAAAAATTATCAAACCTAGTTTTTTGAGTTCTCAGACATCAGGGGGATTTAATAAAAAATAAAATGATATTTAAAAGAAAAACCTAATTTTTATTTTTTTTTAATTATTTTAATAAATAAAAAAATTAAAAATTACAAAAATCACAAGGAACATNTTTCATCTTAATATATTTCACAAACAACACCAAACTAATTTATATATATAAAAATACACTTTTTATAAATACATTTTTCTAATCACATTTTCACATATATAAAGCAAACTAAATTATAATTCAATGTCGAAATCAAGCCATAACACTAGAACGCTGACACAAAACTATACACACAATCAAAGTTAATAAAGTTCTAAAGCAAAGTAAAGTAAAATAAAGTAGAGTAAATCCACACAATCACATTAAAAACATAATTACTTTAAAGTAGTAGAGAGTCCAACTTCTTCAATTATTCTGCTTCATCTTCAGTACTTTCTCCTCCTCTAATATCTTCCATAGACTAGTAACGGACGTACAACTTGTTGAAGGGTCAGTACAAAATTTGATCAATTGAATTTTCATCGATCCATCCATTTTTCTTGAACATCTGCACCAATCTTGCTTCAATTGTTCCAGTATGATCAAATTTCTCCTTCATCCTCCAATCTAGGTGATCAAAAAGGTTGTTGAGATTTCCTATTGCATTCATAATAGTTTGAAGTTCTCTTTCTATTTTCTTCACTTTGTTCTCCAAAGTTATTAAACTTCCAACTATTTGTGGCATTAATGGAGTTGAAGCATGTGATGAATGCTTGAACATAATATCTAATGCTTCATTTCCATTCCAAATACAATTATCATCAATAGGAATCATGGGCTACCAAGGTAATAAAACTTTCTCCCAACTTTCATATGAAACTTAAGATTGACTAAAAGTAAGAAAACTATAGAAGGATGCCCTAATCCATGTATAAGACCATTCATAATAAGGCCCATAATATATTTAAAAACAATCAATCCCATATCAATGGGCTTTTCCATTTGGATGAAATAGTTTAAAATGACACTTTATCTTGTAACTCTACTAATCTTCATGGTAGGGAGTAATTTTGTAGATATGAAGAAATGCCATTGTTTTGATATTGGATTAAGTAGTAAAGCAGATAAACTAACATATCCCTTATCTCTGATTACCCAATTATCATTTTCATCCGTTAGAAAGTTATATACATCTTGCATCATATCTCTTGTTGAGATAAAATTTGTATAATGATAGATTGTAACGTTTTCTATCATATAAAAATCATTAATTCGAGTCGGAGTAAATAGTACAACCTTACCTCAAATGAAGACGACTCCTTGGGTAATTCCATGTAATTTAGCATAGAATTCGTTACTACAGGTAAAACAACTGCAGCGGTAATGTAGCATAGAACTTCCCAATGTCTCTCTACAATGATTTTCTCGATATGTGAACTTGGATTACTCAATCCATGATTGACAAAGCCTCTTTCATTGATAAGTCTCTTTTTTGTAATGACTTTATCGTATAATCTCTACATGTTAAAACTGATAAACTTTCTTCTATTGAAAACTTCATACCTTGAAGTATTCCTCGAATTGGAAGCCATCAAATTTGAAATTTGGACGTTTTTGGTCATCCAAGGTAGTTTTTAGGCCTTTATAAACACCTCTCGGCGGTTATTTAGGAGTGCAATCCCACCAAAGTCCTTCGCATTCGCATTGAATGTGTGAAACTGCTCATAACGCCGTCAGCGCTCCCGATGGCACTGTCAGTGCCTTGGCCCATATAGATGGGAGTCGTTGGCGCCCATTCTGGGGCGCCAGAGGCCAAAATTGCATCTTTTATTTTTTTGTTAAATTCGATTCCAAATTTTTTCCTCCAATACCAATATTTATCTTAATTTATGATATCTAAAATTGTGTAGGATTTTAAAAAAAATTATTAGTTCTTAAAAACACTTATTAAACAAAATAGTAATATATAGATATATATAGATTTATATATGGGCTTTCTCCCACAAAGCGCTTGGTTTAATGTCGTTAGCCCGACGTACCATTGTTTAATCAGGATGACTTAACATCAAAATTTCTTTAAATTGTGGCATGTGACATTAATAATAATGTTTCAATCGATGCCCATTAACTTTAAATAACTTTCCAGTTTTAGGAGCTTTAATAATAACAATTCCATAATGATATACTTTAATCACTTTAAATGGTCTTAAGCATCTGGACTTCAGTTTTCCTAGAAATAGTCTCAATCTTGCATTATATAATAAAACTTCTTGTTAAGGTTTGAAATTCTTTTAATAACCTTCCGATCATGCCATATTTTCATTCTCTTTATAGATTTTTGCATTATCATATGCTTCATTTCTAATCTCCTCGAGTTCATTAAGTTGCAACAATCTTTTCTCACCAACATCTTTAAGATTAAAATTAAAATACTTAATGGCCCAAAATGCTTTATGCTCCAATTCTACTGGTAAGTGGCATGATTTTCCAAAAATAACTATATATGGGGACATTCATATCGGAGTCTTATAAGCAGTTCTGTATGCCCATAATGCAATATCTCATCTAGCAAACCAATCCAATTTATAGAGATTTACAACTTTTTCTAAAATTCATTTTATTTCACGATTTGATCTCTCCTAGACCGCTGGTTTGAGGGTGATAAACAGTAAAAGATCTATGCATAATATCATATTTTTAATCAATTTCTCAATTCTCATATTCCTAAAATGGGATCGTCCATCTGTAATAATTACTCTTAGCATTTCATATCTTGTAAAAATAATTTTATTAAAAAATTTAGAAATACTTCGAGCATCACATTTAGGTACAACAACAGCTTCAATTCATTTGGACATATAATCTACATCAAGTAATATATATAAATTTCCAGATGAAGGCATAAATGGTCCCATAAAATCTAATCCCCACACATAAAAATTTTTTAATTCCAATGTGTAATTTAGAGGCATTTCATTTTTTCTAGAAATATTTTCTACTCGCTCACATAGATCACATGTTTTAATATATTCATTAATATCTCTAAAAAGAGTAGACCAATAAAACCCATCTTCCAAAATTTTATATTCAGTTCTTTTCTTTTCAAAATGTCCTCCAAATTCAGAATCATGACATCTTTCAATTATTTGTTGAGTTTCTTCATAAGACACATCTTCTAATAATTAGATTTTTATATTGTTTATATAAATATGGGTCATCTCAAAATTAGAATTTTGAATCATATCTAAATTTCTTTAATTGTTTATTCTTAATATATGGTGGTTGAATATCGCTTACGATTTAGTTTACTACATCGACATACCACAATATATTTATTTCATCATTATTATATAATTGTTCATCAGAGAAATTTTCTAAAGTTTTATTTGCAAAATTAGTTAATATTTCTTTTTTTAGTCTAGACAAATGATCGATTATTTGATTATCATTTCAATTTTTATCAACTACAATAAAATCGAACTCTTGCAATAGAAGTATCCATTTAATTAATCTAGGTTTAGCATCCTTCTTTTGCATCAATTATTTGATAGCAGAATGATCTGTATTCATTATACATTTGGTTCTAATTAAGTAAGGTCTAAATTTATCAAAGGCATGGACAATAGCCAATAATTTTTTTTCAGTAGAAGTGTAATTAATTTGAGCATCATTTAGAGTTTTACTAGCATAATATTTTACTTTTAAAAACTTCGTTGTGCCTTTGTCCTAACACAACACCAATAACATAATCACTAGCATCACACATTATTTCAAATGACTTCTCTCAATCAGGTGGAACTATTATTAGTGCGGTGATTAATTTTTCTTTCAATAGTTTAAATGCTTTTATGCATTCCTCATTAAAATCAAATTTTGTATCTTTTTCTAAAAGTTGGCATAATGACTTAGTTATTTTTGAAAGTTTTTTTATATAACGCCTGTAGAAACCAGCATGTCTTAGAAAACTTCTTACCCCTCTAACGTTGTAGGAGTTGGTCATTTTTTAATAACTTGAATTTTTTTAGGATCCACTTCCATGCCATTTTCAGAAATTTTATGTCGAAATACAATTCCTCCTGCAACCATAAATTGACATTTTTCTCAATTTAGTAATAGGTTGATTTTTTCACATAATTCCAAAAATTTTTCTAAATTATTTAAACATAATTCAAATGAAGTCTCAAATATAGAAAAATCATCCATAAATACTTCAATTCCATGTTCAATCAAATTACTAAAAATTGACATCATACATCTTTGAAATGTCGCAGGTGCATTGCAAAGTCCAAAAGGCATTCTACGAAAAGCAAATGTTTCATAAGGGCTTGTAAATGCTATTTTCTCTTAATCCTCAAGAGAAATTGGAACTAGTATATCCATATAAAAAGCAGTAATATTTGTTTCTATTCAATCTATCCAACATTTAGTTAGAAAAGGTAAAGTAAAGTGATCTTTCTTGGTGACCATGTTTCATTTTCTATAGTCTATACAAATTTGCCAACTAGTAACTTGTCTTATTGGAATTAATTCATTTTTCTCATTTACTTCAACGGTCACTCCTCCTTTCTTTGGAACACCATGAATTGGACTAACCCAAGTATTGTCTGAAATATGATATATAATTCCAGCATCTAACCATTTTAAGATTTCTTTTTTAACAACTTCTTTCATTATTGGGTTTTATCTCCTATGAGGATAAATTTTAGGTTTGTATTGATCATCTCATAGAATTCTGAGCATACAAATTGAAGGATTAATTCCTTTAATATCTGCTAAATTTCATCCAAAAGCCTTTTTATATTTTTTTAACATTTCTATTAATTTTTGTTCTTAAATTTCAGTTAACTCAGAAGATACAATAACAAGACATGTTGATGAATCTCTTTAAAATACTTATTTTAAATGGGCAGGTAATACTTTCAGTTCAAGTTCAAGTGGATCAATATTTGAAGGAATAAGATTTTTATAATAGTTTTTCAACAAATCTAATGTTTCGAATTTGTCGTGAATATAATCTAAATTCTCTTCTTTTATTTCGTCTCATTCTCACAAAATTCTTCTTGCCTTAATTTTTCTTCAAACACTTTATTAAATTGCTCATTACTTATATAATAAGTAGCTTCCACCCTAAAACATTCATTATCTTTTTTTATTGCAGGATATTTCATAGTTTTTGTAATATTAAATATTACTTCTTGATTATTAACTCTCATTATTAATTTTCTTTTTTACACATCTATCATAGCTCTTCCTGTTTCAAGAAATGGTCTCCCCAAAATAATAAAAATCTTTTCCTCCATATCTAATACTATAAAGTCTACAGGAAAAATAAATTTATCCACTTTTACTAATACATCTTCTATAACTCTTTTAGAATATAATATTGATTGATCAGTTAACTAAAGAGTTATAACAGTAGGGGAAATCTCTCTTAAATCTAAACGTTTAAAAATCGATAGAGGCATAAAATTGATACTTGCTCCTAAATCACATAAGTCTTTTCCAAATAAATTTTCATCAATTGCACAAGGTATAGTAAAACCATGAGGATCTTTTAACTTTTCAGGAACTTTTTCTGAATAATAGCACTACACTCTTCACTGAGTGCAACAGTCTCATATTCTACCAACTTCCTTTTCTTGTTTAGTATATCTTTCATAAATTTCACATAACTTGACATTTGTTCTAAAGCCTCAATGAAAGGATTGTTTATAGTTAACTTTTTAAGGACTTTCAAAAATTTTGTAAATTGTTTGTCTTTATTCTTCTACTTCAATCATTGACGAAACAGAGGTAGTGGTTTTTCTAAGGAAACTTGTATTTGTTCATTTTCGTTATGGTCACTTTCAATCTCTTCATTCTCCTCATCAACTTCAGTTTCTCTTTTGATTCTTGTTTCAACTTTTTTTCCACTTTGTAATAGAATAGCTTTAATTTGCTTCTTGTTTTGATCTTTTGGATTAACTTCCACCGTACTCAGAAGATTTCCTGAAGGTCTGTTACTAAGTGTAGGAGCAATATGGCCTAATTAATTTTCAATATTTCTAATAGTAGCTCCTTGATTTTGATTTGATTTCCCATATTCAACATTACTTCTTCCATCATCAACTTCTTTTATTTAACTTGTGGGTTAGGGTTAGAGTTAAATCCAGGAGGATAATAAGGTCGATAATTATGATTTCGTTGGTTGTTTAAATTTCATGAGGGGTTCACTGAAATATTATAATTATTCCAACTAAAATTAGGGTGATTTTTCCATCTAGGGTTGTAATAGTTAGAATACAAATTATTATTTTTATTATTTATAACATTCAAAGTTTCATAAGATAATTGAATATCAATTATCTGTCTTAGTAAATTTTCCTCTAATACTGGTGGCATTTGAGAATAATTTACTCCAATTTGATCAATCTTTTTCAATGTAACAACAATTTGAGATGCTAAAATAGACATTGCACAAGATTCATTAATACTAGCTAATCTCATAGGATTTACTCATTCAAAGGTCCATTGAAAATTAAAGAACATGCTTCATCAAAAGGTTTTGACATTAGTGATCCTTCTGTAGCAGCATCTATAATAGATCTAAGTGATCTTACTAATCCATTGTAAAAAGTTTGAATTATTAACCAATCTAGTAAAGCATGGTGTGGAAATTTTCTAAGGAGATCCTTAAACTCTTTCAAGGCTTCATATATCGATTCCCTTTCAAACTGATAAGAAGATGTAATATTGTTTCTAAGCTTAGTGGTTGTCGAGGGTGGAAAATATTTAGCCAAGAATTTTTTGATAGTTCTCCCCAAGTTCTGATAGATCCAGGTGCTAATGAATTTAACCAAGCTTTAGCTTTATCCTTTAATGAAAAATAAAAAAGCTTAAGCCTAAAAGCATCATTAGACACTCCATCATATTTAAAAGTAGCGCTTATTTCAAGAAAATTAGCAATATGTAAGTTAGGATCTTCAGTAAGTGTTCCTCCAAACTGATTATTTTGTAACATTTGGATAATAATAGGTTTAAGCTCAAATGAATTAACAGCAACATCAGGATTTTGAATAATTAAGTGAAGTTCATCTGTTGTCGGATTAGCATAATATTTTGAAGGTCTTTGTCAATTTTCATTTATTTGATTATCTAAGTTATTCGCCATTTCTTTTAAATTTTTAATTTATTTTTGTTGTTTCGAATTTTTCTAATAGTACATTCTAATTCCAAATCGTAAGGTACTAAACCTTGAGATCCAAAATTTCGCATCAACAAATATAATAAGTAAAGAAAAATCTCTTGAAAATACTNACCTTAAATTAATTTTTTAAGGTTTAAAAATGGAATTTTCACAAAATAATTCTAAAAAATCAAATAAAAATTTAAAAAAATACAAAATAAATTTCTTGGGGCTCTCTAACCTCAGAGAGATTTTCCAAAAATAAAAAAGATCTNATTTTACATTATAACCAAATGACCTAGAAAACTTGAACTCTGCTACAACGAGGAGCTTGGAGCTTACATGGTCTTAATATTTGTTTTTGATTAAGTTAAGATTAATAATACTTGGAGTACGTATAGCACAATGTATTTATAATTGACAGAGTGACCCTATGGTTAAAAACAATATAAACAAAATATAGATTTATATTGATAGCTATCTATATTGAGTTATAAAGCTTAGAGTACGTATAACTTTTAATATGTATTAGTACTCTAAGCATAAAGTTTATTAAATTAATATTTGTTATAATTTATCTGTATTATATTATCAATTCTGTCAATTATATCTATCTAGACCGATCAGTTACATTGTTTTTAACTAAGATCGATATTTATCTGTATAATATTCTTTTACCTGTGTTATATAGAATTTTATCTAAGTACTAGTATATTATAAATTGATCTATATTTATCTGTGTTATTATTTAGTATAATAAACAATTTTGATTGGATAAGTATTGTTAAATTTAAATTTAAATATACTAATTGTACTTGAAAAGTATTATTATGAGTCTATATTTAAATTATAAATTAAGTATATTAAAAAACACATTAATATAAATAACCATTGAATATATTCTGTTTAATGAGTATTTACAACCAAATTGACTAAATGTGTTATTATTATACTACCAAATTGACTTATAAATTCAATATAAATTCTATAGATAACTTATATTAGATTATAATAAACAATATGCACAGGTGTTATAAATTAATAGCATATATATAATTTATCTGTATAATATACTTAATTTAATTGACATGTGCTACCTAAGAATACTCTCGATAAATCTTTATTGATCTATATTTGATCTATATAATACGTATAACTTAAATTAATCTATAACACAAATTATTAATATAAATCAAACAGTAATTGTTAATTAATATAAATTTGATCTATATTTAATTGAATTAAGTTTATCAAATAATATCAAAGTACCCCATTAATATAAATAAGTTATCTTGAATTTTATATTTAATTATAAACTTATTTGAGTTTATGTGATTTATCTAATATAGTTTATGTGATTTATCTAATATAAACTATATTTTGTATAAATAATCTAAAATATTTGATACCTATCTAATGTGATTTATCAAGTAATTGATAACATTTATATTTATATTTAGTTATATATATATATCTTAATATATTTAGATGCATTAAGATTCTATATCTCGAGATAACGTATTTGAGTTTATGTGATTTATCTATCTCAAGTTTTATATAAAGGGTACCTGACATTTGAAATAAACTATATTTTGTATAGAATCTGGTAAATGCGAGTTAAGTCTAATACGTTTTATCAAGTAATTAATATAATTATATTAACATTATAAATGAATTTCATATAGATCCGTGATATTTAACGTATTACAATTAACTTATCAAGCAATATTAAGCAATATAAATTAGTGTTCACAATTTGTAACTACGCTTACAATTGGACCTTTATCAAATCAGAACTCAGGGGATCAAAGTATAGTTTGTTTCAAAGACAATAATTCAATTAAGTCTTTGGATAAGTGTTCTACAAAATCAGCGTATTAGACAATGGTCAATGTTAAAATATAAATCTCATGAGTTTATATTTTAATTGTAAGAACTCATTTTAGTCTTTGACCAAATTTTCAATTTTGGGACTCAAATTGAAAATTATGTGGGTGAAGACCCTTTCGTTTATTGTTCTGAATTCAAAAGTCCTGAAATTATAATTAGCATTGGTGTGAATCCGTTACCAGCTGCGTGCTATCAAGTTATGTTACCGATGTATGAAGATATTTGGCTGAATTATCGGATCAAAATGACTGAAGGTTATACCTTATTTCAACAATTCCGTTGGGTAGGTCCCTCTGACATTTTTCTTTTTAACCCCACACCAAGAACTGATTCACACGTTTATCTGGTCATAGACTTTTTAGGCCATATAATTTTTTTTTTTAATCAATATCAAAATTTAATCNCAATTAGGACTAAAATTTGGATAAGTGTTCTTAATAACACTAATTTGTCTTCTAAAGGGTCTTCACCCACATTATTTTTAAATTGAAAGGTAAATGACATTTACCTTATTCTTGGGAATAATCAAGACATCAATGTCCACTGAGTATCAGGTTGTTCCTAGGATGAATTATTAAGCAACATAATAAAGTTTAAATAGACCCAAGGCCTTTTACCAGACATTAAGAAGGTTGCATGGACCTGCTCCCTACTCTTAACCTAGTGAATACCTTAGAGATTTATTAAACTTAATATGTTTTACTTAATAATATTATCCTTAAAATTTAAGGACCCTCAATACACAACATAGAGTTAGGAAGGTTTCCAAAACTTTACTTTTCCAGTTCTATAAACATAAACTGCTCTGACATGTATTTTGAGTTGCAGGTGGTGAAACGAGAAGACTCGCCAGGTACACTTTTA
>JXCR01147573.1:95885-109511 GCA_002079205.1 Phalaenopsis hybrid cultivar | reverse complement strand
ATGATAGCTACTTCGGCAGGAAATTTGATAGTTGCCGATAATCAGAAAATATCTTTCGCCTCATTGCGTAGGACTCAGCGAAGAAATGCTGATCAGAGAAAACAAAGAGCTCTTGCCAAAGCGCAGAAAGAAAAAACAAAGTTATTTGCGATCCTGGAAGGATACATGTATAATGTCGACATGAGGGAGTCTTCTGACAGTCTATCGTTGACAGAGGATGAAGTACAATCAGTACAGCATCCAGAACCATCACCAGCATGGATTCACTTCAATTCTAGTTCAGTTTGTTCCACTTGCCATTCTGCAACACTTGAACAAGGACATTCTACAGGAGCCTTTGTAGAATGCCTAGGTTGCAATGTCTTACATCTGGGACATTATGGTAATTATGATGATTACTCATCAGCCAATAAATTGATAAGATATGATGATTTGCCAATCGATGATACAAACACAGTTCAACA
The DNA here is from genome assembly GCA_002079205.1 of Phalaenopsis hybrid cultivar. Lineage (NCBI taxonomy): Eukaryota > Viridiplantae > Streptophyta > Magnoliopsida > Asparagales > Orchidaceae > Phalaenopsis > Phalaenopsis hybrid cultivar. The sequence continues at coordinate 109,047 of JXCR01147573.1, read as the reverse complement.
TCATCCATGGGACATTTTTCATGCGCCAACTCAAATTGAGGCGTATAATCCGGTGGAAATAATACCACCTATAACATGGAAACCAATCATTAATAATTAGTTAAATGATGAAGACCGTTATCCAGCATATCCAGGCAGAGTCGAGCTTGCAGAAATACATAAAGTTAAATGCAATGTTTTCGAACATTTTGAAATAGTCGATGGAGACCNGATTTGCCAATCGATGATACAAACACAGTTCAACATCATCCATGGGACATTTTTCATGCACCAACTCAAATTAAGGCGTATAATTCGGTGGAAATAATACCACCATTAACATGACAACCAATCATTAATAATCGGTTAAATGATGAAACTCGTTATCCAGCATATCCAGGCAGAGTCGAGCTTGCAAAAATACATAAAGTTAAAAGCAATGTTTTCGAACATTTTAAAATAGTCGATGGAGACTATGTTAATATTCTGGAGGGATTGGAATTATATACAGAGGTCTTCTCTCTTACAAAGCAACAAGAAGTACTTGATTGTGTGTTCGACCTCCGAATCAGAGGCAAAGCAAGACTGCTATCCGGAAGAACGTATTCCGAACCTAAAGAATGGATGAGAGGCAAGGGTCGCATTACGATACAATGCGGCTGCTGTTACAATTATAAGATAGATCGACAAGGACATCTTCCAGGAATTTTACAACATGAGCAGGTGGAGCCAATGCCACCCATGATAAGATGGAGGATCACACGGATGGTCCAATGGGACATAATTCTAGCAAATTGCATCCCCAATAGTTGCATAATTAATATCTATGAAGAAGGGGATTGTATCCCTCCGCATATTGACCATCACAATTTTGTTCGTCCGTTCGGTACGGTCTCCCTCATATCGGAGAGCAGTATAATGTTCAGTACAAATATAGAGATAATAAGTCCAGGTGAATTCCGAGGATCTGTCGAAATTTCTTTACCAAGAGGGTCCGTTCTAATTTTTAAAGGAAATGGAGCCGATATAGCGAAACATTACATTCCGGGAGTCCGACACCGTCAAGTGTCGATAACTTTCAGAAGGATGAGTGATGACAAAACTCCATACTGATTTCAGCCAGATCTGGAACTTGAAGAGTTGCAACCATATGAGTTATAAACTCTTTGCACCACTAGGGTCATCCCAAAATAACAGCTTAGAAGGTCAGCTTGTTTAGTAACTCATAACATAGTTTTCGAGAAGATCTTCTATTGGCAGGCATGCGATGTATAAATATGCAGACAGCGATACGAAGACAGCTTGTTTTGTACTTTATATTATGTACTCATAGATGTACTAGTTATGCGTATAACATAATGTACTTTCCATCTTTTAGATATATACGTGATATATTATAAAAAATGACTGTATAAATCAATAATAAAATTTTACAACAGACAAATTAAATTTGTCGAATAAGTTTTCTCAATTTTCNAAATATGTAAATACATGAGAATTACATGATAAATATGTAAATCCTATTTAAAAAATTATAAGAGACAAAAAAAGTAAAATAAATTTAAAAAAAATTAAAATTAAATAATAAAAATATCGACCGGATATTATGTATTTTTTTTCTTTTTTCCTTTATTATTCTTTTAAAATATTGATTTACTGAAAAAAGTTTAAAAATTAATACAACACCAGAAACGCATGGAGGAGCCAGATTTGATGCCTGCGCATTAAAGCGNGTGCTGAAGTGTAGATGTTAGCCCTCAGGCGAGGGGAACGTGGGAGCTCCGAAGTGAGAGTCGGTATCCTCCAATCTAACCGCAGATTTAGTAAACAAGCGTAGGATTAGTCAATGTTCTTTATGCCTCGACCAAAGGGTAAAGAATAGACATACTCATATTTGGCACAATATAATTTGACTGATTCACTTTATCCATTCACTATAATTTCTTGACAAGGAGAAAGATGTAAATTGAACTGATTCACTTTATCAATTCACTATAATTTCTTGACAAAGAGAATGATGTTTTCAGTGTATTATTGAATAACACATTTAAACCCTCATTAGTATCATTAGTTATTTAATAGTTATTAAAATTACATATTTATTTTAATTGTCCATTCACTATAATTTCTTGACAAGGAGAATGATGCTTTCTTATATATTGAATATCACATTGGAATTCACTATAATTTCTTGACAAGGAGAAGGATGCTTTCTTATATATTGAATATCACATTTAACTAATTTATTAGTATAATTAGTTATTTAAGAGTTATTAAAATTACATATTTATTTCAATTGTCTATTAATGTAGTATAATTAGTTATTTAAGAGTTATTAAAATTACATATTTATTTCAATTGCTTATTAGTGATAGGTATAATTAGTTATTTAAGAGTTATTAAAATTACATATTTATTTCAATTGCCTATTAGTGACGAATAAGCAATTTGAACTCCATTGTTGCAATTAAGTATTGCTTTTCTAAAATCTTAGTTCATAGTTTNATTAAGGATTAAACCTTTGGTTTAAACCCAAGTACATTAGGTTAGCCCAAAACTTAAAATTCAAAGCCTATGGCCCATCATTCCCATGGCCCATCCTTCATGGGTCATCCATGACACAAACACAACCCATCATGGCAGATGGGTGACACATAATTTAATTTAAATTAATTTTAAATAAAATCAAGCACTAAAAGACAAATTTGACACACCTAGCCATGCCACCTTACACTTGGAACCAGGTTATGGCCTTTTTGACTAGCCCTTCAGGAGCCAAGACCAGAACAAATATAGTCTTAGTCACCCACCAAAAGGTCTCCCCAATCAATCAAATCAGTTCCCCATGCCACCTTCATTCCCACTAGCACCACCATGGTCAAGAGATCAAAAGTTGGAAAAGCTCCTGTCGACTACCCAAAACCTCTAATATTCCTCTCAAAATGCTCTGAGAAGCCACCTAAGCTTTTCCATGCCAGCCAAGCTCATTCCATGTGCTCTCTGGCTATAAATAGTCCTAACCTGAGAGCATGATAACACCACCAAGCTGATAAGGTAGCCTTCCAAACTTCTTTCTCTCAATAGAGAAAACCTCCCTCCCGACCAAGGACATCAATCCTCATATTCCTCAAGCCTTCCCTGCACTACTTAACCTTAATTTCACTATGAAAACCAAGGGTCATTTCTGGTCCTGACATCTACCTTCACTAGAAAATATGACGTCCTCCCCAATAAAAATTTAGCCCTCTCATGGCCTTAATCCCATTTCAACACCAAAATGTGGCACCATTTGGTCTAGGTCCTACTTAGACTCATTCATAGTGAAAATTGAAGCAAGGAGGAGGTTTGTGACATCAAGGCGAAGCTCTCTATCAAGCTCAATTGAGGCCTCATCTCTTGGGACAAGGTTTGATTCAAAATCACTAAAATTAGCTCTCAGTTTGGTCTTTTAAGAAGAAAACTAATAATTAATGCACATTAAACTGTATAGATAGCTTCATCTTGATTATATGAAGTTGTAAGACGAGTGACTTGGTTAAGAATCAAGCAAAATCTTAGGATTTAACTACAGCTGGCTCTCAGCTCTCTGTCCTATGAGGACGATAAATTGATGTCATCCATTTCCATGTATTTGAAATAAAAAGTGCAGATCGGGCTGAACCATGAGACAACAGAGGGGAGAAGCACCAAACTGCGGAACAAAGCTACACCTACGTGGAAAGTACAACCACTTACGGAGCACTGCGCATACATTTGACAACTCCGACATTCAAGTTCTAAATCAAACATAAGGATATACAGGATACATACTAAGTTTAGATATGGGATAGGTCCATCTCAATTCGATACTTCTTATTACCGGTCATGTTCTTCTATTAAGCTAGTCATTATGTCCAAAAATTAGAATGGCCGGTGGTTGATTCTTAAATTGTACTAGTCGATGTATATATCTTATCAGCATAGAATAATTTTTAGAGGTTGGCAACATATAAACCAATTTCAAGTGTTAAGATGCTATATGGTCTAGAATATTTTCGTTACAAAAATGTGTGAAAGCACCCGACAATCAATATAAGGAGATTCCATTAAAGATTAGGAAATAGAGGAAAGAGATGTGTTGAGAAATAGGTTGAGTGACTTTATTTATCTTTAGTTATAGAGTACTATGTGTGATTAAGAACTTAAAGAGGAGGACAAATATTGCCAAACAAGTAACCTGGCTAAATTTGTCTTAGAGACCTAGACGTCGCTTATTTGGTTGCCAAGGTGCCACTCTAGGAAAGCAGTGCCCTGGCACAGCTATCACGGTGCCTAGGCACCGCTCCAACTGTTTGGCTATTAAGCCCTAAACTGAGGTTCGCGCCATTTTTTCGAAACCCTTTCCTCAGCTCTTCCTCAACGACTGAGAGGTAATACCTAGGGAAACCATTTTTCTTCTAATTTCTCTTAATTTAAGAAGTTTTGTGAGTGAAAATCCCTCCTAAGAGTTCAATTTAATTTCTTAAACTTTTTCCTTTCATTTTCATCTAGGATTTTTAGTTTTTGGGTGGAGAAAGCTGGATTGGACATTTTTGGGTGTTTCAACCACATTACCTTCAATCCTCATTCCTTATAATTTTCATCTCTTTAATTCTCAATGGCACCAAATAAAAATTGCGATAAGTCAAAATCTTCATTTAACAAGAAGAAATCTGTAAGCTCCAAAGTGGAGGAGCATTACAATGATTTCTTAACATCAAAGAAGTTTATTGTGGAGTGGGGATTTATCATCCTTGGGGGTGTTGTAGAAAGTATGATTGTGAGTCATCATTAGGAATATTTTTATAAAACAACTTTGTGGTTGTGATTTCTGTTGTGAGTGAATTTTATTCCAATCTTCTCGAGTCTTCTAGTGGGTCGGTCTTTGTAAGAGGAAAGCTGGTAGATATCTCTCCATCTCATATCAATGCTTTATTCTCATTAAGATTACACCAGATAGCTTCTAGTCAAAATTTTCTCCTACATATAATTTTCTGGATAATGTTATTAAGAGATTGATAGATGGTAGAGGAGTATAAAAAGTCAGAAATGAAAGTAAGCTTAATTTCCCTGCTTTCAAATTAAATGGAACAATATAAACCTGATATTATTTCATTTCTGCTAAGATACTCCCATTTACTAATCATGTAGAAGTAACTGGGATTGAGCTTTCCTAAAATACTATATCAAGTATATTAAATCCATTGATATAGGCTCCCTTATTCATCATTCTATTGTTAATACATTAAATGGGGATCTACTCTTGGAATTTTATTCCAATCTTCCTGAGGCCTCTAGTGGGCCGGTCTTTGTAAGATGAAAGCTGGTAGATATCTCTCCATCTCGTATCAATGCTTTAGTCTCATTAAGATTACACCAGATCACTTCTATTCAAAACTTTCTCCTACATATACTTTTTTGGATAATGTTATTAAGAGATTGATAAATGGTAGAGGAGTATAAAAAGTCAGAAATGAAAGTAAGCTTAGTTTCCCTGCTTTCAAATTAAATGGAACAATATAAACCTTGTATTATTTTATTTGTGCTAAGATACTCCCATTTTCTAAACTTGTAGAAGTAACTGGGATTGAGCTTTCCTAAACTAATATATCTAGTATATTAAGTCCTTTGATATAGGCTCCCTTATTCATCATTCTATTGTTAATACATTAAAAGAGGATCTATTCATCTCATATCAATGCTTTATTCTCATTAAGATTACACCAGATAGCCTCTATTCAAAATTTTCTTCTACATATACTTTTCTAGATAATGTTATTAAGATATTGATAGATGGTAGAGGAGTATAAAAGTGAGAAATGAAAGTAAGCTTAATTTCCCTGCTTTCAAATTAAATGGAACAATATAAACCTGGTATTATTTCATTTCTGCTAAGATACCCCCATTTACTAATCTTGCAGAAGTAACTGGGATTGAGCTTTCCTAAACTACTATATCTAGTATATTAAATCCATTGATATAGGCTCCCTAATTCATCATTCTATTGTTAATACATTAAAGGGGGATCTACTCTTGGGTTAGGATGCCCATTTACAGTCTTTTCTCTATGCCAAAATTTTGGTGTTCATTTTAGTAGTTGGGAGGAGCAGATTCATCCATTTAAACTTTCTCGAGGTTAAAATTGTATTGTAGACATACGGTGTTTAGAGCAAACTCTGGCCCACTTCAGCCTACTTCTTCTATCGACCTCTTCCTACTATTACGATGGCCTTTATGGAACAAAAGATAGAAAGGGTGGAGGATAAGACCTCCAGACCTTAGACTGCTGTGAATGGTTTAACTAATATTTTTACAAATATGAAAAAGAAAAAGAAAAACCAATCCTATCAGTTTGCCAGTTTTCAAGCTATTGAGTTTGAGATGTGTCGGCACTATTTTTAGTGTGGGGTTTGCCCGTAAGAAGCTGTTGGTCATCAGAATTGAAATCTCGTTGGCCTCTTTGGAAGGACGTTAAAAAATTTTAGTTTTGAAAAAACAAACTGACTCCATAATTTTCATAGTTTAGATGAAAGAGCGCTTTACCTCAAATCCTGTATCAATCCCGAAGGATGAACACAAGAGTTGAAGGTGAGGCTTGATCAAATAAACTAAAGAAAGTTATGACATCCGTTTGGTCTACAAAACCAACATATTGGCCGACAAGTTCCCCTATTTAATATAAGGAATTAAATAGGGTTTATATTATGCTGGGTTCGGGAAAAGCTTCCTATAAGGGCAAGCCCCTATAGTTAATTACATCTTAGATAACTGAAGTTAGCTAAGAATACTCCTAATAANTTAGTCTGTAACATTAGGAGCTTTCTATACATATAAATCATTAAAGAATTTGTTGGGTAATGAAATTTTGAAGTAAGTACAAATCCAACCAGCATAATATGTATCAGCGNTTTCAATATGAAATGATACAGGTGGAAAGAAAAATTCTAAATATAAATCATACATCAGTACTTTAGGCATTTACATCATTCTGAAATTTTTGCAGTCCTTCTCAAAATTTCTACTTCACTTAGTCTGTAACATTAGGAGCTTTCTATACATATAAATCATTAAAGAATTTGTTGGGTAATGAAATTTTGAAGTAAGTACAAATCCAACCAGCATAATATGTATCAGCGTTGAAATATAAAAATGTTCTTCAATTCTTATAAATTGTAACACAAACACACAAACAAGATAAATTAGGTCAATTCTTCCTCCATCTCATTGCATCTCACTAACTTACTTCCAATTTCTAACAGAATCCACACACAAATATATTGGGTGCTTATAAATGATTTTATAGATTCTAATCTCAAAGATAAGATTATTCCGATATATTGATTCTCAAGCACCAACACCAGACATCACCATATCCCAATAATTAAGCACCTCTAGCAGTTATAAGTACAATGTAAAATCATCCATAAGTTACTCATCAAATAGGTTTGTGATTCCTATCAAATAAAAACAAAGTCCAAGTAAGGAAGTAACAAAATTGAGATGGAACTATCACTGTAAAAATTCATAATGTCTTTTGTAAAACTCAAGTCCAGGAGAGACCCGAGTTGTAGTGGACTCGTCAATCCAACTACAACAAGAGAACATACAAGTATAACCATAATAAGAATTTAAGGAATCATCACCCTCATGACACATGAAAGCAAATCAAAACATAACAATCCAAACATCTACCAAACATCAAAGCAAACAGATCAATCCACCTAAAGCAAACACAATACAACACTAACAATCATGACTCTTAAGCATACTAAATCAAACCATACAGATAACTATGGGTTGTCTCCCATAAAGCGCTTAATTTAACGTCGCTAGCCCAGCAAATGATTCCACCTGGATCAAAATTTTAATTAACTAATCCTTGATCAATAGCCCAATTTTTTCCAGATCTAGAGATTCCTACAAAGTCCTAGACTTTTAAATTTTTCTTTCAGCTCTTCCTTTTCATATTGATTCATATCCTTGTTCCTCATATTTCTTTCTAGATCCAATATTCTTCTAGTAATTATCTCAATTTGCATATTAATAGCATCCTTAAACTTTATAAGAAATGAATCTTTATATGATACTTCATGATCTCCCAAATTTTGGATCAGATTCTCTCTAGATAATTCAGATTCTAGATCAATATCTTCTATGTTACTCTTTTGTTTCAAATTATCTTCCAATTCTTCAGGAATTTCTTCCATTGATATTTCAATTTCATTGTCCTTATCTCTCAACTCAAAGCTCTTTTGAAACAAATCCTTGAATTCTCTTCTAAATATAAGTTCAATAATTTTAAATTGCTCATGATTCATTTCCTTAGGATTTATCTCAGAGTCACTAGATAAAATCTCTGGGGGTAATTGTTAATTGCATTAATAATCTGCCCCAACATCAGAATCTCATTCATTTTGTTTGTATACCACGGAATATGTCATTCAGTGACTTTGAATAACTCTTTCATAGAAGATCTTTTATTGATTTCATCATTCAATTCAGGTTCATGTTGTGATTAAGTTGAATATGAAGATATAGAGATTGGTGGTGTATATAAATTCACCAAATAGGTAGGCCTTAAAATTGTATGAGGTAAATTCATTTTAAGGTCATGAGATTTTTTAACAGATGGAACTAGACGTTTACTATTTTTGGTAACATCCATCATTTCACATCTCTCCTGAACATTCATATAGTCTTCTTTAAACAACATTTTAGACTCATCATGAAAGCCCATTTCGATCTCATTTATGAACTTGCTCTAAAAACTTTTCTGGAAATAGTTTTTACTTAGATAATCAATTTCATCCATCCAAAAACAATCATCAACATTTCACTCAGCTGTATATTTCATAGCCTTTAAAACATCAAAAGTGGTTTCATGGTCATTAATATTCATAGTTAACTTTTCTTTTTGCACATCTATCATAGCTTGTCCAGTAATAAGAAAAGGCCTCCCCAAAATAATGGGATATTATTTATCTTCCTCCATGTCTAATACAATAAAGTCCACAGGAAAGATAAATTTATCCACTTTAACAAGCACATCTTCTATCATCCCTTTTGAATAAATGATAGATCGATCAATTAACTAAAGAGTTATAGTAGTGGGAGAAATATCAGCTAAGTCTAACCTCTTAAATATAGATAGAGGCATCATATTAATGCTCGATCCTAAATCACTTAAAGCTTTTCCACATAATCTTTTTCTAATTACACAAGGAATTGTAAAGCTACAATGATCTTTAAGTTTTCGAGAAAAAATTTTCTGAAGTATAGCGCTGCACTTCTCACTTAGTGCAACTGTCTCGTAATCCCCAAATTTTCTTTTCTTGTTTAATCTCCTTCATAAATTTTGCATAACTTGGCATCTGTTTCAAAGCTTCAGCGAAATGAATATTTATCGTTAACTTCTTAAGTACGTCTATGAACTTTGAAAATTTTTTATCCAACTAATCTTGTCTCGTCATTTGAGGAAATGGAGGTGGTGGTCTTTCCAAACTGATTTTAGTTGGAGATATTAATTTTTCAGATCCTTAGAAACATTTTCTTCAAGTCTTTTAGTTTCTTTTGTTTCTCTCACAATAGTTTTCTCTCTTCTAACCACATCCTTTATCTCTCTTCCACTTTTTAATTGGACAGCTTCTACTTGTTCATTAGTGTTCTCTTTAGGGTTGATCTCAATGTTGCTAGAAATTGTCTTGGACAGCTTCTACTTGTTCATTAGTGTTCTCTTTAGGGTTGATCTCAATGTTGCTAGGAAATATTCCTTGGGGTCTATTGTTAAGAGAATTAGCAATTTGTCCCAGTTGATTCTCTATGTTTTTAATCACAGCATTTTGACTTTGGAACTGGTTTCCCATTTACAGTACCACTTCTTCCATAGACATCTTCTTATCCTTAAATTGTTGATCATTGTTAGAGTCCGGTGGATATGAAGGTCTATAGTTTGTGTTCCCCTGATTATTCCAACTTCCATTAGCATTTGCATGATTATTTTCCCATTTTTGGTTTCCACCGTCAGTAGTATGATACCAGTTAAAATTAGGATGGTTCTTCCAACCTGGGTTGTAAAAATTAGAATACGAGTTGTTTATGGTATTTAAAGTCTCATATGATAAGTTAGAATCAATCATATTCCCTAATGAACTTTCCTCACTTACTGGAGTAAATTGAGTTTGGTTCATTCCAAATTGGTCCAACTTCTTCGATATTACAGCAACTTGAGATGTAAGAATTGTAATCACATCTAAACCATGAACACTGGCTACTTTTTTAGGATTTACNTGAATTTATTAAATATCCTATTTATTTATTCAAACCGCGGGCTGACTGGATCATCGGATCCGTCGAAAGCCACGCGGCGCGCTCCTATTCGACGCGCCTTCTGACTCAGCTGCCACGCGACCCGCTGTATCGTCTCGGATGATCATCCGGCTTGATCTCCGCCGTCCATTCAATACACGCGAGGATGGAAGACATCCGTTCATCGTCCCCGATGGCTTTAACCGAGAGCCGTCCATTTTAAAACCTTAATATCTCTCTCATTTCTTAATTGATGTTGATGATTATTTTTTAAAAATGTTCGTTTTGAAGAGACGAATACATCTATATGGTAAATATGCTATGAAATCAAGCCATTGTAAATGTAGAACTCGCGAAGGCTCGGGAAAGTAAGTGAGTTATACCTTTGCTCCGAGAGGTTTAGCCTCAATCAGAGATTCTTCACACCTTTGTTAGATCCCAAAGAGCTTAGGGATGAAGCCTCTGGCTCTGGTGTAAAGCCTATGTATGATTTTGACCAAAATTGGTTGAGAGCTATGGTAGAGGCTATTTCAGAGGGGGAATTGATGGGGGTTTGGCTTCTTTCGCAGAGGGGGAATTGATGGGGGTTTGGCTTCTTTCACTGTTGTGAAGGTGTAGGGCCAATCTATGTAGAGTTTGGTGCTATGTAGGTTGGGATTGGAGTTTGTCTTGGTTTCGGGTAGGAATTCAAGCTCAAAATTGGATTGCCATGGTGGATTTGAGAGAGGGAAATGGATTGCAATATACTAAGGGTCTCTTAGGGAAGCTCTCTAATGAGTTTGGAAGGCCTTGGTGAAAATATTTTTACNAAATATGTCATTTGGTGTAAGAGACCATGAGGAACAACTTTCATGAAGGGTGAAAGTCATTTTGAAGTTAATTGGTTAATCAATTTGGTAAATTTTTTATTTTTGACCCATTTTAAGCATGTTGTGCTAAGTTTGGGTCAAACTTGGGCTAGCCATGGGCTAAGTCCAAATTAATTGTTTTGTTGGGTGTAAAACATCATAATGAACAATTTTCATGAAGGATGAAAGTTGTTTTGAAGTTGATTTGATGGTTAATTTGGAAGGATTTTGATGGGTTTTGGTTTTAGACCCAAATTAAGGATATAGATCTAATTTGGGTCAAACTTGAGCTAACGTTTGATTAAGCTCAAATTGATTGTTGTGTTTGGTCACAAATGTCCTTATAAAGGATTTTCAACAAAACTTGGATGCCAATTTGAGGTCTAGGGCATTCAATTGTTGAGATTTGGGGTGTTAGCCAATATTGGAGCTAATACATGAATTGGATGCCAATTTTGAGGTTAAGGCAATCAATTGGGTGAAATTTGGGGATTTAGTCAATTTGGGGCTAAATTTGGAAATTTTGGATTTAGACCAAAATCAAATGGATTTAAGGTTTCATCAAGGCCAATTGATGGTTTATTTTGATGTGTAATAATGTTGTCAAGATTTTANGATTTTTCTAATCCTCTTTTAACAAATGGATTTCAACTTAAGTTCACCACTAACTCCTTAAGACCTGAGTGAATGTATTAAGTGTATGTATTGATTTTGAAAAGACTTAAAACTTTAAGTAATCATTATCAAGATTATTTAAACATTATTTTTGATTATCAAATAAGGGTGTGAAATCATTGATTTCCAAAGTTATACCCCTAAATTCAAAAATCATTTTATGCTAATGTTGAAAAGATTTAAAACTTTAAGTGATCATTATCAAGATCATTTAAATATCATTTTGATTTCAAATAAGGGTGTGAAATCATTGATTTCCAAAGTTATACCCCTAAATTCAAAAGTCATCTTACGAAATAAGGGTGTGAATCATTGATTTCCAAAATTATACCCCTAAATTCAAAAGTCATTTTTATGTTAAGGTGTGAAATCATTGATTTCCAAAGTTATACCCCTAAATTCAAAAGTCATCTTATGCTAATGGATTTCCAAACATTTTGATAATTATGAGAATTATTCTTTTATCTTGTAATTTGGCAAAGTGAAGTGGGTTTCTATTGATAATTATGAGGATTATTCATTTATCTTATAATTTGGCAAAGTGAAGTGGGTTTCTACCATAATTATGGGAATTATTCATTTATCTTATAATTTGGTAAAGTGAAGTGGGTTTCTACCAATTATTATGAGGATTATTCATTTATCTTATAATTTGGCAAAGTGAAGTGAGTTTCTACCAATTAAGCTCATTTTTTATTGATATTCTTTTATCTTATAATTTGGCAAAGTGAAGTGGGTTTCTACCAATTAAGCTGTTATACCTCTAAATTCAAAAGTCATTTTATGCTAATGAAGTTTTCAAACATTTTGATAATTATGCGAATTATCTTTTTATCTTGTAATTTGGCAAAGTGAGGTGGGTTTCTACCAATTAAGCCCATTGAAAAGCCCATTTTTGTCTCTCATCTTATAATTTGGTAACTAATGAAGGTCCAAAATTTTGATAATTATGGGAATTATTCTTTTATCTTGTAATTTGGCAAAAAAAGTATGAAGTTTCCAAAATTTTAATAATTATGGGAATCATTCTTTTATCTTGTAATTTGGCAAAGTAAAGTGGATTTCTACCAATTAAGCCCATTTTTATTGCAAATCATCAAATGAGTTAATTAATATCAGAAATCACCCATTTCTCATTTTGATTAAGCCTAAATGTTCATTAAGGCCAAAATATCCAAAATTACCATTTTGCCCCTAAGGGTCCAAACTTTCATAATTTGTCAAATTTAAGTCAAATGACTTTGGAATTTCTATGTAACCCTACTGATAAGTCAATTAAGACATAAGAGGAGAAAATGTGGATTTTCACAATTTAATTTAATTCATATAATTATTTT
>JXCR01147573.1:76584-86698 GCA_002079205.1 Phalaenopsis hybrid cultivar | reverse complement strand
AATCTTTGAGGAAACGGTGGTGGAGGTTTCTCCACAGTAATTTTCATTGGTGTAAGTGGATATTCTAATTATGGGTATTCATTATCCTTTTCTTTTTCTGTATCCACTTTCTCTTTTTCAGTTTCTGTTTCTTTCTGTACTCTTGTTTCCAATTCGTTTCCACTTCGTAATTCTATCACTTTTATTTGTTCTTTTCCTTGATATTTAGGATTTCATTCCAAAGTACTAGGAAAAGTTTCTAATGTTCAGTTACTAACCACCGATATGCCCTAATTGATTTTCAATATTCTTAATAGTAGTTCCTTGATTTTGTAATTGATTTTTATGCCCTAATTGATTTTCAATATTCTTAATAGCAGTTCCTTGATTTTGTAATTGATTTCCTATTTGGTTCCACAATACTTGGAAAAGTTCCTAATGTTTGGTTACTAAGCGCAGTAGCGATATGCCTTAATTGGTTTTCAATATTCTTAATAGCAGTTCCTTGATGTTGTAATTGATTTCCTTGAATCTATCACAGTACTAGGAAAAGTTCCTAATGTTCGGTTACTAAGCACAGTAGTGATATGCCCTAATTGTAATATTCTTAATAGCAGCTCCTTGATTTTGTAATTGATTTCCTTGAATTTGTAATTGATTTCCTTGATTCTAAGAAAAAGTTCCTAATGTTCGGTTACTAAGCGCAGTAGCGATATGTCCCAATTGGTTTTCAATGTTGATTTTGTAATTGATTTCCTTGAATTTATAATTGATTTCCTTGATTCTGCAATTGTTGACACATGATTTTGTAATTGATTTCCTTGAATTTGTAATTGATTTCCTTGATTCTATAATTGTTGACCTATGTTTAATATCATCTCTTCTATAGACACTTTTTTTTTCTTAATTTGAGTGTTACTGTTAAATCCTAGAGGATAACAAGATCTATAATTAATATTTCCTTGGTTGGAAGAATTTCCTAATGGGTTCACTGAGTTGTTCGCCCATTGTTGATTTGCAAAAAAATTGTTATTCCAATTAAAATTTGGATGATTCTTCCAACTTGGGTTATACTAGTTCGAATAAGGATTGTTGGGTCTATTGATAGCATTTAAAGTCTCATACGAAGGTTGAACATCCACAAATTGCCCAGATGAATTTTCTTCCATCATAGTAGGTGTTGGAGAATAATTCATTCCATAATGATCTAATTTCATTGATATTGCATCAATAGGCAATAGATATTGCATCAGAATCATGGATGCTAGCTACTCTTTTAGGATTTACCCGCTCAGAGGGTCAGAATCATGGATACTAGCTACTCTTTTAGGATTTACCCGCTCAGAGGGCCATTGAAAATTGTCATGGATACTAGCTACTCTTTTAGGATTTACCCATTCAGAGGGTCATTGAAAATTGTTGGTCATGGATACTAGCTACTCTTTTAGGATTTACCCTTTCAGAGGGTCATTGAAAATTGTTGGTAGTCATCTCTTCTATTAACGAATAAGCCTCCTCAAAAGGTTTTTACATTAAAGACCACCAGCCGCAGCATTTATAATTGATCTAAGTGATCCCACTAATCTATTATAAAAAATTTGAATTATCAACCAATCTGGTAACGAATGATGAGGGCACTTCTTAAGAAGATCTTTAAATCTCTCTCAAGCTTCCTATATCGTCTCTCCATCAATCTGACAAAATGATGCTATGTCATTTCTAAGTTTAGCTGTTTTAGATGGAGAGAAATATTTGGATGGAAATTTATGTGAATGTTCTCCCCAGGTTCTAATAGATTCTGGTGCTAACGAATTTAACCACATCTTAGCCTTATCCCTAAGTGAAAAAGGAAAAAGTCTAAGCCTAACAACATCGTTCGAAACTCTACATATTTAAAGGTAGCACACAGTTCTAAAAAACTAGCGATGTGTAAATTAGGATCTTCATTTGGTGTACCTCTGAATTGTTTGTTCTGTACTATTTGGATAATAGTAGGTTTAAGCTCAAATGAATTAGCAGCTACATCAGGATTTTAGATAGATAAATGAATTTCTGTTTTCTTCCTACAAAAAAAAGAGCCCAAAATCCTAAATCCATCTCTCGCTCACACCTCCCTCTCCCGTTCTCACGCGAGCCGCACACCCCCTCTCTCGTTCGTACGTGAGGACGAGCCCCTCTCCTCCCTCTCGGTCATCCTCCTCGAGCCGCACGCTTCTCGCCCCATACGTGATCCTTATCGTGATCTTATCTCATGCTCTCCCCGAGCCCCCCGCATGGGAGGAGCCTTCCTCTTCGCTTTGCACCCATGCGCGATCCTTATCGCGATCTTATCGTCTGCTCTATGTCGCCTTTTTCCAGCCTCCCTTGGCATCGGTCCACCGTGGGTAGGTTTAGGTGGGCTTCTCTTCTCCTTTGTGGCTATAAAAACCTCATTTGGGGAGTTCCTTAAGGAGAGCCGAAAATTTGAGAGAGGGGAGGTGCTGCCGAAATTCCCATTGCTTGGTATTTGTTCGCTCGTAGAGCTTCGTAGCTTGTTCTCCTGCTCTTGCTTTTAGGACAACTTAGCTGGTAATATCTTATGCATGCCATGTTCCTATGCAAATTTCATGATATATGGATTTCTATTTTTGTATATTTTGATTGGTCATATAAGGTTTGGATTGTATAAAAATTTATGCACATTCTATATATTTTGAAGGCTGCAATGTTTGAAAAGCTTCACTAAATTCTTTGTGGGGAATCTGAAAGTTTGGGTGTTTTATTTGCAAAAATATGAAAATTTGATACTTCGTTCTTCTTAATCTGAAATTCTTTTTAAAACATTTGAAAACATTGGCTAGCTCTTTTGTAAAAATCCAAGAAATCAGGTGCTATATATGTAAATGCATGAGGAATTGAGGAATTGAACGGCATGCATGAAGGTGTATGTTGGGGTTCTTTTTGACCATGAATACTGCACTTTTATTATTACCTTTTGATTTCGTGGGGCTTAATTGTTACTTTATTTGAGCTATGTTATTATCCATTAAGACCTATGTGAACGCCGATTTGCAAGAAGATTTAAGTGCTATTCTTTAAGATGGGTCATTAGGATTGCCGCTTGTTTCATTTCTTAATTATGTGGAGTCATATAAATGCAGAAATTTAAAAAAAAAATCTAGAATTGAGGACTTTAGGACTGTTTTGGCCTAGTTGCTTGATGTTTTAGTTTAATATTTGGGAGAGTTTTGTGTAGGGGTTTTTGGCCTCGCATGTTTACTGTTTTTGCCACTCATCTTCGTTGTTTTGCAGAGTCCAATTTAGCATATTTGGGTTTGAATCTGAATGTTGATTGGAACCTCTAAATGAACCTTTTCAAGGGGTAATTTGAGCTGAATTTACTGCAGTTTTGGGATATTTACTTATATGTCATGCAATGCTTTTGTATCTACATATTTAGTGCATAAAGTTTCATCTTACATACGTCACACAACTCTTATATTCTTATAAAGTATTGAAAAAAAAAAGACATTGATAATTTCAGTCATGCGAATAAGCTTGGGGAGGAAATTTTTGACGCTCTCATCTCTTCATTTGAGTATTTCTTTTTGTGTAAGTCTATTTGTTTCAACTTCATTTGGGTTGGAGAATAGAGAACGAATGATAACTTGATCCTTTTTGCAAAATATGAAAACTTTTGGGTGGCATATTTGTAAAATCTGAAACATTTGGGTGTTTTTTTTTTTTTTTTTCAAAATATGAAAACTTTTGGGGGGCTTATTTGTGAAATCTGAAAGACTTGAGTGGCATATTTGTACAAACCTGGAATATTTGGGTCGCATGTTTTGTAAAATCTGAGAAGTATGGTGGCTCATTTTATAAATTGTAAAACCTCGCCTTGCTTATAAAAGAAATCTGAAGGGTTACTTTCAACCTTTTTTATGTTGATTCATTCTCATATATGTTGAAAGTAAAAGAGAGATTTACTCCCGTTTTTGTCTCTTGCTACTCTCCCGCTCGAACNATCCTTCTTTTGCATCAGATATTTAATAGCAGAGTGATCAGTGTGCACAACACATTTAGTCCCAATTAAATATGATCTAAATTTGTCTAAAGCATACACAATAGCCAGTAACACTTTTTCAAAACAATATAATTAATTTGAGCATCATTAAGAGTTTTACTAGCATAGTATATAACTTTAAAAAAAATTTCATGCATTTGTCCAAGAACAGCTCTAATAGCATAATCACTAACATCACAAATCAGTTCAAATGGTTTCTCCCAGTTAGGTCCTATAATAGGGGTTGTGATTAATTTTTCCTTTAATAACTCAAAGGCATTTAAACAGCTTTCAATAAATATAGGGGCTGTGATTAATTTTTTCTTTAATAACTCAAAGGCATTTAAACAGTTTTCAGTAAACTCAAATTTATTATCCTTTTCTAAAAGTTGGCATAGAGGTTTAGTAATTTTTGAAAAACTTTTAATAAAACGCCTGTAAAAACCAACATGTCCAAGAAAACTCCTAACCTTTTTTACATTAGTAGGAGGTGTTAGTTTAGATATAACTTGAATTTTTGCAGGGTCTGCTTCCACACCATTTTTTGAAACTTTATGCCCTAACACAATTCCTTCTACTACCATAAATTGACATTTCTCCCAATTGAGTACTAAATTAGTTCTTTCGCATAACTTCAAAATTTTTTCAAGATAATTTAAGCATGCGTCAAATGATGTTTCAAACACAAAGAAATCATCCATAAATACTTCCAATCCATCATCAATTAACTTGCTAAATATAGACATCATACACCTCTGGAATATTGCAGGTGCATTACATAATCTGAAAGGCGTTCTTCGAAAAGCAAAAGTTCCAAAATGACTAGTAAATGTTGTCTTTTCTGAATCCTCAAGAGCAATAGGAATTTGATGGTAACCAGTATATCCATCTAAAAAACAAAAATATTTTTACCCAGCAAGTCTATCTACTATTTGGTCTAAAAATGGTAAAGGAAATGATCTTTCCTAGTGGCAGTGTTTAACTTTCTATAATCAATGCAAATACGCAACCCAGTAACTTGTCTGATATGTATTAATTCATTATTCTCTTTTATTTCAACAGTCACTCTTCCTTTCTTAGGAACACAATGAATTGGACTTACCCAAGCACTGTCTGAAATAGGATATATAATTCCAGTGTCTAACCATTTCAAAATTTCCTTCTTAACTACATCTTTCATCATTGGATTTAATCTCCTTTGTGGATCAACTCTTGGTTTATATTGTTCATCTAGTATAATTCTGTGCATACAGATCGAATGACTGATTCCTTTAATATCAGTTAAGGTCCAACTAAAAGCTTTCTTATATCTTTTTAATGTATCTAACAGTCTTTGCTCTTGCAGATCATTTAATTATGAAAGCTTTCTTATATCTTTTCAATGTATCTAACAGTCTTTGCTCTTGCAGATCATTTAATTCAGAAGCTTTCTTATATCTTTTCAATGTATCTAACAGTCTTTGCTCTTGCAGATCATTTAATTCCCTTATATTTTTTTAATGTATCTAACAGTCTTTGCTCTTGCAAATCATTTAATTCTGAAGATATAATAACAGGTGGTGTAGATGAGACTCCCAGAAACACATACTTCAAGTGGTTAGGCAATAATTTCATTCAAGTTCAGGTGATTTTATAATTGACGGAACTAGATTCTTATCAGCATTTTCTGTAATATCGAGCATCTCAAATCTTCCCTGAACATAATTTAATTCTTCATTTTCTATTTCATCCAACATAACTTCATCACTATTTTCAAAATGTTCTTTATCTTCAAAATGTTCTTTAACATACTTGTTCAATAGATGTTCACTAATTTCCATGTGAAAACATTCATTATCTCTTTCAACATCAGGGTATTTANGTGCTAATGAGTATAACCACATTTTAGCCTTATCCCTTAGTGAGAAAGGAAAAAAGCCTTAGTCTGACAGCACCATCTGTCATACCGTTATAACAAAATATAACACAAAGTTCTATAAAGATTTGATAATGGTAAATAGGGATCCTCCAAAGGAGTTCCCCCAAACTGATTGTTCTGCACCAGTTGGATAATCACAGGATTTATTTCAAACGAGTCAGCTTCTACAACGGGGTTTTCTATACTTAAGTGAATTTCATCTGTCGTAGGATTTATGTAATCCCTCAATAAAGTATGATGATTTTGTATGTTATTATCTTGAAGTTTTCCATTTCCATTTCTAGTTTTTCGAGTCCTCTTTGTATTTTTATTTTTTTCTTTTTTTTAAACTCGGGATCATAAGGCACAATAGTAGTAGGGTCATAACCAACGATAGTCATATCACCTTTAGAAACTCTGGAACTAAAGGTTGAATAAGCAGTGAATTCTGAGACAATTGATCTACCACAATAGTCATATCATTTTCATCTTCATTGACTGGGAATCTCTCAGTTGGGTCCAAAGGCTTCCAAGGTAGAAGTACAAATGCATTTCATTTTTTCTCTATGAATCCAATTTTTATGATGGTAAATAAGAGTAGTAGAGTTTAATACTACCACAAACTAACAATAATTTCATAAAAATACTATAATTGCAATAAAAATAAAGATAACTATGGTTGCCTCCCATAAAGAGCTTGGTTTAACGTCGTCAGCCCGACCTGTTCAGGTATAATTCATGTTCATTGATCATTAAAACCTCTTTAAAATTTGGTCTTTTACCATTAAAATATGGTTTTAATATGTGTTGATTTACTTTAAATCTATTTCCAGTCTTTTGATCTTCAATTTTAATAGCTCTGTAAGTTTAAACTTGAGTCAAAGTAAAGGTTCATAACCAACGAGACTTCAATTTCCCAGGGAATAACTTCAGCCTTGTATTGTAAAGCAAAACATCTTATCCTGGTTCAAAGTTCTTCTGGTTAATTTTCCAATCATGCCATAACTTTATTTTCTCCTTGAAAATTCTGTCGTTATCATAAGATTCATTTCTTAATTCTTCTAATTCATTCAATTGTAACAATCTCTTCTTACAAGCATCTTTCAAATTATAATTGAATTCTTTAATCGCCCAATATGTTTTATGCTCCAATTCTACTGGTAAGTGATAAGTCTTTCCAAAAATTAGTCTGTAAGGAGTCATTCCAATAAGAGTTTTATAAGCAGTCTTGTAAGCCCATAATGCGGTATCCAGTCTAGCGGACCAATCTACTCTACTGGGGTTTACAGTTTTCTCAAGTATTTTTTTAATCTCTCTATTAAAAACTTCAGCTAACCCACTGGTTTGAGGGTGATAAGCAGTAGAGATTCTATGAATAATATTAAACTTTTCAGCCAATCTCTAAATATATTTATTCCCTAAATGGGATCCTTCGTCAGTGATAATCATTCTCGGCATTCTATATCTAATGAATATTTTTCATTAAAAATCTTGAAACACTTTTAGCATCAAAACGAGGTAAAGCTTGTGCTTCAATCAACTTTGAAATTAATATATATAAGTTCCCAAATGAAGGAATAAATTGTCCCATGAAATCTAATCCCCAAACATCAAAGATCTCAACTTCTAACGAGAAATTCAAAGACATTTCATTTCTTCAAGATATATTACCTACTCGTTGACATCGATCACAAGTTTTTATATATCTATAAACATCTCTAAAGATAGTAGGCCAATAGAATCCAGCTTGTAAAATTTTATAAGCAGTTTTATCAATCCCAAAATGTCCTCCAAATTCAGAATCATTACATTTCTAAATGATTAGCTCAGTTTTTCATAAGGTACACATCTTCTCATAATAAGATCCTTACATTGTTTATATAAATAAGGCTCATCTCAAAAATATGCGATCCCAAAATGTCCTCCAAATTCAGAATCATGACATTTTTGAATGATCAGTTCAATTTCTTAATAAGGAACACATCTTCTCATAATAAGATCCTTACATTGTTTATATAAATAAGGCTCATCCCAAAAATATGTTTTATCATCATGAATGAATTTTCTTTGTTGTTGTAATGTCTGCATAGGTGACAAAATATCACTTACAATATAATTAATAATATCAGCATACCATGATATTTTCCACTCATTAATATTATAAAGTTGTTCATCAGGGAAATTGTCTGTAATTTCATTATTAGTGTCAGATAATCATGATTTTCTAATCTCGACAAATGATTAACAATTTGATTATCAGTTCCCTTTCTATCAATAACCACGCAAATTCTTGCATCAAAAGTATCCATCTAATCAACCTTGGTTTGACATCCTTCTTTTGCATAAGAACAAATGATCAATAATTTGATTATCAGTTCCCTTTCTATCAATAACCACAAAATCAAATTCTTTCAAAAGTATCCATCTAATTAACATTGGTTTGACATCCTTCTTTTGCATCAGATATTTAATAGTAGAGTGATCAGTGTGCAAGATAATTTAAGCATGCGTCAAATGATGTTCCAAATACAGAGAAATCATCCATAAATACTTCCAATCCATCATCAATTAACTTGCTAAATATAGACATCATACATCTCTGGAATGTTGTAGGTGCATTAC
This sequence comes from Phalaenopsis hybrid cultivar, assembly GCA_002079205.1. Taxonomy (NCBI): domain Eukaryota; kingdom Viridiplantae; phylum Streptophyta; class Magnoliopsida; order Asparagales; family Orchidaceae; genus Phalaenopsis; species Phalaenopsis hybrid cultivar. Next base: position 78,158 of record JXCR01147573.1, on the reverse strand, counting down.
ATAATCTGAAAGGCGTTCTTTGAAAGCAAAAGTTCCAAAATGACTAGTAAATGTTGTCTTTTCTGAATCCCCAGGAGCAATAAGAATTTGATGGTAATCAGTATATCCATCTAAAAAACAAAAATATTTGTACCAGCAAGTCTATCCTACTATTTGGTCTAAAAATGGTAAAGGAAAGTGATCTTTCCTAGTGGCAGTGTTTAATTTTTTATAATCAATGCAAATACGCCACCTAGTAACTTATCTGATAGATATTAATTCATTATTCTCTTTTATTTCAACAGTCACTCTTCCTTTCTTAGGAACACAATGAATTGGACTTACCCAAGCATTGTCTGAAATAGGATATATAATTCCAGTGTCTAACAATTTCAAAATTTCCTTCTTAACTACTTCTTTCATCATTGGATTTAATCTCCTTTGTGGATCAACTCTTAGTTTATATTTTTCATCTAGTATAATTTTGTGCATACAGATCGAAGGACCGATTCCTTTAATATCAGCTAAGGTCCAACCAAGAGCTTTCTTATATCTTTTTAATGTATCTAACAGTATTTTCTATTACAAATCATTTAATTCTGAAGATATAATAACAGGTAGTGTAGATGAGTCTCCCAGGAACACATACTTCAAGTGGTTAGGCAATATTTTCAACTCAAGTTCAGGTGATTTATAATTGACGGAACTAGATTCTTATCAGCATTTTCTGTAATATCTAGCATCTCAAATCTTTCCTGAACATAATCTAACTCTTCATTTTCTATTTCGTCCAACATAACTTCATCACTATTTTCAAATTGTTCTTTCTCTTCAAAATGTCCTTTAAAATGCTCGTTCAATAGATGTTCACTAATTTCCATGCTAAAACATTCATTATTTCTTTCAACATCAGGGTATTTCATAGATTTTGCAATGTTAAAAGTCACTTCTTGATCATTAACTCTCATAGTCAATTCTCCTTTTTGAACATCTATCATAGTTTTTCCAGTAGCTAAAAATGGTCTCCCTAAAATGATATGTATTTTTTTATCTTCCTCCATATCTAAAACAATGAAATCCACATGAAAGATAAATTTATCAACTTTTACTAACACATCTTCTATAACTCCCTTAGGATATGTAACTGAACAATCCGCTAACTGAAGAGTTACAGAAGTAAGTGAGACTTCTCCTAATCCTAATATTTTGAAAATTGATAGAGGAAGTAGGTGAGACTTCTCCTAATCCTAATATTTTGAAAATTGATAGAGGCATAAGATTAATGTTGATATTTTGAAAATTGATAGAGGCATAAGATTAATGCTGGCTCCCAAATCACATAAAGCTCTTTCATGAGGCATAAGATTAATGCTGGCTCCCAAATCACATAAAGCTCTTCCATAAAATTTTTCACCGGTACTGAAGAGTTACAGAAGTAGGTGAGACTTCTCCTAATCCTAATCTTTTGAAAATCGATAGAGACATAAGATTAATGTTGGCTCCCAAATCACATAAAGCTCTTCCATAAAATTTTTCACTGATAGCACACAGTATAGCGAAACTACCAGGATCTTTTAATTTTTCAGGAAGCTTTT
>JXCR01147573.1:63397-73588 GCA_002079205.1 Phalaenopsis hybrid cultivar | reverse complement strand
ATATATATATATATATATATATATGCATGTGTGTGGGCTTGGTTTTGACTCCCCATGGTCTTCCCCTTTCTTCGATATACATGTTGAATGAAAGGTTTTAATTTTGGAGCTCTTGGAACTTACCTTGAGACTTTGATTTTGGTTTTCTGCCGCTCTCTCGTTCGAATATTTGTTGGAAGCAAATTTTGATGTCTCAAAACGGTGACTTTGGGACTTATGTTTTTTTTTGTCCCATGTTATTTTCTCCTATTTGAAATATATGCTGAGGGAGATTCGTTTCAGCCCTTGATGGGCTCGGTTTTGACCTTGACTTGGCCTTGTTTTGACATTTGACTAGGCTCGGTTTTATGCCTTGGTGCNCATGATTTTCCCCTTTCTTCGAAATACATGTTGAATGAAAGGTTTTAATTTTGGAGCTCTTGGAACTTACCTTGAGGGTTTGATTTTAGTTTTCTGTTGCTCTCTCGTTCGAATATTTGTTGGAAGCAAATTTGGATGTCTCAAAATGGTGGCTTTGGGACTTATATTTTTTTTTTGTCCCATGTTATTTTCTTCTATTTGAAATATATGTTAAGGGAGATTCGTTTCAGACCTTGATGGGCTCGGTTTTGGCCTTGACTTGGCCTTGTTTTGTCATTTGACTACGCTCTGCTTTATGCCTTGGTGAAGCCCTATTTTGGCTTGATAGTGGCTCAATTTTGTCTTCCTGTTGCTCTTCTATTTGAAGCATATGCTGAATGAAAAGTTTAATTGTTAAGCAGTTTTAGAGCTTGTTTTGGTGGATCGCTTTTGCTCCCCTTTGCTACCTCTTTTTGTTTGAAGTATGTATGCAGTTGGAATTTGGGTTTAAATCTTTTTGAACCTTGTTTTAAGGTCTCGGCTCTAGTCCCCCTTGGCTGCCTTCTTTGCTTGAATCTCATGTTGGATGGAATTTAAATTTCAGGAACACATTTTTGGGGGCTCACCTGTGTTTATCTGTTTTTCTACTACCTTCCCCTGTTCGAAGCATGTGTTGGGTGCAAATCTTGTAGTTTTAAGGCTTGGTGTAACANTGGCTCAATTTTGTCTTCCTGTTGCTCTTCTATTTGAAGCATATGCTGAATGAAAAGTTTAATTGTTAAGCATTTTTAGAGCTTGTTTTGGTGGATCGCTTTTGCTCCCTTTTGCTGCCTCTTTTTGTTTGAAGTATGTATGCAGCTGGAATTTGGGTTTAAATCTTTTTGAACCTTGTTTTAAGGTCTCGGCTCTAGTCCCCCTTGGCTGCCTTCTTTGCTTGAATCTCATGTTGGATGGAATTTAAATTTCAGGAACACATTTTTAGGGGCTCACCTGCATTTATCTGTTTTTCTACTACCTGCCCCTGTTCGAAGCATGTGTTGGGTGCAAATCTTGTAGTTTTAAGGCTTGGTGCAACCTACTCTATGTTGGTTTGGCTTTGGCCCCTGCTAGGCTCGATTTTTGGGCTTGTGGTGGCTCGATTTTGGTCATTTGCTAGCTGCGGTTTTTGGCCTTTTGATGGGCTCGTTTTTGGCCTTATGTTGGGCTCAGTTTTAGCTTCTTGTGGTTGTTCTCTTGGCTTGAACTCTGTACCATGTGAAAATTTAATGTTGTGGACCTTTTGAGGACCTATTTTTAGGCCTTGGTTTAACTTCATGTTGTGGTTTACCTTTGGGAAATGCATATTGTATGAGATATCAATTTGGGGCTTGATTTTTGCTCCTTGTAGTTGGTACCCCTACCCGTGAATCTGAGATGTGAGCTGCCCTTGTGGTCTTCTTCTTGTAGCCTTAGCCATGANTAGGCATTGGTTTAACTTCATGTTGTGGTTTACCTTTGGGAAATGCATATTGTATGAGATATCAATTTGGGGTTTGATTTTGGCTCCTTGTAGTTGGTACCCCTACCCGTGAGTCTGAGATGTGAGCTGCCCTTATGGTCTTCTTCTTGTTGCCTTAGCCGTGTGCCTCACCTTGTGATTTTTATATGAGATAAGTTGGGCTGGTGGCTATCCCTCTCTGTTGCCCCTGACCATGAGCACTTGTATGGTTTTGTTTGGATGATTTCATGCTTATATAACATGGAAAGCTTTTGGTTGGAGTTGGAATTAGATGACTTTATTGTTCGCAATATTTTGGGAATTTCAAAGGTAGTAGTTTTTGGATTACATTCCTCTATTCAATTTGTGAAATTTGAGTGGCTCTTAAAACTTCTTTTTTGGAAAAAGCATAAAGTTGATATGAATTGGATTCATGAACGGATTTGAAAGCTCATAAAATTGTCGTTTGGGAAGATTTTGGAGGCTTGACATTAAAATTTGGATAACTTAAACGTCACATTTGAGTTCAGGCTTGGATGTGTGATTATGTAGGTGATGGTAGAGCTGCGTATACAATTGATACATTAATTCGGGCCTGTTTTGACATGTTCGAAATAAGATTTGGAAGGGATACCCTTCTTGGGTTGATCCATTTACAAAATTTGAGAAAATGACATCCTCTTTGGATCGATTCAAGGATCTTGGGCCTTTCTTTTCTGGTCTTTTCGCCATAGATTTTGAGGGTTGATTCACCTTTTGCCTTTTTGATATTTTAGGTGGATCAGTTTCTCCTCTCTCTCATCCCCATTTTTATTCTTTTTTTCCTTGCTTCTTGGTTCGATTCTCAGTGCTTATGTATGATACATAAGTGCACATGTATAGCCTTTTGTTATACGTGAAACCATCAAGCAAGGTCGCAAATAGGTCGGTTTTGTTTTGGGGCATAAGGCGGTGATGACAAAGGCACACCGGAGATAAAGCAGAATGATATTTCATCCTACGACATTGGGATCCGATTCAAGAATCCATCAGGAACCCGGTGAGCTGTAGGATGACAGTATCATTCACCGACACAAGACTAGCGGGAGTTGACCCGAACCTTCTTAGGTTGTTGGTAGCTTTATGCCTGACAACACGATCGACTCATGGACAACTATTTTTTAAAATTGATAAAAAAATAATTTGATAAGAGCAAATATACCTTTTTCTAAAACAAAAATACATTTTTCGTTACAAACAAAATTGATACAGCCCATTTTTGCATGTTTGAAACTTATGTGCATGCTGAAAATATAAATTTTAAGTACATTTTAAACATCGGTTGTCCACCTATTGATCACTTGTTTAGGCTAGAAGTACCCTCTTGAGTTAGGTTCGATAGGACACCCTTCTAGTTAAGTGGTGGGCTTTATACATCTGGGTGACCGGGTAGCCTTTGACGACCCTCGAGTACTAATATATAGTTGAGCCTAGCCCCGACCCGAGTGTTTGCGGTCCCCCTCTTTTTGGACTTTCTCATATGTTTTTCTTAGAATTTTTTGACAAAGCACTCGTGGTCTCTTTTTGGGATTTTTTAGTGTTTTCTATGATTTTAATCGATTTGTTGATTCGTCGGTTTCCTCACATTTCTCTTCTCGTGAGTCTTTTGACGATCTTTCTCGAGATTTCTGGACTATATATTTTTTTAAAACATTTCAGCATGCTTCCTCAAATTTTGTTGCTTACTGCATCAATTACACCTAATGAACAGTGGATCTCTCATGTATACAAGTTTGTTTTATGTTTATAACATGTTATTCTCTTATAATCACTTCCCTGCTATACCTTTTACTTTTTTACAGCGCATGTTGTACTGTTTTCTTTCCTACATATTTTACTGCTCGTCCTGTGCTACATACTCTACTGTTATGTTATACATTGTACAACTTCAACATGTTATCTATAAAATATCTGAAGAACTACAACCATAGGGCCGCTGGATTTGACATTATAACATGATATCCTAGAAAACTTAAACGCGTCACGACAAGGAGCTTGGAACTAGCGCGGTGGGCAGCATGACCATCTTCAACAGTAGAACATGTCTTCCCCAACTAAACCATTCCTTTCCTAGAAATTAAAACAACAATTCATAGGATTTCAAGGTTGTTCGTCTAGCGCAACATAAATCCTCAATCTTTTCTTTAGGCATTTGTATAGCTCTTTTGTACGATCTAAGCCCTAACTCGTTTTAGGATTCTGAGGTTGTCGTTCGCTACGACCTAAATCCTCACATCTTCTAGGTTATTTGTGTGATTGTTTCATACGAATGTAAGCCCTAATTAAATAAAATTGGCAAGATAAAACACTTGAATATTTCTCCTCAAAACTGAAGCCAAACCATAAGGTAGATTGGGAAGTCACTGAGGATATCCCCTGAATCTGTGGCATCCTTTAGTTTTTCTTCCTTTGGATTTTGTAATAAATGTTCCAAATTTGAGTCATTCCTCTTTCACACCTCTTTTTCTGATTTTGTTGATAAGTCTCATCCTTTTAAAGTCCTTGAAGATAATTTTTCCTGATTTTTATCGAGAGTATTCTTAAGTGATTCATTCGCTTAAGATGTAATTAGCTATAGGGGCTTGTCCTTATAGGGAACTTGAAAGATAAAATAAACTCTATTTGACTCCCATATTAAATAGGGGAATATGTCGGTCATCATGCAAACTTGCATATCAAATAGAAGTCATTTATTTCTATAGTTTATTTAATTGAGCTTATTATCAAGTAGTGTATTACCTTTCAGGGTGATACATTACTTGTGGTTAGTTCGATTATCCAAACTTCAGGAATCAATGGGATCAGTTTTACCCCATTTTCTTTAAATTAAAATACCTAATTTCTAAACAATATATTACGCTAAATTAAACCGCACCCAGTCGTATGGCGACCGACAGTAATTTCGGACTGGTCAAGTTTTTGGAACTATATCGGGGATTTAAATTAACATAAAAAACGCAGAAAAACAACACACACTAGGGGCGCATCAGCTAGTAAATTCTTCTTATTGTACATGTCCCCTATTCGGACAATCTGAATTCCCTAGCCCTTGGGTTGTCGGCCGACGATAAGGCATAGCTTCCAATCCTTGATCTTATTTATCAAAACGAGCAACTAGAATTTTCAGGTTGAACCAAATTGAACATAGCCATCTTGGTTGATGTAGAACGAAAGCATACAAGAAAAAAGTTTTTTCGACCAAAGAAATTCAATATGTTGGTAATAGATGATATACATTATAATGAAAATAATGAAGTTAAGCTTAATCTGCTCAGGGATAAATCCATAATGGTTGAAAATCATTCACAGTTTGGGGCAAAAGGGCTTCCTCATACCTGACTTGAGCTGGTCTTGGTAGAAGATGAAGTCATCCCCTAACCTGCTAGCCAATTGGGCATTTCCTCCAAGGACTTGAAGCTCTATGAAGGGGTCAAAAACTCAAAAGTTATACATTTAGGCCACCTCATTTGATGACATACTGATCTATCAATCACTGCAAATGATTCAAAGAGTTAAGGAGAGCTATTGAGAACCATCCAAATAGAATAAAGAGGAACAAAAAATTGAAAAAAGGGAAGCAAAGGAAAGTTAAAGAGCACAACATCAAAGCTTATATGTGGCCCATATATACATAGGAAAACGGAGGAAATTGAACCATTTCATAAAAAAGTGCATTGATTTCAAGAATGTGCCGGTACATCAACACAAAATTCAATAGAAAAAAATAAAAATAAAATATAATTTATAAAAAGTGTGAATTACACTTCAAAACTATTTTGAGAGAAAAAAATTTACAAGTGATTTATCTTCCGCTTCCACCGAGATAAGCCCTCGACGAAGCAACCTCGTATATAAAACCACTCCCCCAAATTTAAACATATATGCATGGTTTATCTCCACATGGGTCTAGATCATGGATAATATCTCTCAGGCCACTAAAAGCTCTAGCCAAATGTTTCTAGTTCTTCCTGCAGCTCTTTTATATCTTCCTTCTGTTAGATTCTAGCCACTTGGGAGTTGGAACTCTCTATCTCATCTAGACAGTGAGCCAAAGATCTGAGTTATGAATGACATCCATTTGTTGGTTCCTCGTGGATATCATAGAGACTGGAAAGGTAGTTAATCANTGTATGGTTTTGTTTGGATGATTTCATGCTTATATAACATGGAAAGCTTTTGGTTGGAGTTGGAATTAGATGGCTTTATTGTTCGCAATATTTTGGGAATTTCAAAGGTAGTAGTTTTTGAATTACAGTCCTCTGTTCAATTTGTGAAATTTGAGTGGCTCTTAAAATTTCTTTTTTGGAAAAGCATAAAGTTGATAGGAATTAGATTCATGAACGAATTTGAAAGCTCATAAAATTGTCGTTTGGGAAGATTTTGGAGGCTTGACATTAAAATTTGGATAACTTAAACGTCACATTTGAGTTCGGGCTTGGATGTGTGATTATGCAGGTGATGGTAGAGCTGTGTATACAATTGATACATTAATTCGGGCCTGTTTCGACATGTTCGAAATAAGATTTGGAAGGGATACCCTTCTTGGGTTGATCCATTTACAAAATTTGAGAAAATGACATCCTCTTTGGATCGATTCAAGGATCTTGGGCCTTTGTTTTCTGGTCTTTTCGCCATAGATTTTGAGGGTTGATTCACCTTTTGCCTTTTCGATATTTTAGGTGGATCAGTTTCTCTTCTCTCTCATCCCCATTTTTATTCTTTTTTTCCTTGCTTCTTGGTTTGATTCTCAGTGCTTATGTATGATACATAAGTGCACATGTATAGTCTTTTGTTATACGTGAAACCATCAAGCAATGTTGCAAGTAGGTCGGTTTTGTTTTGGGGCATAAGGCGGTGATGACAAAGGCACACCGGAGATAAAGCAGAATGATATATCATCATACGATATTGGGATCTGATTCAGGAATCCATCAGAAACCCGATGAGTTGTAGGATGACAGTATCATTCACCGACACATGACTAGCGGGAGTTGACCCGAACCTTCTTAGGTTGTTGGTAGCTTTATGCCTGACAGCGCGATCAACTCGTGGACAACTATTTTTCAAAATTGATAAAAAATAATTTGATAAGAACAAATATACCTTTTTTCTAAAACAAAAATACATTTTTCGCTACAAACAAAATTGATACAGCCCATTTTTTGCATGTTTGAAACTTATGTGCATGCTGAAAATATAAATTTTAAGTATATTTTAAACATCGGTTGTCCACCTATTGATCACCTGTTTAGGCTAAGGAGTACCCTCTTGAGTTAGGCTCGATAGGACACCCTTCTAGTTAAGTGGCGGGCTTTATGCATCCGGGTGACCGAGTAGCCTTTAACGACCCTTGAGTACTAATATATAGTTGAGCCTAGCCCCGACCCAAGTGTTTGCGGTCCCCCTCTTTTTGGACTTTCTCATATGTTTTTCTTAGAATTTTTGGACAAAGTACTCCTGCTCTCTTTTTGGGATTTTTTAGTGTTTTCTATGATTTTAATCGATTTGTTGATTCGTCGGTTTCCTCACATTTCTCTTCTCGTGAGTCTTTTGACGATCTTTCTCGAGATTTCTGGACTATATATTTTTTGTAAACATTTCAGCATGCTTCCTCAAATTTTGTTGCTTACTACATCAATTACACCTAAGGAACAGCGGATCTCTCAGGTATACAAGTTTGTTTTATGTTTATAGCATGTTATTCTCTTATAATCACTTCCCTGCTATACCTTTTACTTTTTTTACAGCGCATGTTGTACTGTTTTCTTTACTGCATAATTTACTGCTCGTCCTGTGCTACATACTCTACTGTTATGTTATACACTGTACAACTTCAACATGTTATCTATAAAATATCTGAAGAACTACAACCATAGGGCCGCTGGATTTGACATTATAACATGATATCCTAGAAAACTTAAACGCGTCACGACAAGGAGCTTGGAACTAGCGCGGTGGGCAGCATGACCATCTTCAACAGTAGAACATGTCTTCCCCAGCTAAATCATTCTTATCCTAGAAATTAAAACAACAATCCATAGGATTTCGAGGTTGTTCGTCTAGCGCAACATAAATCCTCAATCTTTTCTTTAGGCATTCGTATAGCTCTGTTGTACGATCTAAGCCCTAACTCGTTTTAGGATTCTGAGGTTGTCGTTCACTACGACCTAAATCCTCACATCTTCTAAGTTATTTGTGTGATTGTTTCATACGAATGTAAGCCCTAATTAAATAAAATTGGCAAGATAAAACACTTGAATATTTCTCCTCAAAACGGAAGCCAAACCATAAGGTAGATTGGGAAGTCACTGAGGATCTCCCCTGGATCTGTGGCATCCTTTAGTTCTTCTTCCTTTGGATTCTGTAATAAATGTTCCAAATTTGAGTCATTGCCCTTTCACACATCTTTGTCTGATTTTGTTGATAAGTCTCATCCTTTTGAAGTCCTTGAAGATAATTTTTCCTGATTTTTATCGAGAGTATTCTTAAGTGATTCATTCGCTTAAGATGTAATTAGCTATATGGGCTTGTCCTTATAGGGAACTTAAAAGATAAAATAAACCCTATTTGACTCCCATATCAAATAGGGGAATATGTCGGTCATCATGCAAACTTGCAGATCAAACGGAAGTCATTTATTTCTATAGTTTATTTAATTGAGCTTATTATCAAGTAGTGTGTTACCTTTCAGGGTGGTACATTACTCATGGTTAGTTCAATTATCCAAACTGTAGGAATCAATGAGATCAGTTTTACCCCATTTTCTTTAAATTAAAATACCTAATTTCTAAACAATATATTATGCTAAATTAAACTGCACCCAGTCGTATGGCGACCGACAGTAATTTCGGACTGGTCAAGTTTTTGGCACTATATCGGGGATTTAAATTAACATAAAACACGCAGAAAAAACAACACACACTAGGGGCGCATCAGCTAGTAAATTCTTCTTCTTGTACATGCCCCCTATTCGGACAATCTGAATTCCCTAGCCCTTGGGTTGTCGGACGACGATAAGCCATAGCTTCCAATCCTTGATCTTATTTATCAAAACGAGCAACTAGAATTTTCAGCTTGAACCAAATTGAACATAGCCATCTTGGTTGTTGCAGAACGAAAGCATACAAAATAAAAAGTTTTGTCTACCAAAGAAATTCAATATGTTGGTAATATATGATATACATTATAATGAAAATAATAAAGTTAAGCTTAATCTGGGCAGGGATAACTCCATAATGGTTGAAAATCATTCACAGTTTGTGGCAGAAGGGCTACCTCATACCTGACTTGAGCTGGTCTTGGTAGAAGATGAAGTCATCCCCTAACCTGCTAGCCAATTGGGCATTTCCTCCAAGGACTTGAAGCTCTATGAAGGGGTCAAAAACTCAAAAGTTATACATTTGGGCCACCTCATTTGATGACATAGTGATCTATCGATCACTGCAAATGATTCAAAGAGTTAAGGAGAGCTATTGAGAACCATCCAAATAGAAGAAAGAGGAACAAAAAATTGAAAAAAAGGAAGCAAAGGAAAGTTAAAGAGCATAGCACCAAAGTTGATATGTGGCCCATATATACATAGGAAAACGGAGGAAATTGAACCATTGCATAAAAAAGTGCATTGATTTCAAGAATGTGCCGGTACATCAACACAAAATTCAATAGAAAAAAATAAAAATAAAATATAATTTATAAAAAGTGTGAATTACACTTCAAAACTATTCTGAGAGAAAAAAATTTACAAGTGATTTATCTTTCGTTTCCACCGAGATAAGCCCTCGTCGAAGCAACCTCGTATATAAAACCACTCCCCCAAATTTAAACATATTTGCATGGTTTATCTCCACATGGGTCTAGATCATGGATAATATCTCTCGGACCACTAAAAGCTCCAGCCAAAGGTTTCTAGTTCTTCCTGCAGCTCTTTTATTTCTTCCTTCTGTTAGATTCTAGCCACTTGGGAGTTGGAACTCTCTATCTCATCTAGACAGTGAGCCAAAGATCTGAGTTATGAATGACGTCCATTTGTTGGTTCCTCCTAGATATCATAGAGACTGGAAAGGTAGTTAATTGTGCCCTTCTCGCTCCTAGTCAATGTCGGGGCTACTTCAACTGGTGTCGAGGTCCATCCCTGACCATTCCTTTGAAAGTGAGTGATCCCTGATAACTGCTTATATGCAACAGTATAATAATAATTCTAATTCTATTTTTCACTTATATTTCTTTATTTTGCAACAAAACTAAAAACTTGATCCTGAAGAAAAATAAGAATTTAACTTTTAATTTATATATATTGGGATATTATGCAAGTATATGTATCGTTATCAAGTAATATA
>JXCR01147573.1:24083-54187 GCA_002079205.1 Phalaenopsis hybrid cultivar | reverse complement strand
GACCTACAATTCTTGGCTATAGCAATGAATCCGAGGGTTTGATTTTCAAACACAACTGCATCCGAAGAGAAAATATTAGCGCAGTATTTTGGGTGCATTCGGACTCTTCTAGAGTAACAATACATATAAAATGGATGAATCACAGTATATTATGATGGGTTCATTTTATACGTGATACTTTTTTATTAGACTTTATTAGACTCCGGATGATTAGAATCCTGACCTAATATTTTCTCTTATTCGAAAGATTTTCTCGAGCGGAATTTGATTGGTAAAGCCCAAAAGAGTGATGACTTTCTTTAGTAAAACAATATTATTTGTGGAGTTTGAATGTATGCAGGTTATTTATATTATTATGTTACATATTATTGTACTCATATGTATTATAGTGTATAATGTAGTTGTATTAAAAATTTATATGTATGTATAACTCTGTATTTAATGTTTTCTCATATAAGTTGAGTTGTGGCTTGAAAAATGGTTTAGAGTGCTTTGTTGAATTCTGTAAAATAAAAAAGAAAAAAATTCTTGCTAGCAACTTGAGATTAATGAGTTTTATTTACGAAAAATTATAGTTATTTAAGTAAATATTAAGTAATGATGAGTGCTAGAAAAATCACGGTGATAGAATAGTGGATTATTGTTTTAATGTTATACAAGAATTCAGCAAACACATAATGAAAGAGAAACAACCAGTAATGACTCGAGAATTTTTTACGTAGAAAACCGGTAAAGGGAAAATCCACGGGGCTTGGCCTTGTCCCAAAAATTCACTATTGATTGATGATTACAGAAATCTCTTACCTCACATACGAGAAATGATAACTATTTTTTTCAGATTACGGCGTCGATAGACGGCGTCTGGTTGGTGATGATTTACGATAATTTGTGGTGATAAATGGGGTTTAACATGGTCGAGACGGTTGTCGGAGGTCAACGAAGGTCGGCGATGGTTGACGACGATAGGCGGTGGTCGACGGCTGTCGGTTGTGGCCGACGACGATAGGTTGTGGTCGACTGCAGTTGGCGAAGGTCAATCATGTTCAACGACAATCAGCAGTGGTCGACGAAGGTCGGCGATGACAGTGAGTTGCAGCTCTTCTTCAAGGTCTCAGACTCTCTCTCTCTCTAGGTTTTAGTTTTCCCCTCAAAAGAGTGGTGGGGTTCTATTTATAGTGTTCTAAATACAATTAATGCAGAAGTATGAACAATTTTGATATGACGGTTTGTGGAGCTTCTTTCAATAAGAAAGTGTTTAATGGATATTTGGATGCCTTAATGATGTCAAAATTGGGAGATCTTGGGTTCGTTGAATTCGTCTTGTCGAGACACTTGATTCAACTATTAATTTGTCAAATTCGACATCCGTTTGACATTCCAAACGTGTTTAGAAATCTTCCTAAAATGGTTTAATGACTTGATCTTGGCTTGATTTGACTAGGATTGGACTAACTTATATATCATTATGTCTGTCTCATCGAGTCGGTCAGTTTGACTATAAGTTTGTTGCAATCAAAGCTCTAGAAAAAATTTTATCAAGATTTGAATGTTTCTCACTCAAATATCGTCTTGAAATATGTGTTATACTTTGGGATTCGTATCAGAAGATGAAAATTTGTTGGTGATGTATCAGTTGCCCCTTATTTTTAGGCGAGAATATTTTTGTCATCTGAAAATATCAAGTTCTGAAACATTTTTTATTTATGTCATGTATTTATCCGTTAAAGAGCACTAATCAACAACAACCTTCGGTGACGCATTGTGGCGGTGCATCTAGGCGACGAGACACGTGGCGACGCTGCGTCACATAGACATGACACGATACGGTGGTGCATCGTGGCGATGCGTTGCAGTATAGCGTTGCGGCAGAGAGTCGTAGCGGAGAGTCGCGGTGATGCATTGTGGCGGGGCATCGCAGCGACGGGATGCTTTGCGGTAGAGCGTCGGGAGGTTCCAATTAATTTATTATATCATTTAGAACCTCTCTAAAAGCTACATTTAATAGTTGGTGCTTAAAGTTTTTCCAACATGATAATACCACTGCCATAATGCTTCACATGGTCACTTAGAAGGTTATTTCTAAACCAAGGACAAAATTTTCCTCTGGGTTGCTTTCCATACCAAACATTTCTACTGTATAAACGTTTCGCTTGGAAGCCTTGTAATAAAATATATTATACCTTTTGAAAGCCCTTTGTGATATCAACAACACTTTAAAGCCCCACCTAACCTTTATCATTAACAATAACTCATTNCCCCACTTTAATGAGACGTTACAAATCATTATTTGCTCTTATTTAATTAAGGGCATTACAGATCAATTTTTTTCCTTTTTAGACATCTTTTCGTAATTATAACTAATATTAGTGCCTTTTTGGATTTATAACTGATTCTGACACTATTTCATACTTATAACTGGCATAAAAATCTTTTCACATCAATTGATGTTGACAACTATACATAAGTCTAACTTTTCTGATCAACATATCTTTGGATGGATCGACTTAGTTGACTTGGGGTCAACTTATTCCTCATAAATAACGATTGACTTTCACTCTGAGAATCGGAGTGTCTTCCGAGTGATAGTCGGTCGCCTCTAAGTTGATCGATGTCGTTGTCTTTCGTCGGAGGGATTATTTGATAATCAAGCGTAATTTAATTCAATTGGCTTTCATCGGTTGACTGGTTTACCTTCAGCCGATCTGTTCATTAGCCCTTTAAACATATCAGATCATTGAGTTGTGCCTCATCTCCTCTGGTTGTTTGATCTCCTTGAAATTCGTGTTGATAATTTTCTTGCATACATATTAGTTTAGGGATTCTCTTGCTCTTTGAAGAATATGCTACGATAAGGACAAGAGAATTTTCATGATAAAAAAAATTATTTATAATCTCAGCTTTTTAATAAATCAATAAGTACTCCCTGGATTTTCATGCCCACACTTTCTATAAATAAGATCAATGAATTTTTCTTTGATTTTTTATTTTTACTCCTTTTATAGTGAACTCCAAACGACACGGTGACTAGTGCTAAAGCTCATGGTTGCTTTGAAAAAAATGTACTCTATATGGTTCAAGCACTCTACCTCGTCTTGTGAGTGGATAGTTAAGGAAGACATTAGCCTTAAAAAAGAAAAGTGATGACCATGAGTTCGATCGGCACAACCAAGTGGCTTTGTCTGGGGATTCGGGTGATCAACGATAGAAGGAGATCCCGTGGGATGAAAGATAGGCTCTTTTAATGGCCGAGGAGCATGCCCTGCTGGCTAGAACTGTAGATTCTGGGACTGAGGGAGCTTCTTGACGATTAATAATTCCAACAACGGTGATGGTAGAGTCACAAACAAAGTTGCGTGTGGAAAATATCACTCCACTTGAAGCGGACAAGGGTGATTCGACAACTTTTGCTCCGTTAGGTATTGAAGTTGCTCGAATTGAGGATTCTACAACAAAAAATCTTGAGCCAAACGACAATATTCTCCAGTCGATTGGTGATAACAGTAGACAGACGGCAGACCCATTGGGTACTTTCAGAGAGACAAGCGAAGGGCAACCAATGTCTTCAGTACCTCGATCGTAGGATGAATGAGGTGGTCGACCACTTTGTGTGGAATATCTGCGATTTTGATAGCATATTATGCAGGAGATGGTGACCTATTTCGAGCTACTAGAAGGGGAAGTGGCTCAGCTGAATGAGGGGACGGTCGCTCTTCGAGTCGAGGTATTGGTCACTCGAGAGTCGGCCACCACGAAACAAATCCAGAATGAGTACGATTGGGAAGACCGTTTTAAGTAAGGGGGAACTTGTATTTAAGAGCTGCTTCACCGAGGGTATGTCTCGGCTGAATCAGTGGACTTTTTTATAAATCATTTCATTTCTGTAGTGGACTCTTTTATAAATATTTCATTTTGATTAACCGTTTGTAATTTTTATATTTTGGAAGATTAACTTTATTTTGTTTCAAATCATATTTGATGTGTGGTGTGACTCTTGACACACTTTTCAATGTGCCAAGGTAGGGGGCGCTTGTAAATTTTGTTTATTGTAATACACAATATCAAATAGAAAAAAAAATACATAAATTAATGAAAGTATGGCCTAAGCATTTCCTTGTTTTTTATTTGTAACTTTGATTAAAATCTAGTTGTTCACTTATTATCTCAATTAAAATGATTATCATCCAGTTATGTCGATGTATCATCAAAAAAAAAAAATTCATCAACATCAAATCTCAATACAGTTTGAGTTAGAAATTCTCTAACATCAAATTCAATATCATTTGGGCCTCAATTTCAATCAATTTTGTATTCAAATTGACAAACCTAATAACGCCGAAAGTAATCAAATCTAAGTTCAAATAAGCCTAGATCAAACACTTAGAATTGTAGTTGAAGGCTTTAGCACATCAACTGAAATGTCAAACAATCTCAAAATATGACATGTTTATGGTCAAATTGAGTTTCTCGACGAGATAAATCCAACGAGCCTATGATAACATAATTCTAAGTTTGCTAAAATACTAATATATTTAAAAAATTACATATGATCAGAAAATTAATGTGAATCATCCGATAGAATGTCTTGATATTCTGAATAAATTTACTAAAATGTTCATCTCAAAAGATATAAATAGTCCCCCTTTCTTCACTTAAAAGAGACAGGAGAAGAGAAGAAAGCTTGTGGATTACTAAAGCTCAACTATTTTAGTCCAACTACTTTTCATCGATCAGGTAATCACCGAAATATTCCACTATACAAAAAAGTGAACAATTGTACTTTCAATCTCCCAATGGATTACTTTTATTAGAAAAGACCCCATGTTGTTTTCCATTTAGATGATTTTTTCTCTTAAAAAATGAAGTTATTTCCTACACTTTTATCAGTATATTTGTGCAGAAAAATTATATTGAGCTAAGATAAAAGATCTCCATACCATTACTAATTTTCTAGCATACAATCATGAAATTTCTCACATTATTTTATTGAACTTTGATATAATTTAATTGTAGATCCATGCAACCTCAAACTCAAGATTATGATAAAAGTCAACCACACTTCTAATCCTTTGGCTACAACAAACTTCACAAACTGTCAAATAAATTATATATATTTTTATTCGTTAACTTCTTACATGGCACTCAGCTCATCATCCATAAAATTCTTTTTTATTTTATATAACATCTAAATCATACAAATACATGAGTATCAATATATAACACTTTTATTTATCCAGCATTTAAAATATTATTATTTTAATTTTAAAAAGCAATTTTTGTTGTATGCATGAAACAGCATTAATTAGCACCTTTAGTAGGATTGGAGTCATATTGTTTGCCAGCCTGATTGATTTGATGGGACGCAGTCATTCAGTCTATGCCATAGGTCATAAGCAAGCACAGCTTCACGTTTTCTTCCACTCCTAAACCATTAAAATAGAAGCGCTCCATATCTCTTAAAAAGTTTAATATGCGTTAGTCATACAAATATGTCCCTGTAAAAATAGTATTTTCATTCATATTTTTATATTTTCTTGTCAAGTATATCAAAAATAAAAGTTTGTGTCATGTCATCACATGCATGTGAAATTTACTGCCCCCATCAAAAAATGACAGGGACCTACAATTCTTGGCTATAGCAATGAATCCGAGGGTTTGATTTTCAAACACAACTGCATCCGAAGAGAAAATATTAGTGCAGTATTTTGGATGCATTCGGACTTTTCTGGAGTAACGATACGTATAAAATGGATCAATCACAGTTTACTATGATGGACTCATTTTATACGCGATATTTTTTTATTAGACTTTATTAGACTCCAGATGATTCAGAATTCTGACCTAATATTTTCTCTTATTCGGAAGATTTTCTCGAGCGGAATTTGATCCGTAAAGCCCAAAAGAGTGATGACTCTCTTTAGTGAAACAATATTATTTGTGGAGTTTGAATGTATGCAGGTGTTTTATATTACTATGTTACATATTATTGTACTCATATGTATTATAGTGTATAATATAGTTGTATTAATAATTTATATGTATGTAAACTCCGTATTTAATGTTTTCTCATATAAGTTGAGTTGTGGCTTGAAAAATGGTTTAGAGTGCTTTGTTGAATTCTGTAAAAAAAAAGAAAAAATTTCTTGATAGCAACTTGAGATTAATGAGTTTTATTTACGAAAAATTATAGTTATTTAAGTAAATATTAAATAATGATGAGTGCTAGAAAATTCACGGCGGTAGAATAGTTGATTATCGTTTTAATGTTGTACAAGAATTCAGCAAACACACAATGAAAGAGAAACAAGCAGTAATGACTCAAGAATTTTTTACGTAGAAAACTGGTAAAGGGAAAATCCACGGGGCTTGGCCTTGTTCAAAAAATCCACTATTGATTGATGATTACAGAAATATCTTACCCCACAGACGAAAAATGGTAACTATTTTTTTTTCAGATTACAACTTTGATAGACGGCGTCTGGTTTGTGGTGATTTACGATAATTTGTGGTGATCAATGGGGTTTAACGGTGGTCAATGACGATTGTCGGAGGTCAACAAAGGTCGGCGGTGGTCGACGGCTGTCGGTTGTGGTCGACGACAAAAGGATGTGGTCGACTGCAGTTGGCGAAGGTCAACGATGTTCAACGACAGCAGTGGTCAACGATGGTCGGCGGTGACACTGAGTTGCAGCTCTTCCTGAAGGTCTCAGGCTCTCTCTCTCTCTCTAGGTTTAAGTTTTCCCCTCAAAAGAGTGGTGGGGCTATATTTATAGTGTTTTAAGTACAATTAATGCAGAAGTATGAACAATTTTGATATGACGGTTTGTGGAGCTTCTTTCAATTAGAAAGTGTTTAATGGACATTTGGATGCCTTAATGATGTCAAAATTAGGAGATCTTGGGCTCGTTGAATTCGTCTTGTCGAGACACTTGATTCAACTATTAATTTGTCAAATTCGACATCCGTTTGACATTCCAAAGGTGTTTGAAAATCTTCCAAAAATGGTTTAATAACTTGATCTTGGCTTAATTTGACTAGGATTGGACTAACTTTTATATCATTATGTCTGTCTCATCGAGTCGGTCAGTTTGACTATAAGTTTGTTGCAATCAAAGTTCTAGAAAAAAATTTATCAAGATTTGAATGTTTCTCACTCAAATATTGTCTCGAAATCTGTGTTATGCTTTGGGATTCGTATCAGAAGATGAAAATTTGTTGGTGGCGTATCAGTTACCCCTTATTTTTGGAAGAGAATATTTTGTCATATGAAAATATCAAGTTCTGAAACATTTTTTATTTATGTCATGTATTTATTCATTAAATAGAACTAATCAATAACAACCTTTGGTGACGCATTGTGGCGGGGCATCTAGGCAACGAGACACGTGGCGGCGGTGCGTCACAAAGACGTGACACGATACGGNGCTCTAGAAAAAATTTTATCAAGATTTGAATGTTTCTCACTCAAATATCGTCTTGAAATATGTGTTATACTTCGGGATTCGTATCAGAAGATGAAAATTTGTTGGTGATGTATCAGTTGCCCCTTATTTTTGGGAGAGAATATTTTGTCATCTGAAAATATCAAGTTCTGAAACATTTTTTATTTATGTCATGTATTTATTCATTAAATAGCACTAATCAACAACAACCTTCGGTGACGCATTGTGGCGGGGCATCTAGGCGACGAGACACGTGGCGGCGGTGCGTCACAGAGACGTGACACGATACGGTGGTGCGTCGTGGCGATGCGTTGCAGTAGAGCGTTGCGGCAGAGAGTCGTAACGGAGAGTCGCGGTGATGCATTGTGGCGGGGCATCACAGCGACGGGATGCTTTGCGGTAGAGCGTCGGGAGGTTCCAATTGATTTATTATATCATTTAGAACCTCTCTAAAAGCTACATTTAATAGTTGGTGCTTAAAGTTTTTCCAACATGATAATACCACTGCCATAATGCTTCACATGGTCACTTAGAAGGTTATTTATAAACCAAGGACAAAAATTTCCTCTGGTTTGCTCTCCATACTAAACATTTCTACTGTATAAACGTTTCGCTTGGAAGCCTTCTAATAAAATATATTATACCTTTTGAAAGCTCTTTGTGATACCAACAACACTTTAAAGCCCCACCAAACCTTTATTATTAACAATAACTCTTCCTTCTTGCTTTATTTGTATTCTTTGATTAATGAAAAATGTATTCCACAACCTTTATTTGGATCACTCCATCCTTGATAGTTTTTTATTTTATAATTATTATTTGATTTTTTTTGGGTGGCCGTGATCTCTATTATTTTTAAGAGCAACATAGTGATTGGCAGTGCTATAAAGGCTCAAAGAAAATGATTTCTTTCACCTCTAATTTTCCTCTTTATTACTCCTAGTTGCTTCTTGCTTTTTTCTTCAAAACTTATGGTAGTCACATGTAGCCAACCTTCTTTAGGTCTTTTGTTATTCTAACATTGCCTTATCATAGCTCTATTATAATTTCGGGTTGAAAATATTTTTTAGTCTTTATTTTTGGCTTTACTAGATTGTTGTACCCTAATTATAATTTATTTTTTGTGGAGATTTTTTTAGAGTGTCATGTAAATTGGACATCTTTCTCACCCAACATTAGCTCTAAATATTAGAAGGAAAAAACATTCTATTTTATAAAATTCTTACTAGAGTACACAATTTTCATATTTACATACATAAAATTCAATTTTTTATCATCACATAAGAATGTCATAATTACAATTTTTAAAATAAAATTNGTGTAGCCAACCTTCTTTAGGTCTTTTGTTATTCTAACATTGCCTTATCATAGCTCTATTATAATTTCGGGTCGAAAATATTTTTTAGTCTTTATTTTTGGCTTTACTACATTGTTGTACCCTAATTATAATTTTTTTTATGTGGAGAGTTTTTTAGAGTGTCATGTAAATTGGACATCTTTCTCACCCAACAAAAGCTCTAAATATTAGAAGAAAAAAACATTCAATTTTATAAAATTCTTACTAGAGTATGCAATTTTCATATTTACATACATAAAATTCATTTTTTTATCATCACATAAGAATGTCATAATTACAATTTTTGAAAATAAAATCTAGTTTTTTATATAAATTTATGGCATAAAAGTACGATACATATACCATTAAATATTAAATGTTAAATATATAAATCCATACAAATTAGACAGATTTACATACAGAGTGCACAAAACATTCGAATTTACATATTTCACACCTAAACTTCATCATTTACATGTAAAGCACTTCGTTAGCTCTATTAAAAAAAATGACTCACCTTGTGTAATTGTGTTGTTTGATCTTATCATTAAATTCAAACACCAAATTCATTCCGCCGTTGAACGTGATACGCCAACCCACCTCTTTCTGGCGTTATAGGAATGTCCTTCGTTGCTTTCCCACACAATAAAATCCTTCCAATTGCCTTACTTCAAGTCGTAGCTCATGGAACCGTTGGTGCATTTATCATCAACAAAGTCATACACAAGCAACTCGACCGCCTCCTGAGCACCGAAGCAAAGAAGCAAAAAAGTCTCCAATGCCATCAGTTTGTTCGTCGCCACTCTATCTATTCTCCAAGAAGGAATCACAAGGGTTGCNTTATGGCATAAAAGTACGATACATATAACATTAAATATTAAATGTTAAATATATAAATGCATACAAATTAGACACATTTACATACAGAGTGCACAAAACATTTGAATTTACATATTTCACACCTAAACGTCATCATTTACATTTAAAGCACTTCGTTAGGTCTATTAAAAAAATGACTCAGCTTGTGTAATTGTGCTGCTTGATCTTATCATTAAATTCAAACACCAAACTCATTTCCGTAGTTGAACGTGATACGCCAACCCACCTCTTTCTAGCGTTATAGGGATGTCCTTCGTTGCTTTCCCGCACAATAAAATCCTTCCAATTGCCTTACTTCAAGCCATAGCTCATGGAACTGTTGTTGCATTTATCATCAACAGAATCATACACAAGCAACTCGACCGCCTCCTGAGCACCGAAGCAGAGAAGCAAAAAAGTCTCCAATGCCATCAGTTTGTCTTCGCCACTCTATCTATTCTCCAAGAAGGAATCAGAAGGGTTGCGATGGTCATCCCTAAAGATGTCTTAGCTTGGGGTGGGTTTGGAATTGTGTCAGGGCCATGATGTCAGGATATACAATTATAGCCACCATAGGAAAGAAGATCATTGAGTTAACACCATCCAGAGGTTTTGCAACCAAGTTCACTATTGCTTTACCAGTGCTGATGGCATCGAAGCTCGGCTTGCCAATCTCAGACACACCCCCTCGTTAGCATGGTTATAGGTGTGGAGGTTGCTCGTGGCTTGAATAATGCAATATCATTACTAATTGAGTGGTCGTCAATCCAATTGGGGGCTTCTTATCTGTGATTTACACTTTGATTCTTACCAAGCTTTTGTCAAACTCCATTTGAGATGAGTTTAATCTGTCATTAAATGTCTCCTTTTCGTGACTGATGGTGAATGTTTATGACATATGAGCATTGTCATACTCGAATGTACCCTCTGCCTCAATCACTCACGAATAATGGAGTTTTCGTCGGTCTAGCTCCAAACTAGCAATGAATTGCTTGGCTCCACCCTCGATAGTGGTGACAGTGTAGCAGATTTGTCATGTGGGCTGATCCTTCATTTTCGGAGTCACCGTTGACCAGATAAATCTTGAATTGACATTCGCATTGGTGTTTGTCACTCTACACTAATCGTTCATGACCTTGCCATCATAGGTGGGGATCGTGCACGAGGAGCACTTGGTAATGATCATTTGGGAGTGAGATATAGCACATCCAAATAAGTGCTTCATATATAGATGATGCAATTTGGGTGTGAAATATATGAATTCTAATATTTTATGTGGTACATTTATAAATCGCCCTAAAAATTATGTGGTATGCATACAAATCCACCCATACCTTTTTAATTATTCAATAAGTTTAACCCTAATTCCAAGTCGGGCGAGCGAAAATGGGGTTCGAGTTTCCCTACGAATTGCGGTGTTGGTGGGAGTACACCATCATCTTCTTCCTCCGGCCTCTTCTCGCGATTCTCTTCATCTTCTCTTTAATCCTCCTCAGTGAGTAGCGATTTCTATCCACCTAGCTTCAACTTAAAATTCCCTTTCCCA
The DNA here is from genome assembly GCA_002079205.1 of Phalaenopsis hybrid cultivar. Lineage (NCBI taxonomy): Eukaryota > Viridiplantae > Streptophyta > Magnoliopsida > Asparagales > Orchidaceae > Phalaenopsis > Phalaenopsis hybrid cultivar. The sequence goes on along the minus strand of JXCR01147573.1, from coordinate 43,008 downwards.
GATCGATTAACCGCAGCTTGCGGGGGATTTCTAATTTCCTCTCGGGACACTCTCGACATGCCCTAATTGTCTTNTTATGGCATAAAAGTACGATACATATAACATTAAATATTAAATGTTAAATATATAAATGCATACAAATTAGATAGATTTACATACAGAGTGCACAAAACAGTCGAATTTACATATTTCCACACCTAAACGTCATCATTTACATTTAAAGCACTTCGTTAGCTCTATTAAAAAAATGACTCAGCTTGCGTAATTGTGCTGCTTGATCTTATCATTAAATTCAAACACCAAACTCATTCCGTCGTTGAACGTGATACGCCAACCCACCTCTTTCTGGCGTTATAGGAATGTCCTCCGTTGCTTTCTCGCACAATAAAATCCTTCCAATTGCCTTACTTCAAGCCGTAGCTCATGGAACCGTTGGTGCATTTATCATCAACAAAATCATACACAAGCAACTCAACCGCCTCCTGAGCACCGAAGCAAAGAAGCAAAAAAGTCTCCACTGCCATCAGTTTGCTCGTCGCCACTCTATCTATCCTCCAAGAAGGAATCAAAAGGGTTGTGATGGTCATCCCTAAAGATGTCTTAGCTTGGGGTGGGTTTGGAATTGTGGCAGGGCTCATGATGTCAGGATATACAATTATAGCCACCATAGGAAAGAAGATCACTGAGTTAACACCATCCAGAGGTTTTGCGACCAAGTTCGCTATTGCTTCACCAGTGCTGATGGCATCGAAGCTAGGCTTGCCAATCTCAGACACACACACCCTCATTAGCATGGTTATAGGCGTGGAGGTTGCTCGTGGCTTGTATAATACAATATCATTACTAATTGAGTGGTCGCCAATCCAATTGGGGGCTTCTTATCTGTGATTTACACTTTGATTCTCACCAAGCTTTTGTCAAACTCCATTTGAGATGAGTTTAACCTGTCATTAAATGTCTTCTTTCCGTGACTGATGGTGAATGTTTATGGCATACGAGCATTGTCATACCCGAATGTACCCTCTGCCTCAATCACTCACCAATTATGGAGTTTTCGTCGGTCTAGCTCCAAACCAGCAATGAATTGCTTGGTTCCACCCTCGACAGTGGTGAAGTGTAGCAGATTTTTCCTGTGGTCTGATCCTTCATTCTCGGAGTCACCGTAGACCAGATAAATCTTGAATTGACATTCACATTGGTGTATGTCACTCTACACTAATCGTTCATGACCTTGCCATCACAGGCGGGGATCGTACACGAGGAGCACTTGGTGATGATAATTTGGGAGTGAGATATAGCACATCCAAATAAGTGTTTCATATATAGATGATGCAATTTGGGTGTGAAATATATAAATTCTAATATTTTATGTGTTACATTTATAAATCGCCCTAAAAATTATGTGGTATGCATGCAAATCCACCCATACCTTTTTAATTATTCAATCTCTGTAAGTTTAACCCTAATTCCAAGTCGGGCGAGCGAAAATGGGGTTCGAGTTTCCCTACGAATTGCGGTGTTGGTGGGAGTACACCATCATCTTCTTCCTCCGGCCTCTTCTCGCGATTCTCTTCATTTTCTCTTTAATCCTCCTCAGTGAGTAGCGATTTCTATCCGCCAAGCTTCAACTTAAAATTCCCTTTCCCAGATTGATTAACCGCAGCTTGCGGGGGATTTCTGATTTCCTCTCGGGGCACTCTCGCCATGCCCTAATTGTCTCGTTTTTCTTCATTTTAGGCTGGTTTGTGGCTTGGAAGACGGTGCTGGTTCACGTGCCGTTGGTGCAGGAAATTTTCGGTCTCCGCAAGAAACCCGTCAGGCCCAAGCCTCCGAACCGCCACCGTTTTTCTCGGTTCTACAACTCCAATTCATCTATCAGGTCTGTTGTCCTCTTAGGTTTATTATGTGTGAATTTCTATGCCGTAGTCTTATTATTCCACTCTATAATTCCCGTCACAAGTTGGAGCGGGACTTGATCTGTTTTTTTAATCATAGGATGGTCAACAAATTGATTACTTCCTTGTGAGAACGGATGGAATTATGGCCGATTTTGTTCTATGACTGTGTTGTCCAATATTAGGGCTGTAAGTGGGTCAAGCTCAACTGAAGGGCATACCCTGTTGAAGTTGATTTGAGTTTTAAAATTTCATTGAAGCTGGTTTAGTGGTTGAGCTTGCTTGATAGTTTTTAATGTCTTGAGCTGAAATAGATCAGTATCAAGCTTGGTTATACGTGTGTGTGGTCCGAAATGGAATAGTAATCAGGGTTGGTTATGCGTGTGTAGTGATAATGATATATCCATTTTACCTTATATTCAAACATAAATTTATTTCGGTCTTCAAAATTGATTTAATCAACTTTTTTTTCACTTTTGGTTCATGGCCTTAAAGTTGAATCAGAAGATAGTATGAGTAATCCCTTTTGGGATGAGATAAATGAACTATTATAATGTTTACCTAAGAAAGAGAAAATAATCATCATGGATGAATTAAATTTACAGTAGTTATTTTGAATAAAATGAGTGACTTATAGTTGATTCATGGTTGATTGCAAAGGAAAAAAAAATTTGGAATGAGAAGAAACACTTGATTTCCTGGTAGTCTTGATCTTGTAAAGCGATTCTAATGGAAAAAAAATTGATCATAGCGTAGATTAGTAGTTTGAAATGTATTTTATAGGATTATTAAAAAAATGTTCAATAGAATTGAATGCTCTTGGATAAGATGATGGATTTAGAAGCTGAGAAGTTGTTAATATTTTAAGATAGTTAGTTAAGAGAGAAAGAATTGAATCATATAGTTGATCTATACTTACTTGGATTAAGATGGCTATTTTCATAAAAGGCTACTATAAAAGTTTTAGGAAAACATAGAAATTGAGTGTATGAGTATGGAGAGTTGATAGTGGAGCGAGGAGATGCAAAGATTATTAAGTAATATTGCCACTGAGTGAGGAAATTAAGTATCCCTGTAACTTTCAATGATTATTAATTCTTGCAACATGGAAATTAATCAAAGAAAGTTATATGTTTTAAATCTCTAGGCACTAAGAAAAAATGATATAAAGTAGCTTATATAAGAGAAGTGATCTAAGGATATTGATCAAGGTAGATGCATTAAAAATGATGATAACTGTTTCTCTATTAAAATTAAAAACAACATAAAGAAAAAGATGAAAAAGGCAGACTGGGTAATTATTAAATGAGAAACTTTGAGCAGAAATCTTTTGGGAAGAGCTTAATAGCATTGTGATGAGAAGTTAAGCTAACTCTGAAGAAGATATATAAAGATAAAAGTATAGGTTAGATGACCTGCCTAATGAAGTTTGGCGATTTTTTTATGATATTGGCATTCTTTGGTTAATCAATCTTTTTCATAGAATTTTGAAGAGTAAGTGGATATGTTATTTTTGGAGAAGAAATCTTAAGGTATCAATACTTAAGTACATGGGTGGATTCAAGGGGTTTTAGGAAGAGGAGACCTTTAACATTTTCACTTCCCCTTTAACGTTTTCACTTGTCACTTATATCATGATGTGTGATATACTTTACTGAAATACTAAAACCATGGTTCATGAACATTTGGGATGTTCAATATTGTGATAATTATTTAGTTATCAAATTAATGTCTCAGATAATGAAGTTATGAAAGAAAAAAGTGGAATATAGACTTTGAGGATTTATCTCAATATCAAAGAGCAAATTTGTTATGTTCCAAGGAATGCTAATATGGATTTGATTTTTATGTTAATTCAATTAATGAAATAGTTTTGATATGATTTTTTATTGATTTTAGGAAGATGTGCTAGAGTACTTTTAGAATTGATGTGGTACATAGTAAGGAAAAAGGTCAACATATGTCGATTTTTTTTCTTAACATATGTTGAACTTACATTAAAAGTGGTTAAAAGTAACTAAAGAGTTTGTACTTATACTAGGACCACATCAAGGTGTGAGTTTATGTTCATAGTTTTTTATATTGGATGTGGAGGTACTTAAAAAGGATATGCAAAATGAAATGTATTCTTTTTTTTTTTACAGTTTATGTAGTTCTAATAGATGTGATATCTATCAAAAGTACTAGAAAATTAGAATAATGATAATATGCTAGAAGATAATGAACTTAGTATCAGTAGAACTTGAATGATTGAGTATATGATATGTAATTCTAGTGGGTTGATATTAATTGTTACCAATCAATGAGATTATAAGAGAAGGTGGTATCTAGTTAACATGTGTTTCTTTCATGAATTAATCATATAAAAAGTATGGGCATATAAATTATAAAATTAATGATAGATGGTTAAAATGGAGTAGTGCCTCAAGAGTATTATGCAATAGTAAATGAGAGAATTTAATGGATGCTCAAATTTAAATTTATAAAATTGCCATTAGTTTGGCCATTTATTGATTTGATCATTGGATTTTGACGAAGTTATTGATTGCTAAGTTGAGTTTGGGTGAAATGAAAATATTAAAATGAGTATGCAAAATGAGGTGTTAGTTTATGTTCATAGCTTTTTATATTGGATGTGGAGGTACTTAAAAAGGATATGCAAAATGAAATGCATTTTTATTTTTGTTTACAATTTATGTAGTTCTAATAGATGTGATATCTATCAAAAGTACTAAAAAATTAGAAAAATGAATAATATGCTAGAAGATAATGAACTTAGTATCAGTAGAACTTGAATGATTGAGTATATGATATGTAATTCTATTGGGTTGATATTAATTGTTATCAATCAATGAGATTATAAGAGAAGGTGGTTTCATGTGTTTCTTTCATGAATTAATTATATAAAAAGTATGGGCATATAAATTATAAATTAATGATAGATGGTTAAAATGGAGGAGTACCTCAAGGGGATTATGCAATAGTAAATGAGAGAATTTAATGGATGCTCAAATGTAAATTCATAAAATTGCCATTAGTTTGGCCATTTATTGATTTGATCATTGGATTTTGACGAAGTTATTGATTGCTAAGTTGAGTTTGGGTGAAATGAAAATATTAAAATGAGTATGCAAAATGAGGTGTTAGTTTATGTTCATAGCTTTTTATATTGGATGTGGAGGTACTTAAAAAGGATATGCAAAATGAAATGCATTTTTATTTTTGTTTACAATTTATGTAGTTCTAATAGATGTGATATCTATCAAAAGTACTAAAAAATTAGAAANAAGTCCTATAGCTAGACCTAGGCTACTAAAGAAATTTCTAGACCTCAACCAAAAGTGAGGTCAACAATTTTACGACAAAAAATCTTGAGCCAAAAAACAATATTCTCCGGCCGATTGGTGATAACAGTAGACAGACGGCAGACCCATTGGGTACTTTCAGAGAGACAAGCGGAGGACAACCAATGTCTTCAGTACCTCGATCGTAGGATGAATGAGGTGGTCGACCACTTTGTGTGGAATATCTGCGATTTTGATAGCATATTATGCGGGAGATGGCGACCTATGTCGAGCGACTAGAAGGGGAAGTGGCTCAGCTGAATGAGGGGACGGCCGCTCTTCGAGTCGAGGTATTGATCACTCGAGAGTCGGCCACCACGAAACAAATCCAGAATGAGTTTGATCAGGAAGACAGATTTAAGTAAGGGGGAACTTGTATTTAAGAGCTGCTTCACCGAGGGTATGTCTCAGTTGAATCAGTGGACTCTTTTATAAATCATTTCATTTCTGTAGTGGACTCTTTTATAAATATTTCATTTTGATTAACCCTTTGTAATTTTTATATTTTGGAAGATTAACTTTATTTTGTTTCAAATCATATTTGATGTGTGGTATGACTCTTGACACACTTTTCAATGTGCCAAGATAGGGGGCGCTTGTAAATTTTGTTTATTGTAATACACAATATCAAATAGAAAAAAAATACATAAATTAATGAAAATATGGCCTAAGCATTTCTTTGTTTTTTTTTTGTAACTTTGATTAAAATCTGGTTGTTCACTTATTATCTCAATTAAACTGATTATCATCCGGTTATGTCGAAGTATCATCAAAAAAAAAATTTCATCAACATCGAATCTCAATACACTTTGAGTTAGAAATTCTCTAACTTCAAATTCAATATCGTTTGAGCCTCAATTTCAATCAATTTTGTATTCAAATTTACAAACCTAATAACGCCGAAAGTAATTAAATCTAAGTTCAAATAAGCCTAGATCAAACACTTAGAAGTGTAGTTAAAGGCTTTAGCACATCAACTAGATTGTCAAACAATCTCAAAATATGACATGCTTATGGTCAAATTGAGTTTCTCGACAAGATAAATCCAACGAGCCTATGATAACATAATTCTAAGTTTGCTAAAATACTAATATATTTAAAAAATTACATATGATCAGAAAATTAATGTGAATCATCCAATAGAATGTCTTGATATTCTGATTAAATTTACTAAAATGTTCATCTCAAAAGATATAAATAGTCCCCCTTTTTTCACTTAAAAGAGACAGGAGAAGAGAAGAAAGTTGGTGGATTACTAAAGCTCAACTATTTTAGTCCAACTGGTTGTCATTGATTAGGTAATCACCGAAATAATCCACTACACAAAAAAGTGAACAATTGTACTTTCAATCTCCCATTGGATTACTTTGATTAGGAAAGACCGCATGTTGTTTTCCATTTAGATGATTTTTTCTCTTAAAAAATGAAGTTATGTCCTACACTTTTATCAGTATATTTGTGCAAAAAATTATATTGAACTAGCATAAAAGATCTCCATACCATTACTAATTTTCTAGCATACAATCATGAATTTTCTCAAATTATTTTATTAAACTTTGATATAATTTAATTGTAGATCCATGCAACCTCAAACTCAAGATTATGATAAAAGTCTACCACATTTCTAATCCTTTGGCTACAACAAACTTCACACTGTCAAATAAATTATATATATTTTTATTCCTTAACTTCTTACATTGCACTCAGCTCATCATCCACAAAATTCTTTTTATTTTATATAACATCTAAATCATATAAATACATGAGTATCAATATATTACACTTTTATTTTTCTAGCATTTAAAATATTATTATTTTAATTTTAAAAAGCAATTTTTGTTGTATGCATGAAACAGCATTAATTAGCACCTTTAGTTTGATTGGAGTCATATTGCTTGCCAGCCTGATTGATTTGATGGGACGCAGTCATTCAGTCTATGCCATAGGTCATAAGTAAGCACAGCTTCACGTTTTCTACCACTCCTAAACCATTAAAATAGAAGCGCTCCATATCTCTTAAAAAGTTTGATAAGCGTTAGTCATACAAATATGTCCCTGTAAAAATAGTATTTTCATTCATATTTTTATACTTTCTTGTCAGGTACATCAAAAATAAAAGTTTGTGTCATGTCATCACATGCATGTGAAATTTACTGCGCCATCAAAAAATGACAGCGACCTACAATTCTTGGCTATAGCAATGAATCCGAGGGTTTGATTTTCAAACACAACTGCATCCGAAGAGAAAATATTAGCGCAGTATTTTGGGTGCATTCGGACTCTTCTAGAGTAACAATACATATAAAATGGATGAATCACAGTATATTATGATGGGTTCATTTTATACGTGATACTTTTTTATTAGACTTTATTAGACTCCGGATGATTAGAATCCTGACCTAATATTTTCTCTTATTCGAAAGATTTTCTCGAGCGGAATTTGATTGGTAAAGCCCAAAAGAGTGATGACTTTCTTTAGTAAAACAATATTATTTGTGGAGTTTGAATGTATGCAGGTTATTTATATTATTATGTTACATATTATTGTACTCATATGTATTATAGTGTATAATGTAGTTGTATTAAAAATTTATATGTATGTATAACTCTGTATTTAATGTTTTCTCATATAAGTTGAGTTGTGGCTTGAAAAATGGTTTAGAGTGCTTTGTTGAATTCTGTAAAATAAAAAAGAAAAAAATTCTTGCTAGCAACTTGAGATTAATGAGTTTTATTTACGAAAAATTATAGTTATTTAAGTAAATATTAAGTAATGATGAGTGCTAGAAAAATCACGGTGATAGAATAGTGGATTATTGTTTTAATGTTATACAAGAATTCAGCAAACACATAATGAAAGAGAAACAACCAGTAATGACTCGAGAATTTTTTACGTAGAAAACCGGTAAAGGGAAAATCCACGGGGCTTGGCCTTGTCCCAAAAATTCACTATTGATTGATGATTACAGAAATCTCTTACCTCACATACGAGAAATGATAACTATTTTTTTCAGATTACGGCGTCGATAGACGACGTCTGGTTGGTGATGATTTACGATAATTTGTGGTGATAAATGGGGTTTAACATGGTCGAGACGGTTGTCGGAGGTCAACGAAGGTCGGCGATGGTTGACGACGATAGGCGGTGGTCGACGGCTGTCGGTTGTGGCCGACGACGATAGGTTGTGGTCGACTGCAGTTGGCGAAGGTCAATCATGTTCAACGACAATCAGCAGTGGTCGACGAAGGTCGGCGATGACAGTGAGTTGCAGCTCTTCTTCAAGGTCTCAGACTCTCTCTCTCTCTAGGTTTTAGTTTTCCCCTCAAAAGAGTGGTGGGGTTCTATTTATAGTGTTCTAAATACAATTAATGCAGAAGTATGAACAATTTTGATATGACGGTTTGTGGAGCTTCTTTCAATAAGAAAGTGTTTAATGGATATTTGGATGCCTTAATGATGTCAAAATTGGGAGATCTTGGGTTCGTTGAATTCGTCTTGTCGAGACACTTGATTCAACTATTAATTTGTCAAATTCGACATCCGTTTGACATTCCAAAGGTGTTTGGAAATCTTCCTAAAATGGTTTAATGACTTGATCTTGGCTTGATTTGACTAGGATTGGACTAACTTATATATCATTATGTCTGTCTCATCGAGTCGGTCAGTTTGACTATAAGTTTGTTGCAATCAAAGCTCTAGAAAAAATTTTATCAAGATTTGAATGTTTCTCACTCAAATATCGTCTTGAAATATGTGTTATACTTCGGGATTCGTATCAGAAGATGAAAATTTGTTGGTGATGTATCAGTTGCCCCTTATTTTTGGGAGAGAATATTTTGTCATCTGAAAATATCAAGTTCTGAAACATTTTTTATTTATGTCATGTATTTATTCATTAAATAGCACTAATCAACAACAACCTTCGGTGACGCATTGTGGCGGGGCATCTAGGCGACGAGACACGTGGCGGCGGTGCGTCACAGAGACGTGACACGATACGGTGGTGCGTCGTGGCGATGCGTTGCAGTAGAGCGTTGCGGCAGAGAGTCGTAACGGAGAGTCGCGGTGATGCATTGTGGCGGGGCATCACAGCGACGGGATGCTTTGCGGTAGAGCGTCGGGAGGTTCCAATTGATTTATTATATCATTTAGAACCTCTCTAAAAGCTACATTTAATAGTTGGTGCTTAAAGTTTTTCCAACATGATAATACCACTGCCATAATGCTTCACATGGTCACTTAGAAGGTTATTTATAAACCAAGGACAAAAATTTCCTCTGGGTTGCTTTCCATACTAAACATTTCTACTGTATAAACGTTTCGCTTGGAAGCCTTGTAATAAAATATATTATACCTTTTGAAAGCTCTTTGTGATACCAACAACACTTTAAAGCCCCACCAAACCTTTATTATTAACAATAACTCTTCCTTCTTGCTTTATTTGTATTCTTTGATTAATGAAAAATGTATTCCACAACCTTTATTTGGATCACTCCATCCTTGATAGTTTTTTATTTTATAATTATTATTTGATTTTTTTTTGGGAGGCGGTGATCTCTATTATTTTTAAGAGCAACATAGTGATTGACAGTGCTACAAAGGCTCAAAGAAAATGATTTCTTGTGTTTATTGCCTTTTTTTCTTTCACTCATGGTTGCTCCTCTAATTTTCCTCTTTATTACTCCTGGTTGCTTCTTGCTTTTTTCTTCAAAACTTATGGTAGTCACATGTAGCCAACCTTCTTTAGGTCTTTTGTTATTCTAACATTGCCCTATCATAGCTCTATTATAATTTCGGGTTCGGGTCGAAAATCTTTGTTAGTCTTTAANTTATAAAATTAATGATAGATGGTTAAAATGGAGGAGTGCCTCAAGAGTATTATGCAATAGTAAATGAGAGAATTTAATGGATGCTCAAATTTAAATTTATAAAAGTGCCATTAGTTTTGCCATTTATTGATTTGATCATTGGATTTTCACGAAGTTATTGATTGCTAAGTTGAGTTTGGGTGAAATAAAAATATTAAAATGAGTATGCAAAATGAGGTGTAAGTTTATGTTCATAGCTTTTTATATTGGATGTGGAGGTACTTAAAAAGGTNACCCTGTACGTCAAAATCATAGATTATCAAATCAAACAGATAGAGTTATCTTTGGCATTAAGCTGTCTATTTCTTTTAACATTATTTGAATTTCAGTAGGTTTTGTTGTGGCCGAAACCTTTAAAAGCTACATGATTTAAAGTCTCCTATGTCATTTTACGTGATAGGGTGTTCCAATATATTTAGTTGGACTTTCATATTATGCTTCCCTTTCACTGATTTACCAATGCCTAAATCATATATCTCAGCTAAGAATCTGTGCTTATGTCTGAGATATTAAATTTGTTTATATTACAATGTTCATGATATTCATCATAATTTTATTTTATTTTATTTTATTTTATTTTTTGGTTAGAAACCAGTCATTGGGGNCAAACAAACTAAATTTCAAATGAACCGAACACGAACACAAGCTCTGTTCGTTCGTGTTCGGTTCATTTACACACCTATTTGCACTGATGTGAAAGAGACAACGATTCAGAAGTAAAGAGTACAACAAAGGTAGATATTTTGTAAGGAGATTATGAGGCCGACCGAATGAGCCAAGCCAACTAAGCAAAAATCAGTCGAGCCANTTGAGATGTAGGAAACTCTCTAAAACTCTAAAGACCCAATTTCATGTGTAACCCTAACCCTAAACATTTTAAANAAAATGAGTATGCAAAATGAGGTGTAAGTTTATGTTCATAGCTTTTTATATTGGATGTGGAGGTACTTAAAAAGGATATGCAAAATGAAATGTATTTTTATTTTTTTTACAGTTTATGTAGTTCTAATAGATGTGATATCTATCAAAAGTACTAAAAAATTAGAATAATGAATAATATTCTAGAAGATAATGAACTCAATATCAGTAGAACATAATTGATTGATTATATGATATGTAGTTCTAGTTGGTTGATATTAATTGTTATCAATCAATGAGATTATAAGAGAAGGTGGTATCTAGTTAACATGTGTTTCTTTCATGAATTAATTATATAAAAAGTATGGGCACATAAATTATAAAATTAATGATAGATGGTTAAATTGGAGGAGTGCCTCAAGAGTATTATGCTATAGTAAATGAGAGAATATAATGGATGTTCAAATGTAAATTTATAAAATTGCCATTAGTTTGGCCATTTATTGATTTGATCATTGGATTTTGACGAAGTTGTTGATTGCTAAGTTGAGTTTGGGTGAAATGAAAATATTAAAATGAGTATGCAAAATGAGGTGTAAGTTTATGATCATAGCTTTTTATATTGGATGTGGAGGTACTTAAAACAAATATGCAAAATGAAATGTATTTTTATTTTTTTTTTACAGTTTATGTAGTTATAATAGATGTGATATCTATCAAAAGTACAAAAAAATTAGAATAATGAATAATATGCTAGAAGATAATGAGCTCAGTATCAATAGAACTTGAATGATTGAGTGTATGATACGTAGNAGAATTATGAATAATATGCTAGAAGATAATGAGCTCAGTATCAGTAGAACTTGAATGATTGAGTATATGATACGTAATTCTAGTGGGTTGATATTAATTGTTATCAATCAATAAGATTATAAGAGAAGGTGGTATCTAGTTAACATGTGTTTCTTTCATGAATTAATTATATAAAAATTATGGGCATATAAATTATAAAATTAATGATAGATGGTTAAAATGGAGGAGTGCCTCAAGGTATTATGCAATAGTAAATGAGAGAATTTAATGGATGCTCAAATTNGAATATATATACTTATTTTTTCTATTTACGCATGTTACATGTAAAATTTATAGAATATAGAATAAAATATGATATGTAAATGCAAAACTTAGGAGGCATTGAACATAAAATATTTAAAACCTTAAATCAATGCTGGATGTCAAAATATTTATTTTATTGTGCTTTACTACAAATTGTTGGTATAATTTTTAAATTTCTTTCATTGTTAATGAAGATTTTTAGTCCAAAACATTGGAAAAATGATTTCTGCTCCAAAAATTTGTACATTTCTTATTATTAGTTATCACAAACTTGTATAAATTTAACACAAATGATGGAATGAATTATAGAATAAATTTTCTTCAATTCTTACCAGTTTATAGGTTGATGCCAGTCTTAAACATAATTGATTTTGGAATGGAAGGAGCTGCAGTCTACCATATGCAGATAACAAAATAACATTCTGATTGCCTCATCTTTATGATTTGTCGGCTGTTATATTTGCTTTCATCGCAACAATTCTATGAATATTTTTAGAAATAGCTGCCGCACTCCTAACAAACCTTATTTGAGACTTTGGTAGTGCATTTTATGTATAATTATTTTCCTATGGTTCTGATAAGATACAAGACAATTTTTCCACACGCAATATAGGGCAAGACAAATTTCTTTCTTTAATAAAGCAAACAAACGACATATAAAGGAGAAAGACATACAATTCTAATGGTAGAGGATCTCTCCCAAATCCTACAATTTGAGAGGCAGAAAATCTCTCGAAACCCCTAAACCTAAAATACAATGCTCAATCTCATCTATAACCCCAACCCTAAATATATTAGTCATATTTATACTAGTAGTAGCATTAGCAGCAGCAACAACAAAAATAATAATAATAATAATAATAATAATAATAATAATAATAATAATAATAATAGTAGTAATAATAATAATAAACTAAATCGTCCTTAGACTAATAAAAGATAAAATTACCCTTAGGTTTCGGCATAACTATACTCCCCTCCTGAAGAAACACCTAGTTCTCAAGGTGGATAAAAGAAAATTGCTAGTCAAGCTCTCCTGGCTCCTCATCACACACTGTGAGAACTTGTAACGTCTGATACTAGCAACGGTGTCATTGAGTAAACTTTTCATCGCATCGAAAATATAACCCCTTTGTTCGTTTCTTCTCAAACTGTCTTTATAAGATGTTTGAATCTCGCCCTTGGTCGTGACCCATTATTCATGTCTCGGGAAGCCTTTATTGGGTATCATCGTGGATGTAGCAGTTCAATATGATACCCCCCAACGCTTCTTTTATTAACCTGTTTTATTTAATATTTATCTTTAACCAACTACGCCAGTTCAATAATTTTTCTCAAGCCTCGCGGTCTCAACGAAAGAAGTGCTGCTTGTTTGTCGAGCTTTAGACCTTTCATGAAATTTCTCTCTAATATTGCTCAGAAATCCCCCTCAGCCGTCCTAACAATAGCTCGAATCTTTCCTTATATTCTATGACAGTCTCCTTATGTATCAAGATAAAGATTTGCTTGTGCAAGTCTCCTTCTTGAATGACTTAAATATTTCAACAAGCAATCTTTAAATTTCTTCCATGAGCGGATCAGGTATCTACCCTCCCTCCACTTGAATCATGGTAGGGTTTGCCCTCCAAATCTAACCCTGTCGTCATGAGCTTCTCCTCCCCATTTAGTTCATTCACCTCGAAATATCGCTCTACTCTATACACCCACCCATATACATCTTTCCCCCTCAAAGGTTAACACATTTAACTTTATAATTCTAACATCTATACCCTAACTTCCTCTCCCTTTAGTGTTTCCCCCATGTATCTAGGGTAAAACTTTCTCATTCAATTATAATCACGCCCCATACTGGCTTCTCTCCTTTCTTCTTTGTCTAATCCACCCCCATCAAAGCCCTAGGATGGGTTCTTAATGGTGGATGCTTTTTTTTATGCTCCTCTTGTCTGATCTTTTTTCGTTTCGATTTATTCAAGAATTTTTTAGTCAACCTTTGGTTAGGGTTTACAAATTAAACAGTATTTGACGTCTTGTATTGTATCTCAATAAGCTTTATCATTGTATCCTCTAAGTCTCGAATTGATTCTATAATCAATTTTTCAAGGAGAAACATCTTTCTTCGATTGTTGAGAACCTTTCCTCAATCCCAAGTTTAAACTGTCTTATCTCTTCCAATCTCTTTTTCAATGCATCCATTTTACTTACTACTATTTCTCTCTGTGTGTTTTTGAATAAAGAACTCCTGTACTGTGGAATCTTATCAATTGCTTTGGCTTCCCTGGTTGTCAGAATCGTGTCTGTACCAATTTGTCTGTACCGCAAGTTCTACCTCTTACTGTTGTTGTATCGCTCGATAGTGTATGATTGGACTAAATGGGAAGAGTCGAAGATGGAGGAAAGTGGAGAAGTTTTGCTCTGTTCGAAGAAAGATTGTAGGTGATTCTGTCTTCGACTTCACAAATAGCTCTTACGGCGATTGTATCGCCACTTCCCAACAAGTCTTATTGTGATTGTATTGATACGTGATTGCATTTAATAAGCTCTTATCGCAATTGCATCGAGGTGCTATACTAGGTATGATGACTGCGATAGTGATGGAGGCGCCTGTATGACGTTTCCTTTTGTGGTTTGATCGAGAATGCGTCATGACATAGAAGCCTGTACGCCGCAATCCCTTATGCACATAGCTATCCTTATTTGTTTCCAAGATGGAATTCCCTGATACTAATTGATAGCATCTGAGAATTTTTCCACACATAAATTAGGGAAAAACAAATTTTTCTTCAATAAAACAACCAACACAACATATAAATATAAACACTTGAGGTAGGAGATTTCTCCCAAATCTTAAAATTTGAGAGATAGGAAATTGAGAGGAACCAAGATGATTTTCCATAAAAATTAGGGCACAAGAATATTTTGTTGCAAGAACACCAAATCAAAGTAATATAACACCAAAAAACTCACACGAATACGTAAAAGATAAGTACCTACAATTCGAGAGGTTGGCAATCTCTTCCAAATCCTACACTTTGAGATGTAGGAAACTCTCTAAAACTCTAAAGACCCAATTTCATGTGTAACCCTAACCCTAAACATTTTAAACCCTATTTATAGTAAGTAATAATAAATTACTAATGACTAAATTGTTCGTAGGCTATTAAAGATTAAACTTCCTTTTATGTGCCATCATAACATTACTCTTCTCCCAAATAAACACTTTGTCCTCAAGGTGAAAAAATTGTTGTTGTATCAAGTCGTATGACTCCCACGCGACGTCATCATCTGACAAGTCTTTTCATTTAATGAGAAACTTATAGTGATCCTCATTCTCGAAATGTTTTGTGCATATTCTTTGGTCGCATTCGAATTGGATGATACCCTGACTCAAGTTAATCCTGGAGAACAATGTTGTCCCAAACAACTCATACAATAATTTATTGATCTTCAGAATTTCTGCCAACTCTGTATCACATGTATCCTCCATGATTTGCGACTCGATCAAGATTCTCAGTCCTGATCCCGAATCGCTGTTATATAGCCTTCAGNCTCTGTATCACATGTATCCTCCATGATTTGCGACTCGATCAAGATTCTCAGTCCTGATCCCGAATCGCTGTTGTCATCAACATCTTGCACAAATTGGGATCACTGTAAAATACCACCATCTTGTCTCCCTCTTGAACAATCTGCAGTTTCCCAATCAGTCTCATACAAATACTCCTGCTCGTTCCCATAATTACTTTTGAACCTTCTTCCGCTCAGAATGCTTCTGCAAGAAAAGGCACTGGCGCAGTTAGATGCATCCTTCCGTCAGGGTCTCACCTACCGTGGTTCCTAGTTACAGATTGAAATTCTTCGAAGTGATCTCCTCCAGCCTCGAATCGCATCCCATTCTGATATGTTTGTTGCTTTACGTCTCAAACCCCACGATATTGTGCAATTTTTTCCAGATGTTCTCGCTCGAATTTGTTTCTGATTCCTTTGTTTGATACCGTAGCTCTCAATTCGCAGACCTCGGCGATGCTACCCTGATGCCATGTGAATCCTTCTGGTTGTTGCTGCCCACATCCGTTTCTGACGCCATCGCTCGATCCGTAGTGGGTAGAGGCGATTTTGTGTGACTCTTAATGATCTTTTTCTTCATTTCTTCTATAGCAATGAATCTCCTTCCAACCGCCCCTCTACGGACGAGAAACATCAACGCTCATCTATTTCAAATATGATGTTTCTCATCTCTTTTTTTAATTTTTTGCTTTTAAGCCTCCATTTTTTTACCGTCATTATGGCAGAACGATTTCAATCATGAAGGAGAAACTATTGTATTTCAAAATCTCATCAATGGCTTCCCACGAAGTCCGGGTCGTGTATGTACCACGAGATCGTAAATCATGATCTGCCCTTGGCTTCCCAGATTGTCTGGATCACTACTATATTCTGACTAGGGTATCTTGACTAGGGCACGCCGAATCTCGAACTTGCTTCTCTGTTCTAGCCTTGATGCTCTAATTGCCTTCCTCAGCTAACTGTAATCGAGATAATGTTGCAGGGATGGAGCGGAAACAGGAGAAAGATGGGAGTTTTGGTTCTTTGTATGCCGCAATCTTTCAAAATACGTGAGCATCATGATTCTGGAGTTCCCAGCTAGCTCGAGTCGCACCTTAAGGAAGCACGCCGTGTTGTTTCTGGTCATGAAGGCAGCTCATATATGTCGATCCAGTCGCGATCCTGTTGATACTTCCCAACTATCGCGACTGTCACGTGGGATTTGCTATCTCGTCGATGTTTCCCAGCTATCGTGATTGTCATGCAGGATTCAATATCACGTAGATGTTTCCCAGCTATCCCAACTGTATGGCGATATATTGGTCATGTCCGTATGCACCAATCCAGTCGGCGGCTTCTGGTTAGCTTAATTTGACTGAATCTTAAGATACCATGTGAATGGTGAAAGAAAACAGGCAGTGCACTGTGGATCGTTCAGCTTTGATCCATTTGATAATAATTGAATTGATATTTCACAAAAATTAGAGCAATTATATTTTATTTCATAAACATCGAAGAACTCAACACGAAAATATGAGATAAACACCTACAAATTGAAAAGTACGAAATCTCTCCCAAACCCTAGTTCTAAGACTCGACAATAATTTCTTGCATAACCCTAACCCTAAATATATCAACCATATTCATGCTAAACAATAATAAATGACAAATCACTAAATTGACTTTATGCTAATAAAAACTAAACTGCCTTTAGGCACCTTCATAACTAGGGCTGTCAAAAAAGCTCGTCGTTTGCGAATAGCTCGTGTTCGACTCATTAAATAGTTCATATTCGATTCATTCGTTAGGCAAAGAAGCGGAATACAAATAGTTTTTTTAAGCTTGATTTATAATCGAGCCGAACACGAACAAAGTTTTATTTGTTTGTGTTCGATTCATTTCGGCTCAAAACAAATAATTAATTAATTAATAATATTTATTTATATCTTTTTTATATTATTTTTATATGTATTAAAAAATGCTAAATTTTATTATTTTAAAAATTATTTGGGTGGTATGGTTATAAAAAATAAAAGGTTAGGTGTTCAGATATGCAAATAAATAAGATTTGGGTGGTACGTATGTATGTGTCTCTAAAATAGAGTCGTTCTTGATTTAGGAATTTTATATGTAAATGGATAAGAGTTGGGTTGTATGTATGTAAATGTTTTCAGATTTTTCCCCAAAAATCGCAGGTAGTTCTCCCTTCATTTTTTCTGTTGTGATATTAGATTTAAAATACAAAAGAACTGGGTGATAATTTCGTCTGNGTAAATGGATAAGAGTTGGGTTGTATGTATGTAAATGTTTTCAGATTTTTCCCCAAAAATCGCAGGTAGTTCCGGTCCCTTCATTTTTTCTGTTGTGATATTAGATTTAAAATACAAAAGAATTGGGTGATAATTTCGTCTTTCCTTTATATTTTGTCCGACATCACCCATGTAAGAAGGAATTCCGATTGGATATCATTTATAAATGTAAGAATGAAAATAGAAATTTGAGTTATTTTGCTGCTGGATAGGTAGCGGAAATAATTCAGAATTCTTGTTAGTTTGAAAACATTTTAAAATCAAATTTGGAGTCAAATGAGCTGAAATAAATAAAATATGCAAATTTATTTATGTTGGCTCGTTTACACCCTTAGTCATAACAAAGATCTCTCCAAAATGCTAGCCCTAAGATACAAGACTCAATCTCATACATAACCCCAACCTNACATTTTAAAATCAAATTTGGAGTCAAATGAGCTGAAATAAATAAAATATGCAAATTTATTTATGTTGGCTCATTTACACCCTTAGTCATAACAAAAATCTCTCCAAAATCCTAGCCCTAAAATGCGAGCCTCAATCTCATACATAACCCCAACCTTAAACATATTTAGTTCTATTTATACTAACAACAATAATAATAATAAAAGACTTTCCTTAAACCGATGAAACACAAAATTGCCTTTAGGCGCCGGCGTATCAGGATCACCATTCAATAAAAAGTAAAAATGTTCAAATCACCATGAGGTGAATAAGCATTGGTCTAGCATGCTTCAAATGGTTGGCTTGTAAATTTTAATCTTGTACGTTTGACAGAAAATTTCGGTAATTAAAACTAATAGATAAACGTTGATATCATTCCATCACCTTCAGTGCTCTAATCAAGGTTGTTCTCTACAAACTCTTTTAGTAGTTGCTTGCTATAGCCAAATAAGCTATTAATCTGTAAACTTTATTTATATTTGGATTTCTTTTTCTTAAAATATTGAGTTCTGCTATTGGCTTGGCATAGATACGTCACCTTGGGTGT
>JXCR01147573.1:8869-23191 GCA_002079205.1 Phalaenopsis hybrid cultivar | reverse complement strand
TCACTGATTTACCACTAAATCATATATCTCAGCTAAGAATCTGTGCTTATGTCTGAGATATTAAATTTGTTTATATTACAATGTTCATGATATTCATCATAATTTTTTTTTTTTTTTGGTTAGAAACCAGTCATCGGGTTCGAAACAGAAATCTTAAAGCTTTATGTACAGATTACGAAAGAAGGTATCTTAATATCGTTTCAACTGCTGTGTTAGTTCCAGTTTGTAAACCAGTAGTGGGAGTTTCCTTTCACTACCTTGTACAGATACAAGCGTGTGCTTATTTTATGTATGCTTGCTTCAGAAGTTTCATTTATTATTATTATTATTATTATTATTATTAAATTTTTATCTTGTAGTTTACTTTTTATTTGCAATTTTTGGGTTTTTGTTTTGGGTTTTTGTTTTGAAAGATGTATTGATATGTCAGATATCATTTTGATTGATCGGTAATTGGTAGTTTCTTGACTGAAGTAGATTTGAGGGCAATTCATGGTCCGTGCAGCTTGTAAGAATTTAGTGGATGCTACTTTTGAGTTAATAAGTTGAGTGGAGCCAATTATTATTTGGAATATTTACAAATATATCATTTAATTCTAATGCATTTACTTATTTAAAACCTAAATTTGTTACCTACATGTCACTTTATCTATACATGAAAAAGTGTATTTTGCTCTTTAAAAGTTAAAGTCGTGGTGTTTTTGATGTGATATGGATTTGGGTGATATATAAATGTAAAAAAGTAAATTTTAGGTATTAATATGTAAATAGGTAGGAATTGATTTGTAAATGCATTTATTATTTTGTTGAAGGTCACTTATTTATTTTTTACGGAATTTAAGCTGAATTTGAAAGCATTGTACGTGTTTGCATTGATGTGAAAGAGACAATGGTTCAGAAGTAAAGAGTACAGCAGAGGTAGATATATTGTAAGGAGATTATGAGGCCGACCGAATGAGCCAAGCCAACTAAGCAAAATTAGTCGAGGCGAAAGGAGGAAAAGAAGATGATGCGGTGATCCATGTGTAAGCAATTTGACTAAAAGCGAGATGAGCGCAGCCCAGTCATCCGCTACAGGAAAGTTGACTCAATGTGATATCAAATCATGTAATGGAGCTAACCAAAAGAAAGCACCAGTTCCAAAAAGTATCTCTGACTATTCTGTGAAACCCTGAAGATTTCTCACTAGGGATCGAAGATAATCAACCAGGCTAGATAAGTTGGTTGAATCCTATCGACCAAGCTCAGCCGACTGAGGTGACCACGTCGATCCAAGTTAACAAAGCTTAGTCGGCCAAGCCAGAAAGCACACAGACAATTTGTCCATGCTTTTAAAATACCAAAAATACTCTAGTCCAGACCCTCTTCAAATGTAGGTAAGGATATAATATCACTATTGCACTACCTTCTTTATAAATAGAGGAAGTATTTTATGAAGGCTCAATAGTTTTTAATACTATTCACTATTGTTCATACATCTCCTTCTCCTCATTTACGCTCTATTCTTTGGGTGTGATTCACGAAGAATCTTGAATTCAATATCATGAAAAGCATGGTGAGCTTGGATTATACCACCAAAGAGAATGGCAATGCATGTAGAATGACCTCATAATAGGGAGACCAATGACAACATGGAGTGTAACAGGGAATTTGAGATCCTATAGATCCAAGATGTGAAGAATCAAATGTTATAAATTATTGGAGGTGTGCTGAATCGGGAGCAGAATCAACAACCCCAATAGGGTGTTTTGACACCAGACAACAGAAGAGCCCCTTCCCCATAGGATGAAACCCAATATCTTGACAGCATTGGGGTAGCATCGTTCGCTAGGCATCAAGTCGGGCATATTGAAGCACTATGCCAGCCAAAAAACACATTCTGACACTTGAATCTTACAAGGTATGGATGAACCCGACTAATCAATTTACTTCTTTAGAGTCAAGTATGTGTCTTCTCAAGATTAATGTCACATTAAAGTGTCAAAATTTTCACTGCAGTAAGAGACTTAACCCTCAAGTGGTTCAACGGGTTACTACCTCAAGTAATCACGTCGTTCGCAGACTTTAAGCTAATGTTCATTGCACAATTCCTCAGTGCCCAAAAACCTTAGAAGAGCTTGCATGCTCTACAATTTTGATAGAGATAGAGGGAGATCATGCGTGCCTTAGTCACTCGTTTCCATAAGGAAATATTAGATGTTCAAGATTTAGAACTCATGGTCGCTTATGCAGCACTCGCTCAAGAATTTCATGAAAGACCTTATTGTTATGCATTGAGATTGTAGCGACTGAAAGACTCTAGGGAAGCTATCCAACAACCACATATAATCATAAGGGTACAACTCCCCCCGTTTCATTTAGAACCGAATAAATCAATGTCTATCCACCAAAGAGAATCGCCCATGGAAATCAGTGGAAGCCGAGACAGAATCCTCACCCTCCTACCTAAGCTTGCTTCGAAGATTCACGATGACACTCGGACAACTGGTCATCTGATAGAGCCCATTACCAATAGAACCAAGCTCAATACCTCAAACGGAGGCCGGCTCGATATGAGGCGAGTTTGTCACCTGCTTATGAGACATCTAAGGAAACTCATCTAAGAGTCTCAATGGTCGAGATAGTGGAGATAATCTAAAACACATTAATTTAAGAATGTGATCTTATTGAAAGCGAAAATGTATTTTTGGGACCCAAAGAAACATTGCACATACCATCGTGATCATACTCATGACACTAAGTCCCAACACCTCCAAAGCTTGATCAAGGATTTGATTAAAGCTGAGAAGCTAAAAAGTTTGTAGTGCACGAAGCAACCACCCAACGACATAGAATAGCTCATGTTGAAGAAATTGCAAGCGAGGTAGTTTGATCCCACATGATACACATAGAAGACATAATTCATGCCATATTTGGAGGGGATGGAGAACTTATCCCGTCGAACTAGCTTGAAGAGGTCTCAAATGGGTAAATTATGTGCAACCTCCCGGACACCACGATGCAACTCACACCCTCCAATCTGATGCAGACCTACCACCAAAAAGGGCAACCCATACAATGGCACCATTTTCGTCACTAGCCTGATCACCAATTACCAGGTCGATAGCATACTCATCGACACTAAGAGATCAGTGAACATCATCTTCAAGTTGGTATTTGACAAGATGGATTTGAACACCTCCTGTCTTTCGGTTACGCTCACGCAAGAGAGAAGTGTCATTGTATGGGTTTCACTTTTTCAATATCTTCATTAACAAGTATTAACAAAAAAATGAAACAAGCTGCTTTTTTTTTAATCCTCATTTAGCTAATTGCTTAGTCTCCTTTCATCTTAATTGTACAATGAATAGAATATGAGAAAGTTAATAAGCCAACATAAAATAATTTTAGTAAGCTAGTTGTTAGATAACAAAAGCGTATTTACAAATATAAATAAGCTTTAATATAATTATGTTCTTAAAACCTTATTCGAATTTGTTTATCTAAACAAATCAACAATAACAAATTTAACAAATTATTTATTGAGTCATATCCGGAAGGATGCTGCTTCTTGTTAGCATGGCCATGGAGTTTCGGTGTTATTAACTCAGCTCATTCACAACAACAAGAAGTTTATAATCTTTGAGATTTGCATGTTATATCTTTCAACTCTTCCGTATTTACATATCTAACCAAACTTCCAACTTTACAAATATTATATCTTATGTATACATGAACGAAAAATTATTCCATACGGACAATGCAGAAATGCATATGATCTCCACCGTCCATCCACCATTAGGGCTGTCAAAACAGCTCGTTGTTGGTGAACAGCTCGTGTTCGGCTCGTTAATTGCATTCGATAAATTAACGGGCTGAAAACGAACTAAGATGTGTTCGTTCATGGTTGGCTCGTTTTGGCTCGAAATATNATTCATGCCATATTTGGAGGGGATGGAGAACTTATCCCGTCGAACTAGCTTGAAGAGGTCTCAAATGGGTAAGTTATGTGCAGCCTCCCAGACACCACGATGCTACTCACACCCTCCAATCTGATGCAGACCTACCACCAAAAAGGGCAACCCATACAATGGCACGATTTTCGTCACTAGCCTGATCACCAATTACCAGGTCGATAGCATACTCATCGACACTATCAGTGAACATCATCTTCAAGTTGGTATTTGACAAAATGGGTTTGAACACCTCCTGTCTTTCGGTTACGCTCAGGCAAGAGAAAAGTGTCATTGTATGGGTTTCACTTTTT
The DNA here is from genome assembly GCA_002079205.1 of Phalaenopsis hybrid cultivar. Taxonomy (NCBI): domain Eukaryota; kingdom Viridiplantae; phylum Streptophyta; class Magnoliopsida; order Asparagales; family Orchidaceae; genus Phalaenopsis; species Phalaenopsis hybrid cultivar. Next base: position 18,945 of record JXCR01147573.1, on the reverse strand, counting down.
CAATATCTTCATTAACAAGTATTAACAAAAAATAAAACAAGCTGCTTTTTTTTTAATCCTCATTTAGCTAATTGCTTTAGTCTCCTTTCATCTTAATTGTACAATGAATAGAATATGAGAAAGTTAATAAGCCAACATAAAATAGTTTTAGTAAGCTAGTTGTTAGATAACAAAAGCGTATTTACAAATATAAATAAGCTTTCATATAATTATGTTCTTAAAACCTTATTCGAATTTGTTTATCTAAACAAATCAACAATAACAAATTTAACAAATTATTTATTGAGTCATATCCGGAAGGATGCTGCTTCTTGTTAGCATGGCCATGGAGTTTCGGTGTTATTAACTCGCTCATTCACAACTACAAGAAGTTTATAATCTTTGAGATTTGCATGTTATATCTTTCAGCTCTTCCGTATTTACATATTTAACCAAACTTCCAACTTTACAAATATTATATCTTACGTATACATGAACGAAAAATTATTTCATACGGACAATGAAGAAATGCATACGATCTCCACCGTCCATCCACCATTAGGGCTGTCAAAACGGCTCGTTGTTCGTGAACAACTCGTGTTCAGCTCGTTACTTTCGTTCGATAAATTAACGGGCTGAAAACGAACTAAGATGTGTTCGTTCATGGTTGGCTCGTTTTGGCTCGAAATATTACTCATCAAGTGTATATATATATATATATATATATATATATATATATATATATATATATAAAGCAGTATTTTAAAAAATTCTAATTGACTACAGGACTACAAAAATTTATAATCAATTAAAATATTGATAGAGAAAATAGAATAAAAATTATTAAATTAGATTCAAATTATGTTTTAATATAAATAATAATTTTTAAATCTTGCTCAAACTCTTATTGTCAATGACTACATGATTATGATTGTTAAAAGGACTCTTTGTTCGATAAGCAAACGAGCCGAATACAAACACACTTTATGAGCTTGAAATATAAACGAGCCGAACACGAACGAGTGCTCGTTTACACCCTATCCACCATCAATCAACTTTAAGAAAAAAATAATAATAAATTAAAAATAAGGCTCACCATTATCCGTCTTGTTGTGATTGATGATGAAGATTGGATACCGTATACATTTCTACATTCGGTGTCTGTGTGGAACANATAAAGTAGTATTTTAAAAAAATCTAATTGATTACAAGGCTACAAAAATTTATAATCAATTAAAATATTGATAAAGAAAATAGAGTAAAAATTATTAAATTAGATTCAAATGATATTTTAATATAAATAATAATTTTTAAATCGTGCTCAAACTCTTATTGTCTTATGGCTACATGATTATGATTGTTAAAAGGACTCTTTGTTCGTGAACAGCTCGTATTCGGTTTCTTTAAGCAAACTAACCGAACACAAACACACTTTTTGAGCTCGAAATATAAACAAGCCGAACACGAGCGAGTGCTCGTTTACACCCTATCCACCATCAATCAACTTTAAGAAAAAAAATAATAATAAATTAAAAATAAGGCCCATCATTATCCATCTTGTTGTGATGGATGATGAAGATCGGACGCCGCATACATTTTTTACATTCGGTGTCTGTGTGGAACGTATTTATTTCACTTTTTAAAGTAACATTTGTGATGTGATATGTAAAATTGGTATGTATTTATTGTAAAAACTAAATGATTAGCTGTTAATTATTGTAAAAAAAAGGAAAACACGCCCGGTGGGACTCGAACCCACAATCGCCTGATTAGAAGTCAGACGCCTTATCCATTAGGCCACGGGCGCTAACATTCACTATTTTAATTTATAAGTTAATATAAAGTACTTTAAAACCCACTAATTTAAGAAGAAATATTTACATATATACCACTTAAGACATATCTAACACCTATATATATATGACATCTGATATATGCGAGTTAAGATGATAATAGTTTCTGTGATATGAAAAATTTGAATGCTATAAATGTTAAAAGTAAGGTTTAGGTATTAGAAATAAAAAAATAGATATGAATTTGGGTGGTTTGCATGTAAATGCGTGTTTTTCTTCATTTGATTTTCTTAATTTTGCATTGCGTTCTTAAGAACTTCATCTTTAATTTAAATTTATATGTGACCAAGCTATGAATAAAGTGAGGTAACGCAATGAATCTCACGCAAATAATATATTCTGCTAAAATTTTATTTTTATTTTTGGATTTTTTTTTTTTTTCACAATTCCTACATATTTACACATCTATATATTCTATATTTACACTTATGCATAAATCTATGCATAAGAAGATGTATTCTTCTTTAAGAAAATGAAAATTAATTATAGTAGTTATTATTGTTTTCTTATGTTAATAAATAAATAAATATGAATTGTGTGGCATGTATGTAAAAGCCTCTCTTTTTTTTTCAATTATTCATTTCAATTATGCAATCATATTGATTTTCAGTATGCAAAGTTTTTTTTTCATAGATATTTTCTTTTTCATAGAAATGGCAGAAAAGCGCCAAAATTACTCTTCAATATCAGAAAAAATATTACATTTGTTGTTCGGATGACAGTCCAAGTCATGCATTCGACGGTGTGGTGCAATTCATGTCGTCAACCACATGTTTGATTAACCGAACATAATATTTTCTCCAAATATTATGAGACAATCATCTTTTTTTAGTAAATTTTTTAAAAAATTTTACATCTATTTTTATTTGTTTTGTAGACCCTCTTTTTTTTAACCGATTAATAATTTGTTAGCGATGAGACACATTCCTTCTTATTGAATCCACTTTAGACTTCACATTTGTGACAAGAACACTTCATGTCTACGTTATCTCTGCTTTACACTTGACTACGTTGTTTGTAGGGCTAGTTAAATAGTGAAATACACATTTTTATGCATAGGGAAGGTGGTATGTATGTAATAAGGGAAGTTAATGTCACTCCCCAACTGGCCTACTTTTAAAGATCAGCTAAAATGCGACAGATGTGGAGAATTCAACCAGACTAAATTCTCAAAAACCCTCGTTCTGACTTGTATAATCAAGACCAGTGGGTGATTAACTAGTCTAACTAAATTGTCTCAAAATATGTGATACATTACATTTCATAATTCATTTATATACATACTTGGAAGCATGAAATCATATCATCCAAAATATGTATAATATACAAAGTTGCAAAATCCAATTTAATAGTACACACCCAAAATATATGTACAAGCTCTCAAAACTATCGTGCAAATGTTGTACCAAACGAACCCGACTATTCGTTTTTGTGCTTGTTGGCCATACCTAGAAGGCAACAATAAAGAATAAGCAACAAACAAGCTCAGAGAAATAATCAGGGGTAACATAAAATTTTATACATGGAAAAGAAGTGCAAGATCATATGAAATTGCACATGTCTATACACAAGTCATAACATATTAGTATAGTAGAAAACATGAAAATAGAGCATATAATATAAAAATTAAGACTGTAGTGTAAACATGTATGTCCTAAGCATGAAATCATAACTGTAATAAAAAACATGTTTATAGACACGTTCACGAGTTGTTTATCCTATTTAATTATGGTAATTTCATTTTATAGATGTCATTTTATAATAATGTCACTTGTAAATATATAAGAATCGACTATTTCTATGTTCTTTCATCATAATTCATCACCTTGCCCCAAATGACTTAAAATATCGAAAAATTTGAACCTCTCAACATATCAATTATCAATAATATATCATAATATCTACGGTTCTCTAACGTTTTGTCAGCATTTAATCCTAACGATTCTCAAAGTTTTATCCTCATATAAATATTAGGAGTCGGAAATATTACTTCTATATATATTGTACTTGCAAGCACTGATGTAATAATATACTCATAACATTCCTCATGACATTTATTAAAGCATAATACATGTAGCATACATTCACGAACAATATATATACATGTATGATCATAAATCAATAGTTGTAGTGCATCACAACATGACATATAATCACATGCATAGTAAAAGATGTTAACTTGCATTCATATATTTCCAAGCAGGTACTCATCTACAGCATGCAAAAATTTCTAAATGCATCTGTGTCAAATGTGAAATCATATGAAAACATATAGAAGATTTTTTTCTTAAATTAGCACAAAATTATTTTACATAACATGAAAAAATAGCACTTACGGCGAATGTCCACACACTCCTCTTAAGCTTGTCGCCTCGTATACACAACCTAGGAAATTAAGATATCGAATAAATTCATGAAATTCAGAGTCATGATATGATTTAACCCAAAACATAACTTATTCGCCCAAAACATATCTCAAATGGGGTTTTCAACATAAATCGCTCTTCCAAAGCCACCTAATTCACCCTTCTCTTCTTTTTGTCATCTCAAACCTTACTTCTCCTCACTAATTTTGAGTTAAAACTTTTTTAAAAGCTTGCAAATCAATTATGATACTTCCAACATTAAATCGGTACCTCCAACTACTATCGGAAAGAAAAAATACACAAAAAATGAGGTCTCTCAAAACGAGAGTGAGAGGAAGGAAATCTCAATTGACATGAGAGAGGGATCTGTACTTACCAAAATCATCCCAGAGTTTCGAATCACAGAATGTGGCTTCCTTATGCGCCGTTCAGTTTGTGCCTACTCACCCCGTGCATTGTAGCAAGAGTTGCAAGTCACTAGCGAGCGCTGAAGTCGCGGGAATTGCCAGCCGTTGCATGAAACCAATCAGGGAGAGGGAATCGAGAAGGAAAAATCGGGAAAAGGAGAAGATTTCGAAGCTCTGGATGCCTTTCGATCAACACTAGCGATACTTATCGTTTGATGGGTCGGTTAGCCACAGTTAAGATTAGTTATGATAGGTTTATTTAAGATAATTATACTTATAACTTCAACATTTTATATTTCCCACTCCATTGATAATTCATAAAAAATACTTTATGCCAGATTGCTCGATTTCACTTACAAAATTTTGTAAAATTAATTCGAGCAAATTCTGAGAGCGAATTTTTAGAAACTTTTCAAATTTGCCGAAGTTATTTGATTTCTCAACTTTTGATAATTACAATTTAGGTGTTAGGGATGTTAATGCATGAGAATTGGGTGGTTTGAATGTAAATGTCCCTATTTAAGAAAATCCACAAATATCCCACACAATTATTGTTATTATAAATTTATGCATAAAAAGGTGCATTTGATATTCAAAAGTTAGTTAAAGCTTTTTTTTTTTAAATTGTGATGTTAATGATATCTTCGCATCTAACAATTTCCCACAAAGTGGCAATGAAATTTATAATTATACAGATCTTTCCATTTTCCAATTCAATCGGATCCACTCGTTCGTGGAGCTATTTACTCATCGGAGACATTACTGCAACACCTCTAACAAAGGAACAAATATTGACAGCCTCTATATGTGAGTGCTATGAATATAAATATTAAACTTTTGGCATTGGATATATAAATCCATAAGAATTATGAGCTACATGTGTAAACGTCCCCCTCTTTTTACCTCGGGTTCTAATATTTTTGGTGCATCTACTGCGGTTAACGTTAAATTAATGATGTCACCTAAACGAAGAAGATGGGCTCTTAGTAGTTAAGAAAATTATTACATACGGAGAGCGTACGCAGAGCTGTGTAGGCTTTCCAATCACAGTCATCCACCAACTCATCTAAACAAAACCCTGTATGACAGTTAGTCCCACTTCTATTAATTTTTTTAAGGAAAGAAATCTTAATGAATGGCTATGATCGAAGAGCGTACGCAGCTCCCCATATATAATAATTTTCCTAATAGTTAAGAGGCTTTTCTCTCCTTGGATAATTGGGGGTTCAAAGGTTTAAATTAGTAAAATTTTTATTTCTGTAATAATTGTGCCCACTACACCTGCTTTTTAATTTCCGTTTTCAGTTTGTCGTAGTTATGGGTGTAAACGAACCGAACACGAACGAACATAGCATGTGTTCGTGTTTGGTTCGTTTGAAATTTAATTTGTTTGAAATAAGCTCGTGTTTGAAATTATTCGTGAAATCGTTGTTCGTGTTCGTTTCTTAACGAACGAGCCAAATACGAGTTGTTCGCGAATGACGAGTTAGTTTGACATCCCTAATATTAATATATATAATAATATATTATATTAATTATATAAGTAATATTATTTAAAATATAATATCTATATTAGTATATTACTAATATAGTATATTAATATATTATTATTATTAATTTATTATATATTATAATTTATAAATTTTATTATTTTTAATAACATAATTTTTTTTATATAATTATTTTAAATTATTTTATATTTCAAACAATAACAATTCGAACACGAACGAACGCATCACTGTTCGTGTTTGGTCCGTTTAACTAACCGAACGAAAAAAATTTGTTCACGTTCGTCACATTTACTTATCGAACGAATCGAACACGAACTCATTGACGAACCGAACACGAACAGTTCGCAAACAACGAGTTTTTTTTACAGCCCTAGTCGTAGTTGGTCTTCACGTGTTCTCTACCTTGCCCAACCTATACCATTCAAGTCTTAGTACAGTTTGCATCCCAAATAACTTTACCCAAAAAATAATCATTTGAAAAATGTTATTCAAACAGATTTGATGGACCAATCTGTAAATGAATCATATGTTTCACAAACCACTCAGAACTCGGCTTATTGTTTTGATTAACTAATTAAATAAATTTTAATATTTTCATAAATACTTAATTAGTTAAATAGTTTATTATTTGATCCGTTTATATTTTCAAACAACATCATTTATAAATTATGAATAAAAACTCAATTATAGTTTAATTGAACAACAACATTTAAATGTTTACTTGTAAACTCAACACGCTTTGTTTTACACTGCTAATTTAGGACATGTTTGGCACAGCCACGACTGTCTGAAGAAGCAACTGTGACGTTGTTGTTGATGAAGTAGTATGTCTGTTTAGTTAATATGTTTTACTGAAAAGGAAAAAAAAAAATGTAATGCCCTTATGTATATATGTTAGTTATAAGTTAGCTCTTTCATAACAAAAATCAAACATAAAACCAAAATAAACTTCATAAATGTACAAAGAGTCAAAAGTCTAACATATTACATCAATTGGTACACATTACATTACTTAATGATAAGTAACACAAAAATTAAAATTACAATAACAAGAATGTAGAAATAAGCAAACATTGCAAAGGAAATTATACACGGTAAAGAGAACATATAAACCAAGGCATAGAAGTTCGACAACCTATTATACTTTGTCAGTCTTATTTGTTGAAGTGTGTTGTAAGTCGATTACCTAGTTATACTTCTTTTAGATAAAAATTACAAAAAATAAAAATAAAAAAAAATAACAAAACATCTCTCTCCCATGTAGCAGATAAACAATGTTTTCTTGATTTCACCATTGCAGCTCACCATTGAAGAAAATATTACGTCAAGACATCAGAAAAGAGCTGTAAAAAATTACAACATAAACTTATCTTCCATTCATAAAAGTGACATATGAGGAAGTTTAAAGGAGGAAAAATAAAATAAAATAAAATAAAATCAGGGCGGCTCAAATTCAAAATAAAGATGTAAATAATCTAACATTAGACCATCAATACAAGATAGAGGACCTATAAAAAAAAGAAATCTTGGTTGTCACACATCAGTTTAGAACCCACAAACTCATATGAATCGGAAAGCATAGTAGCATTACAGCCTTCTAGAATATGTCGAAGGTCATATAGTCATCATAACCCTTTGCATAAAAAAATTGATTCCAAATCTAATTTCAAATCCTTGATGTTATAAAAAAAAAAAAAAGAAAACAACCCTCATTACAATCAATACTACATTCCAAAGAAATTATTGGGCGGTACGTATGTAAATGCCACTCATCATTTTTTTCCCCCAAGTTCCAAATCAGCATTAATGTTAGCAAAAGAATGGCAAGCTTCCAATCTATCAAATTATGGTAATTAAACATGTAGGCAATAAGCTCAAAGATTCCTTTTCTTCTACTAAGCAAGCATAGTTGTGTACTTATATTTTATGTCACAAAAACTACATGATAAGCCAATGAAGATAGGAATATTGGAGAACACTACGAAAACTTAGTAATAGCATGCCTTTGTTTAGTAACTCACCTTNGGAAGGAAATCTCAATTGACATGAGAGAGGGATCTGTACTTACCAAAATCATCCCAGAGTTTCGAATCACAGGTTGTGGCTTCCTTATGCGCCGCTGGATTTGTGCCTACTCACCCTATGCATTGTAGCAAGAGTTGCAAGTCACTAGCGAGCGCTGACGTCGCGGGAATTGCCAGCCGTTGCATGAAACCAATCAGGGAGAGGGAATCGAGAAGGAAAAATCGGGAAAAGGAGACGATTTCGAAGATCTGGATGCCTTTCGATCAACACTAGCGATACTTATCGTTTGATGGGTCGCTTAGCCACGATTAAGATTAGTTATGATAGGTTTATTTAAGATAATTATACTTATAACTTAAAACATTTTATATTTCCCACTCCATTGATAATTCATAAAAAATACTTTATGCCAGCTTGCTCGATTTCATTTACAAAATTTTGTAAAATTAGTTCGAGCAAATTCTGAGCGCAAATTTTCAGAAACTTTTCAAATTTGCCAAAGTTACTTGATTTCTCAACTTTTGATCATTACAATTTAGGTGTTAGGGATGTTAATGCATGAGAATTGGGTGGTTTGAATGTAAATGTCCCTATTTAAGAAAATCCACAAATATCCCACACAATTATTGTTATTATAAATTTATGCATAAAAAGGTGCATTTGATATTCAAAAGTTAGTTAAAGCTTTTTTTTTTTAAATTGTGATGTTAATGATATCTTCGCATCTAACAATTTCCCACAAAGTGGCAATGAAATTTATAATTATACAGATCTTTCCATTTTCCAATTCAATCGGATCCACTCGTTCGTGGAGCTATTTACTCATCGGAGACATTACTGCAACACCTCTAACAAAGGAACAAATATTGACAGCCTCTATATGTGAGTGCTATGAATATAAATATTAAACTTTTGGCATTGGATATATAAATCCATAAAGAATCATGAGCTACATGTGTAAACGTCCCATNTAAATATTAAACTTTTGGCATTGGATATATAAATCCATAAGAATTATGAGCTACATGTGTAAACGTCCCCCTCTTTTTACCTCGGGTTCTAATATTTTTGGTGCATCTACTGCGGTTAACGTTAAATTAATGATGTCACCTAAACGAAGAAGATGGGCTCTTAGTAGTTAAGAAAATTATTACATACGGAGAGCGTACGCAGAGCTGTGTAGGCTTTCCAATCACAGTCATCCACCAACTCATCTAAACAAAACCCTGTATGACAGTTAGTCCCACTTCTATTAATTTTTTTAAGGAAAGAAATCTTAATGAATGGCTATGATCGAAGAGCGTACGCAGCTCCCCATATATAATAATTTTCCTAATAGTTAAGAGGCTTTTCTCTCCTTGGATAATTGGGGGTTCAAAGGTTTAAATTAGTAAAATTTTTATTTCTGTAATAATTGTGCCCACTACACCTGCTTTTTAATTTCCGTTTTCAGTTTGTCGTAGTTATGGGTGTAAACGAACCGAACACGAACGAACATAGCATGTGTTCGTGTTTGGTTCGTTTGAAATTTAATTTGTTTGAAATAAGCTCGTGTTTGAAATTATTCGTGAAATCGTTGTTCGTGTTCGTTTCTTAACGAACGAGCCAAATACGAGTTGTTCGCGAATGACGAGTTAGTTTGACATCCCTAATATTAATATATATAATAATATATTATATTAATTATATAAGTAATATTATTTAAAATATAATATCTATATTAGTATATTACTAATATAGTATATTAATATATTATTATTATTAATTTATTATATATTATAATTTATAAATTTTATTATTTTTAATAACATAATTTTTTTTATATAATTATTTTAAATTATTTTATATTTCAAACAATAACAATTCGAACACGAACGAACGCATCACTGTTCGTGTTTGGTCCGTTTAACTAACCGAACGAAAAAAATTTGTTCA
>JXCR01147570.1:0-18310 GCA_002079205.1 Phalaenopsis hybrid cultivar | reverse complement strand
AGTTTTAAGAGTGTGTGAAATGGATGTTATTGTTTATTTAGGAGAAGACTATGAGAAGGTGAGATTGAGAACCTGAAGGACCATTGTGAGCAAGGAAAACCAAATTATGGCCATCAGGTGCTCCTAAAGCAGCATTGATGATTTTCTTTTTGCTTTCCTCCAAATTTCGAACCCCGTACCTTGCATGGAATAATATTGGACATATAAGTGGTAATAATGGAGAACAACAACACTGGAATTTTTTATGTGATAATGCATTAACTAAGAGATTTAAAAGGCTGAGGCTTTGAAGGATGAAAAGTCATGGATTAAAATAATGCAAATTACTCAGAAAACATTGACACNATATGGGTAGTGGTAATATGAAACCAACAAAACAGTAGATAGATACTCAATAATCCATCATTAGTAAATAACAATTACAAACATTAACTAATTTGTCTACAAAGCGTTCATAAAATGTTGATCTTGTAGAAATATGAGTGATATCAAAATACACATCAGATTATAAGGGAAACAAAAGCTAAAATAATGCAAAACATTTTCTTCTAATGCGAAAAATTACCAAATCTTAAATTACAATTCACATTAGCCAAAAAAACCGTAAACATGTCCTACTAAGATGAAAAACAGCCTGAATTGTTGAAATTAGGAAAGCTGGAAAACTAATCCATTTATGAAGTGTTTGGTTTGGACATTGAGTAACAAAACTAGCTTTCAAGCTTTACATTTTTGGGCTTCAAAAGAAAGTATTTCAGAAACAGCTTGAAGCTCTGAGGATTGAAGCTTAGCACATTAAAAGCCTTCATTTCTATTCTTAAACGTCAGGCTTTCCACCTGTTGTGCAATGAGATAGGTAGCGCGGAAACCGATTCAAGAGATCCCAAACAAAACTTTGAATATAAGTCCACAAAGCAAGAAATCACAAAAAAACACAAAGAGCACTAAGGTTTAATGTGGAAAAGTCCAAGAATGGACAAAAACTACACCAAACTAAGAAATTCACTATGACACATGAGAGGAATTGTACAAATTACACTACACTCAAGCCTCTCCATACTTTGGAACTAAAGAAAACTTCTCTTCTTCCTCACACAGCAGAGCTTAGAACACAAACAAACTAAACTTCCGCAACGATGCCGAAGAATTAAAGTCCCGAACTGTCAAAATAGTTGTTGGCACCGGAACGCCATCCCTGAGCTTCGGGTTTTCAGGCGCTCGAGTTTCAGATCGATCTAAGCATGGTTACACCCCTCCTGGGTACCGCAATTCCTACCTCCTTGCTCTGGAAGCATGTTGTTGGGGGCTTAGGCACCCCACTAGCGTCAGGGCGCCACTCCAGGAGCCAAGATGCCCCAACTTTCCACAATCAAGGTTCACATATAACAATCTCCCACTTGGAGAATAATTACAATTAATTCCTCTCCTCCAAATTAGTATCATCTTCATAGTGATGTACTATAGTATGGCTCAACCTCGATTTCAACCTTCCAGAACTTCCAATGAAGCCAAGCATAGCTTCAGTTTCTCACACACACACACACACACACACACACACACGTATATTATTCTCTATTATTTGTATCTTCTCCAAAATAATTGGTCATTATCTAGGAGTGAACAAATGAGATGATACCTTAGCTAAATGTGATTCGCCCAAGCATGAAAGGCAACATTCTTTGCTAAATGAATGACACTCATATTGTCATTATGAAGCTTTCCATTCACTTGCTCCTTGCCGAATTCTATCATAAATCTCTGTAACCAAATTATTTCCTTGTTAACCTCAATGATAGTAATATACTTAGCTTTTGAAGTTGATACTGCAAGAATCTTCTCCAATATGGAAACCTAACTGACTATTGGGTTCCCCAAAGTGAAGATGTAACATATTGTACTTATTCTATCATCACTATCTCCTGACAGATCTGAATCTACATCTCTTTAGATCAATCCTTACACTTCCAAAATAAAGTGTTTTGTTGATTGTTCCTCTCAAGTATCTGACAATTTACTTCACCGGCTCCCAATGATATTTTATTGTATTACTTATATACCTATTGACCACTCCACTACATATGCAATGTTTGGTCGTGTCATATCACATATATCAAACTTCCAACAGTTGAAGAATAGGAAGTACTTTTCATCAGTGCTTGCCCGACTTCAGACTTAAGTGACATTCCTTAGATAGTATAAAGTGACCGCTAAGGAGGTGTAAACTAATTTTGTTTCACTCATGTTGAATCTGTGTAAAATCTTCTCAACATATTGCCTGAGACAACTTCAATATACTTTCACTCATGTACCTACTAATTCTTATGTTGAGAATTTTCTTGATCAGATATAAATTTTTCATTTCAAACTCACTTGATAATTGTTATTTCAAGTCTATAATTATCTCCATATCTGCTCATACAAGCACCATGTCATCCATAAACAAAAGGACAATATAATAACTATCAAATTGTTTAAAAAAGCAACAATGATCTATTTGACACGTTCTATATCCATTATCTAACATAAAACTATCAAATTTCATGTACCATAACTTTGTTGTTTACTTCAAAGCATAAAGATTCTTCTTCAATCTACAGACCATATCTTCTTTTCTTAAAATATCATATCTCTATAGTTGCATCATATACAATTCTTCGTCTAAATAACCATGTATGAATGTTGTCTTTACATCCATCTATCCTAGATGTGAAACTTCTTATGCTACTAAGTTCAAAACAACTCTGATAGTTGTCATCTTTACTATAAGAGGAAATATCTCTGTGTAATTAATACATTCCTTTTGCTGAAATCCCTTCACAATAAGTCCATCTTGAGGCGTTTGTTACCATTTGATTCTTCTTTCAACATGTAAACCCACTTGTTGTACATAGCCTTTTTGTCATATGGTAATTATGCCAATTTCTATACCTGATTTGACATTAATGACATCATCTCATCATCCATGACAAATTCCCACTCTTTTGAGTCTTTAATTTGAATGATATCATCATAGTAATGTGGTTCACCACTATCAGTTAGCAATAGATAATAGAAAGGAGGATAACCCAATATCAGTCTTGTAATTTTGCCAGACTTTCTGAATTCCATAGAAGGCATCTAAGGAACTTCTTGTGCTTCATCAGATTGAGTATCTTCTTTTCTCCTTCTTTCTGATCACCGGTTCTTTTTTCTCAACATATTTAGCGATACTCTTACAGAATTTTTTGTTCAAATAGTCTCAGAATTTGTGACCATATTCATATGAGTCATACCCAAGACAATCCTGAGTTTTATTTCTGTTATTATACACTCCATTTCATTGAATGAAACATTTCTACTCCTAATAATTTTTTTATTTTGATAGTCTCAAAATTTCTAAGTAAATTCTTCTGAGTTATACCCAAAACAATCATGAGTTTTATTTTGTCCTTATACATATTCATTTCATTGAAAATGACAGTTATGCTCCTAATGATTTTCTGATTATGATAATACCAAACCTTATAACCAAATTCATAGAAGTCATGCCCAATGAAGCTTACTCATGAATCCGACATTAACATGAACATATGATGAACAATTAAATATTTTCAATTGAGATAGATTTACCTTTGCACTCCAAGCTTCTTCAACTAAACATTCATTCAAAGGTACTTACGAATCATGATTTATCAGATAAAATGCATTATTCAATACTTTTGTCTAAAAATGTTTTGGCAAGCAGACATGCAACCTCATACTCCTGGCAGGTTTAATGATAGTTACAGTCATGCGCTTAAAAAATTATCATTTTTTTTGTGGTATCCTTAGAACAATGAACTTATATCTGATTTTCCTAGAAGTACAATAACTCCTAAACATCATGATACTCCTTACCATTATTTGATCTGAGACCATTCAAGCTTAAACATATCTTACTCTCAATAATATTTTTTCACTTTTTAAACACTTCAAATACATCAGATTTATGTTCAAGAAGTATACTGATGCATTCCTAGTATCATCATAAAAGTAACAAAATATTGAGAACTTTCAATAAACTGAGCGAGAATACCTAGTACATTCCTAGTGTTTTGTTACCAATAAACTTCAAATGCTTTCTCTAAGATAAGACCATCCCCTTAGATTCATGGGCCACTTCAATCCCAAGCATCTAAGTTGTCTCAGATCATTTACATCTTACCTCAAATTGCTTCCTCAATCTTCACTTCAGTTGAGCAATCTTTTTCTCATCATCACCAGTGATAATTATGTCATCCACATACACAACAAATATGATAGTGTGAGCTTCATGTCAAAAGAATACCGTGTAGTTTGCATTGACCATGCTCGAGGAGATTGATTCAAGTCATACAGTGACTTCCTAAGCCTACACACCTAGTCCATTGTCTGGGATGTACTAAATCCTGGTGTTATCACCATATATACCTCCTCCCATAGCTCCCAATGAAGAAAAACATTCTTCACATCTAGTTGGTGGAGTTTCCATCCATCATTAACTACCAGAGAAGCCAGTGTCTTCACCATGCTCATTTTTTCGACGGTGAAAAGGTTTCATTGCAGTCAATGTTACATCTGATTATACCATTTTGCTATTAGTCGTGTTTTATACCTCTCCACCTTACCTTCTGGAGTTTGTTTTATTGTGAATAACCACTTGCATCTAACTGTCTTCTTCCCTACTGGTAGTGGTACAATCTCTAATGTTTGATTTTTATCAAGAGCTCTAAACTCTTCATGCACCCCTGCTTTCCACTTGGGATCCTCTCTAGCATCCTACCAACACTTTGGTACAGAGACAGAGTCCAATGACGCAATGAATGTTTCATTGCAAAAGTGAGATGTTATGATAAGAAATAAAGTTCACAATGTCAAGTTCCCACCCAAAACGATTAGGAGGAGGTTCCCCATTTTTGTGGAAGGTCTTCCTTAACGTTGGGTGGGTAGGAGTGGACGGAGGAGGAATAATATCACCTAGGAGTTTTGAATCAAAGGTGGATGGTGTAGGTGCCTCAATAGTTAGGGAAGACCGAGACAAGGGAATTGTTAACACTGTAAACTCTATTCTCTCAGTTTGCTTCTTCCTCCATGTATACACCCTTAACTCCCCTTAAGCCTGAATCCCACTACCTCTAGCGTCAGTCTCATTGATTTTCGTCTCCCCAATTGATTCATCCCATATCATAGAACATGACATTGCTCCCTTTAGCACCACTAGGGTGTAGTATGGTTCAAACTCTCTGAATGACACATCCATACTTACAAAGAGTTTTCTTAATCGGGCTTTAGCAAACATAACATTTATGAGTAGCATAAACATTTCACAACTCTGTGATCCAACTTCCTTACAGATGGCATGTTATCTTTCACAAAGGATACACATCTAAATACCTTCAATGGAAGGAGCTCACTATTGTCTCCTTTCAGCATCTAACAAGGAAACTTCCACTCCAGCACTCTTGAAGGCATCCTGTTAATCAATTGAGTAGTTGTCAACACTGTTGGCCACCATAAATGTTGTGGGGCATTCTTGTCATCATCATGCTCCATACTACCTTTAAAAGATATCGATTCTTCCTCTCTGCTACTTAATTCTCTGATTGTGTGTATGGACATGTGTTTGGTGTTGTATCCATTGAGCTAACAGATAGACCTCAAATGCTTTATTGATATATTATGTCCCATGATTATATCTCAGTGCCTTCACAACTGCAGCATATTGGGTTTAGATTGTCTTATGGAAATCTTTAAAGCAATCAACCACCCCACTCTTCTGTTTCATCAAGCATATTCAGATAACACAAGAAAAACAATCAATAAACATAACAAAATATCAATATTCATTCATAGAACTAGTATGGCGGCATTCTCATACATCAGAATGTATCAAATAAACACTAGAGCTCCTATTTTAGAACAGACATTAGAGCTCCTAGTGAGCTTGCCAAACGAACAAGCATCACCACCAATTTCTCCTTATTTGTCTTTTTATACATAGATTGATACAACCGACTCAGTAAACTAAGACTAGAACTTCCCATGTCTGTGATGTAATAGTAACACATCCCCGACGTTCCTTTTAGATTCTCCTATAACAATATTTTCCACTATGGATGCTAGAGCTAACTTCACCCCCTCTCGGTCCAAGTAATAGAGTCCACTGTCAAGCTCTAGTCCCAAGTGTTTGGCCCATCCCTTTCTCTTGGAAGATTACCTAAATAATATCAAAAGAGACAATGCATTTTAACTAAAGAATAATTGAACTAATAGATAAGAGGTTTATTGGAAAAAAATGAGTATGCAAAACATTGGACAAAGTCATATGATTGGTACATCTCTTGGTACCCTTACCAACTACAGGTTACGCTATACCATCAACAGTCTGTATACTCTTTGATTTTGTTAGATGAGTATATTGAACAGAGTTCTCCTGCAGTACGTGTCACATGATAAAAAACACCAGAATCTATAATTCATTCTGATGATTTTGTGGTGAAAATAGAGGCAAGAGAAAGTGTCACCAGTACCTTTGCTGAAGCGAGCATAAGTGCTAATGTTACCACTTAATGTCAATGTTGAGGTAGTGGCTCTGATCGAGACGCTAGCTCCCTGTATGAACTTGACCAAGACCTTTAGAACTTCGGGATCCATCTTTCCAAAAGTTTCAATCCCTTGCCTCATGCATTATTTCAATCTCATGACATTTTCAATCACACACACACTACTTCCTTCCTGCAAGTTTGTGTGGTCCACTTTTCTTTAGTCTACACAAAGCCTCAAACCCTTTGTCTCGGACACCAAAGAGTCTATGTTGAAACCCTTCGTCCACGCCTTTCCCCTTCCCGGGCAGAAGGTCTAATACAGTTGAAGCCTTGTCGCACGTCACAACACACACAGAGACAACAACAGATTTCTCCTTGTATTTTTTGTTAACTCGACCCCCGTCCGGTATCCTTCTAGTATCTTCTCTACAAGAGCAGTCTTGATCCGACGCGACCAACACAAATGCGTGGTCGATCAATCGAGCTTCAGATCCACAGGAGGGAGATCTAGCTTCCCCTGTGTCGGAGCATATGCTGAGGTAGTGGCTCTCGTCGAGACGCTAGCTCCCTGTTTGAGCCCTAAAAAGACCTTCAGAACTTTGGGATCCATCTTTCTCAAAAATTTCAATCCCTTAACTCCTGCACTATTTCCATCTCATGACATTCTCAATCACACACAAGCGACTTCCTTCCTGCAAGTTTGTGCGTTCCACTTTTCGTTAGCACACACGAGGTCGCAACCCCTTTGTCCACGACGCCAAAGAGTTTAGGCCGAAGTCCTTTATCCACGCCTTTCCCCTTCCCGGACATAAGGAATAATAAATTCGAAGCCTTGCCTCACTTCACTGCACACGCAGAGACCACAGCGGATTTCTCATCGTAATCTCTGTTAACTCAGTCATCCACGCCGACACCGAAGGTCTCTGCTCTGCCTCGCACTCGAGCCCCCTTTTCCTACCTTTGTGCATGCAAAGACCTTCCTCTTCCTCCGCCTTGACTGCCGCGATCTCGTAGAAGCCTTCCCAGCGCCCGTCTGTCGTAATCCTGTCTGCCAAGATCGGCAATCCTGTGTCGCGATTCGTAAAGGAGAGGAAGATCGATCCTCATCTCTACACCGATCGTGTGTCTCGATTCGCGGAAGAAGATCCCGTCTGTTGCGATCTGTCTGCTCTTTGCACCGATGTAGACCAACAAGGATGCCAAATAGAAATTATGGCTCAAAAAAACACTTTCATTCATTGATGGCAGACTTATACAGAACATTATAAGTTACAATCCCTAGACTTCATCCATAGATACAAATCTCAACAAGTTGATTTATACAACAGTGGCAGTGGGGATGACAAATTGGCAAGGATCGGGTGGTGCAAGATTGGGTGGCCAAGGGTTCATATTTGAAAATTATAAAATACCTAAATATTATTTTTGAGTACTTTTAATAATAATTTGATTTTTTTCAAAAAAAAAAATATTAAATACTAATCAAACATGTTTTAAAATAATATATATATATATATATATATATACAAAAAGTGATGCAAAACATGTCATTTAATTTCCAAAGCTCATCTTGCTCTTAGGTGTGTCAACAAATAAAAACATTACAAAAAAAGTTCAAGACAAGCCTGTTGAATGTTTGCAAAAGTTAATAAGTAGTGGACTTACGACTCCAGCTGAAGTTGGACCAGTGTTTCCTTCCTGAAGGCCAATTGGAAAAATAACCATCAGTGCAAGGAATCAACAGTTTCAAAATAAAATCTTACTCGGCAACAGCGTTCATTCATTTCTTGTAATCAGAAACTCACTTCTGTTGGAAATCGTAAGTTCCCCAACAATCATGGTTGCCCAAAATTGCTGCTTTTGGAAAGTCAAGATTTGCAATGCCTCTAACTAGTTCAACGTTCTCATTACCAAAATCACCTTCATAGAGCAATAGTAAGACAAAAAACAAAAAATAGCATATAAAAAATGTACATATATGATAAAAGATAAATTACCAACGAGACAACTAAAATAACTTTTACGAGGTAAAATAAATAAATAAATACAATTTTTTTCACATTTTTCAGATTATGTGAGGCACATAAAGTAGGAGAAAAGCACATACCTGTAAATAGTACCAGATCAGGCTGCATATCAGAAAACAGCATGTCAGATTTTTATGGCTAGCATATTATAGTTTATCTAAAGGAGAATCAGAAATCGAATAACAAATGATCATGACTATTGTCATCATCATTTTATCCCAACTATTTAGCTTTATGAATTCTCATTTTCCATTCATTTTCCATTCTAATTAAGTCCTCTAGATTTTAAAAATTGTATATGCCATTAAATCTTTCCTCGTAGTTGATTTGAATTATTTTAAATCATCAATACTTCTTTAGCCCTTTGAGCTTCAACAAGGTCTTATCACTCACATATCGAGAAAGAGCTTAACAGAGCCAAAATTATTGGGATAAGGCTAAGGATGGTGATAATATAGAGAGTAACTTGCCATTTAAACTTCTAGTTTCTTTTCTTAAAGCTGAAGGTGCAAGTTGTTTGGTGCTCAAGACTAAAAGTGAAAAGTCCCAGCCATCTCAAGACCATCGACGAAAATTTTTCTACTTCAACCAAATACTAACACCAAAATTAAGTGCCTACAAACTGAGTGTCCGAAATGTTTTAAAAGGTAATTTAATAGGAGAAAGTAACAAAGCAGTCTATGTTAAGCTTTATAAGATTTAAAAGGTGAAATAACCTCATGGTTAATATAGTTATGATTGATTGTAGATGTGACTTAACATAGAATGATAAATATAAAATTATAAAAATACATACTACTGTAATTAAGTGTTCTATGATGTTACTTTTCTTTGAACAATCAAGAAGATTAAGTGTTAAGAAACAGTACCTGTAAAAGTTGAAGCGCGTTCGAATCCTCTTTTAAGTCCCAATCATCATGCTTCAAGATTAAAGAGAAACATTAATGCTAATGATGGACCTTTTAATTTAACAAAAACCAAACTTAATAATGGAACCAAGAAATAGTATATAAGTATGAAATGCATACTATATGGACATGGTTTACATTCATTGAGTACGTCTAAGAAATAGGTGACATGTCTAGTTCATTCGAAGGAGAAAAATCATAGTAAATCTTTGTTCCAACTAAATAATGAATTCTACAACAACAAGCCTTCATCCCACTAGTTCCTTTAAATAATGAATTGTAAAATAAGCAAAAACAAAGTGACCATCATTAATAATAAAGAAGGCTAAAATAATTTAAGCACTAATTAATTTAGCATTTAGATGAAAAAGTAAATTATTGTTAATGTGTTTAAAGGTGGAGAATCAGCACTCTTGTCTGTATAAATCTGATCCATTTCTGAGATGAATATTAATTTAAAAGTGGATATCCAATAGCACTATGTTCCCTATCCAAGGATGGATCCAGTGCAGCTAGAAATTCATGACAAATTTTTGACAGAGCAAAAAAATGAGCAGAAGCTCATCCAAATATTATTGTTCTTTCATTTTTAAATTCTTATTTGTAATTTACTGATATGCCAGCTCTGTCAGTTGCTGCAAGTACACCGGTCCAGACTAATCAGACCCAGCCAGCCAGTCTAGGCGGCAGAAACCCTAGGAGTACGCCATGGATGATTTCAGCGTTCGAGTGGGGTTGTGCAGCCCTTAATCACTTACACGATAAAGAAAATTAAGGGGAGTTTTGGAAGGAAAGTTTGAGGGTATCTTGGGGGTATTTATTAGGGCTAATTTGAGGGTATCTTGGGGGTATTTATTAGGGCTAAGTGGTTAGGCTTGGGGGGACGTTTAATTTTCCAGCAGTTTTTTTCCTTTCTTTGTTTGTTCCCAGTGGCGTCTAGATTTTGTGGAGAGCCGATCTACCCTCGAATTATATATCACCCTTGTATCTTGTTTGTTTGCTTTGATATTAATAAAAGTAGCCTTAATCTACGTTTTCCCTCTGATTTTTTGCAATATTTTCGCTATTTTAAGCTTCGGGGTGTATCAGATTGGTATCAGAGCAAGACCTTAGAGAGATGATAGCAAAGAAAGTAGATGGCTTGGAAGAGAGATTAGAAGGGGAAGTAGGGAAAATCAAAACCAGAATGGAGGAAAAGTTCTCCACCATAGAAGAAAGGTTTTCTCCAAAGATCATATATTTTCTTTCACGGAAAATTGATTCAACTTAGAGGAGATGATAAATTGGTTTATTGAGGTGCAACCCAACACCCCACCGGCAGCTCAATTTTCAAACCCTAACCAAGGGTCGACCAAAGGATCCTTAGCTAAATTAAAAGCAAAAGAGATTAAACGAGAGAAGCATGAGGAGGAAAACATCCACCATCAATAATTATCCATGAGGACTCTGATGGAGGATGGACTAGTGATTTTCGATGCAAGGTGTTGGGCCGAAATGAGGAGGAGGGGCTATGTAAGGGGCCTAGAGGGGAATGTAGAAGAAAGGAGAGAAATCAGAATGGGATATGATTATGATCGAAGAAGAAGGGAGTTCCACCCTAGATACATCGAGAGAAACACTGGAGGGATAGGAAATTGGGGTGATGATGCCAGAGTTAGGAAGTTGAAAATGTCGATATTCGAGAGAGCAGACGCACATGGGTAGTTGTATCGGGTGGAGCGATAATTCGTAGTGAATGAGCTAGATGAGGAGAAATTCGTGACGTTTGAGTTATGTTTGGAGGGGAAAACCCTAGCATGGTTTCAGTGGAGGGAGAAGAAATATCCAATCTGTTCATGGGAAGTCTTTAATGATTGCTTGTTGAAATGTTTTTGAGTCATTTGGTGAGGACACTTATGCAAGCAATTATATGTCTTGACTCAGGAGGGGATGGTCATTGAACATATGAAGATATTCGAGCTACTGTCGATGAGGCTGAAGAGAATTTCTAAAGCATGACTGGAGAGGAACTTCATGAAGGACCTAAAGCCCTACATATGAGCAGCACTCCAACCATTGAAACTGCAGAGATTGAGGGAGATGATGGAGCTTGCCCAAATAATGAAAGAGAAGAAACAAATGAAGAAGGCTAGCAAAAGCGGTACCACTGGAGATTCCTCAAGTGTACCTCGACGATCATGACACCGAAGACCACCCTGATGTTATCATTTTAGAAGAAGGCATCGAAGGAGAGGAATCTTGTGGCCTACTCGAGGTCAATTTCAAGCACCTCATAGAGGCAGAAATGTCAAACGAAAGAGTAAAGGGCTATGTATCTAATGTGATAAGAAGTATGCCCTAGGCCATCGGTGCAAGGAGCGCAAGATCCAACTCCTTATAGTTTGTGGGAGGGAGGAGGCAATTAGTGAGGAATCGAAGGACTAGTTTTTCTTCACCATAAAAATTAGTATGGTAATCACTAGTTGTTTGAAGCCATAACCCTCGCGAATCTTATGAGTTCACAACGAATTTTAACATTACAAATGGTTAATTTGCAAAGTAAATAAAGTGCAAATGAAATACCATAACATTCGATGAAGTAACTAGATTCTACTTTAATTTAAACCCTACACATGTTGCTAATCCATTACAAAAGAAGGGAAACAAGTAAAGTACTCATATTTCATGGAAAAAAACCACAATACACAACATCTTATTTTAAAGCACAGCAAATTACTAAGAAGTGCTCCAATACAAGACAAATGAAATAAAATAACTTATCTTCTTCCTTGAGAAATAAAGAAAAGATCCACCAAACAGAGTTCTCCTCGCAATCTCACCACAAATCCTTGCACCTCTCACACAATTCTAAGTAAAAAAATATGTTTGTTTCATTTGCTCTGTTTTAGCTTTAATTTGTTTTATTTTTTTACATATTATACATGCAATCAAAAACATAAAAATACATTCCATTAAAGTGCTATATTATAAAAAATAAGTAGTAAATGTATAAGGAAAATTAACACGTTAAAAGGACATGTCAATATATACCTCCGGCAGGAAAAACCTCCCTGCAAGATTCTCCTTGCAAGGCCTTTTTCTCTGCCTATCCTGAAGCAAAAATTCCTCTTCTACAGGCCTCCCCTCTGCACCCACCTCTCTCCCTGAGGCCTTAGCCGCCGAAACTCCTTCCTGCAGGAACTAGCCATCGGAGCTCTTCCTACAGGTCCCTAGTCGTCGAAACTCCTCTCCTTGCAGTCCTCTAGCCACCAGATCTCCTTCCTGCAGTCGAAATTTCCTATTGCAGGCACTCCTCTAGCCAGAGTTCTCACTACAGTCATTGAATACAATTTCTCTACACAGCAGTCTTTCTTCGTAGAAACACTGGCCAGGATTTCTTCCTTCCACAAGAGATCTTCCTCTAGCAGGACTCGTCTCTCGTAAGAATTTATTCCTATCGGCATACTCCTGTGAGAATACCTTCTCTGCACTTTACAAGCAGCAAATAGTTTTTTGTCTCCCCTGAGAACCTCTTCCCTTTAGTTACTTAATTCCACCAAAGGTTCGACATCTACCTCAATCCCTCCGCAGATTGAAGTAATTGAACTCTACAAACTCCACGGAAAACAGTTCAATAAGTCTTAGGCCAAATCTTCCACAACTAAAAATCTCGCTACGGCCTTGGAATCCACAACAATTCAATTGGCTCCTACTCGGACCATTCTTGACTCGTCGGACTCTATTGAGAGTCGGATGAAATAAGTTGTTTGGTTCTAGTCCGTTCCCTTCCAGTCCGTCTACCTCTCATGTCTGTCAAGAGTCGTCATCTAAGGAGAATGATTTATCTTTTAATTTTTTTCTAGAAAATGAAATTGAAGGTGCCTTCCTTTGCTCCCCTTTGCCACCTTTGTTTTTTTCCTATTCCTGTAGTAGGCTCTCCTCCAAAGCTTTTTTTACAACAAGCCCTCATTCGCAGTTTTTTTCTGCACCAGGCCCTTCTCTAGAGCATTTTCCTGTAGTTGGCCATCCACCGAAGTTTTTTTTCTACAGCTAGCCCTCCTCTGGAAGACCCTCCTCCGAAGCTTTTTTTTAACAGCAAACTCTCCTCTGGAGCTTTTTTCTGCAGCAGACCCTCCTCCGGAGCTTTTTATCACAACGGACCCTCCTCTAAAGTTTTTTCCTGCAACAAGACATCCTTCAAAGTTTTTTCTTTTTTCAATAAGTCATGGCCTCAACTTTATTTGTAGGTTGTCTACTTCCTTGCAAACTTCTCTGCAACCTTCTGTTTACTAACAGACAATGTAGTCAAAGACTACCACAGTCAGCTAGAAGTATCTCGAAATGCTTTGAGGATGAAGACGTTAAGTTCTGCCTCACAAAAGATCTTCCTCGCGCGTTGATTGATGATTTCAAATCCAAATTGAACACAGTTGACACATATGTTTCAACTTAAGAGGGAGTTTTAGAACTTATTAGGAATTGATTTATTTCATTTTATGTTATTTTCTATTTTATGAATTTCCTATTTTATGCCTTTTTTATTTTATGTATTTCCTTTTATCTCCGGGTAGCTTTTAGGAATTGATTGATTGTAATCTTGATATAGGTGTTATTTTTTTCTTATTTTAAAAATCATGTAAGTTATATTTATAACCCCCTTTCGTATCAATAAAATATGATGTTTTATTCTCAAAACTAACACAAGTATGGTGGATGATTATTGATTTAGAGCATTGATGAGAATCTTGGTTGCTTAAGTGGAAAAGATTGTGAAATCCCTTAAGTACAATGAAACGAAACCCTTAAACACTTAGGCAACTTTTGGTGTAACAGTTGAAATTTTATCAGAAACTCTTAAGTTAAGCATGATTATACAAGAGCACTCTTGAAATGGGTCTCGGAAGTACATTAAGGGGTGAAAAGCGTGTTACATTTTCTGCGATAGCTGAGAGAAAATCAATGGCTACATAAATGAAAGGTCATACTAAGTGCACGAGGCTTCCACTCAATGAAGGATCTAAGGAGAGGATGATACACTCAATCTTACCCATAAATTGTAGGTAAGGAAGGGTTGACGAGCTCAGTCATACTCACGCCATCTAGAGAGGAGGTTTTTGTGATTTTAACTCATGACCTCCATATCACAACCGAACTGCTCAATCTCTAGTTTGTTTTGAGGGTTTGGAAATCTTCATCTGGTAACAGTCTAGACCATATTGAGCATAAAAAATGATAGTTCAATACTCTTCAACCATTCAATCCCATACATCAATAGAGAATCTGCAGATTTCAGTCCAACAAACTTAAAAGCTAGCTTTTCCACTTGCAGAGAAGCATGCGGTCAAAATCAAAGTTATTCATGGCTTGATCATCGGATCAATAAATGACTTTCAAATTATGATCAATAAAGCTCCATCGCATCAGAAAGAAGTATTCACGCCGTTCTGATATGGCATCAAAATCATGCAGGAAACGTATTCGATTATTTGACTGAATGCCACAAATCAACACAACAACCAACAATTAAACCAACACAAACTCGATTCCTTATCTGAACTAGAAATACGGATCAAAAGCAAAAACAACAAAGTGAATCCAAGTAAGCCATTGGCTCTAACAAACGAGAATCAGAGATATCTACGAAAAAGTGTTTGCAGAGCTCACCACGTCTCCGACAATCACGATCCTGACAGAAGTAGCCATCGCCGGGCGCATAGGTCTCTGTAAGAGAGAGAGAGAGAGAGAGAAAAAAAAAAAAAAGCTAATGGGTATTAGCAGAGGAGGATTCAAGCGGTGCGAATGGAGGACGAGGAAGCGATTGCACTGCAAAAGACGACTATCATTTAAATACTATGCTTCATTGTATGCTAATTAACTTCCGGAAGGGGAAGAAGTGGCGAAGTATGGGGGCAGCAGCCGGGGAGAGAATCATAAAAAAATTAATTTTTTTTTATTTTAATATTATTTATCTAAGACTATAGTTATATTTTAAATTAAATTTTAATTTATAATTATTTTGTTAAACTCTTAAAAGTATTCATATACATGCCACATAATTTTAATATTTACATATCTCACCCTTATATTTTTATATTTATAGTAAAAATCTATTTTATATACATGCCACAATTCTTATATTTACTCATGTATTTTGAAAATTCAATTATTTGGCAGAAGAAATTTAAAATTAATATAAGATTAGGGTTATATTTGAAATTCAGTCTCTTGTTCATTTTCTCAAAATAAAAAATTTCAAAAACACAGCTGATTAGAAAGTGTTTCTCGTCGCCATGTAGACCACCACCCGACCGAACTTATCTTACAGCGAATCAATCAACTCCAAAGCATTTCACATACGCTACATTACTATTATATCACATTCATTTTACACTGCATCTTCTTTTCAGCAAACCAAACACCCAGCANTATAATTATTTTGTTAAACTCTTAAGAGTATTCATATACATGCCACATAATTTTTATATTTACATATCTCACACTTAGATTTTTATATTTATAGTAAAAATCTATTTTATATACATGCCACATAATTCTTATATTTACTCATGTATTTTGAAAATTCAATTATTTGGCTGAAGAAATTTAAAATTAATATAAGATTAGGGTTATATTTGAAATTTAGTCTCTTGTTCATTTTCTCAAAATAAAAAATTTCAAAAACACAACTGATTAGAAAGTGTTCCTCGTCGCCATGTAGACCACCACCCGATCGAACTTATCTTACAGCGAATCAATCAACTCCAAAGCATTTCACATACGCTACATTACTATTATATCACATTCATTTTACACTGCATCTTCTTTTCAGCAAACCAAACACCCAGCAAAAAATTATCAGCCGACAAATTGTGTTATCAAATTCCCAACAATCAAGCCTTAATATAAATTTAAAATATTATTCTTTAAGAAACTCTTAATGAAAATTTTCTTTTAAATTAATATTATATATTCAATATTTAAACAATCAACTAATAGACTAACAAAAAATATAAAATATTTAAATATATAAAACAATACACAAACAAATAATTACTATGCAATATTCTACCAAGCGGCGTTGAATAGTCGGTAGATTTTCCCATAGACAATGTCAAGAACAAAAGCTTTGATCTTTTCCCATGAAAGGTGGTGGTCAAATAATGCTATCGACTATTCCCAACCACTATTTACTTGCTCTCTAAGGAAATAATAATCAATATGAATTAAAAATAAATAGGGGCATTTACATATATAACCCCAAATACTTTTTAAGAAGTAAAATGCTAAGGGTTGGACATGTAAATACATAAGAATTGTGGGTTATGTATGTAAATGCNTAAGAAGTAAAATGCTAAGGGTTGGACATGTAAATACATAAGAATTGTGGGTTATGTATGTAAATGCCTCAATAACAAGATATAAAAAATAAATGTGATACAACCCTAAAAGTCAAATTTAATTGAATGTATATTAATATCATTATATATTTTCTATGTATTTTACATTCAACCATTTAAGTATTTTTATCAGTAAATATAGGGGTGCAATATTACAGGTGCATTGCATTTTTAAAGCGGATAATTTGAAAATTCAGCAGTTTATTTTGAATAATTTGAAATTCAATTAAAAAAAAATAATGTATTTAAAATTTAGGCCTTAGTTATTTATCTCTATACTTGAAATTCAATGTAAAATAACAATGTAATTATGTCTGTCATTAAATAAGTCATTTTATTCTATACAAAAAATAAATTTATTAATTAAGTGTTTACAAATATGAGGTATGATATTAATGAGTGTGCTTATTTAGANTGTATATTAATATCATTATATATTTTCTATGTATTTTACATTCAACCATTTAAGTATTTTTATCAGTAAATACAGGGGTGCAATATTACAGGTGCATTGCATTTTTAAAGCAGATAATTTGAAAATTCAGCATTTTATTTCGAATAATTTGAAATTCAATTAAAAAAAGTAATGTATTTAAAATTTAGGCCTTAGTTATTTATCTCTATACTTGAAATTCAATGTAAAATAACAATGTAATTATGTCTGTCATTAAATAAGTCATTTTACTCTATACAAAAAATAAATTTATTAATTAAGTGTTTACAAATATGAGGTATGATATTAATGAGCGTGCNTATTAATTGCACTTTTAAATTAAAAATGTTTCAAAAGAAAATTAATAATAATAAAGCGTCAAATGATGTGCAGGTGTTAGGCCCAAGCCTAAATAGGCTTCTTTAAACCTTTTTGGCTCCATGGAAGTTTTTTTTTCCACATTTTGAATTTAAGTAATAATGCCAGAGCGCAAAAATTCCTCTATAAGTAATTTAGATAATTTTTTGGATTATTTTTTTTACCAAGGAACATGCCAACTTTCTAAAAATGCTAACAAAAATTTTTAAAAAGTTTAGTTCACAATTCTAATAGGAGGTCTATATTTATTTATGGGGAAGATATTTTGTGATTTTTTTCTTAAATTATAATTTTATAACATAAAATTTCTTGAATTAAATTATTTTTTGTACTCCTTGATTTAACCAATGAAATAGAAGCAATTTATGTATCATCCAAAAAATTCCAAATCTAGCATAGTTTGTTAAGCATATATGTGATTTGGAGCCTTTAAGAATTAATCGTGGGATCATATAGGTCATGGTGCTGTAGTGGTGAGTTGCAATAACGTCTGTTGATCACAATGACATGAGTCATATGGGCTGCGAACCATGTATGTCACAGTTAGTCATGTTAGTCGTAGTAGTGAGTTGCGATAACGTACGTGTTATTTTAACCCTCAATTAATGAACTAAGGTAAAAGGGCAATTTTGTAATGTGGCACCGC
>JXCR01147569.1:141983-204961 GCA_002079205.1 Phalaenopsis hybrid cultivar | reverse complement strand
GCTCTTCCATTTAAACTATGAAAATTATGGGGTCAGTTTGACTTCATCTTTTTCAAAACTTAATTTTTTTAACGTCCTTCCGAAGCGGGCAACGGGATTTCAATTCCGATGATCGACAGCTTCTTACGGGCAAACTCCACACCAAAAATAGTGCTGACACATATGAAAGGTGAATTTGAGTTTAGAATTGAAATTGAGGAAAATTGGGACCAAATTGATGGACATTTAAGGTGAATTTGAGGAAATTGAGTCTTTAAAAATAATTTAGAGGGTTTTGGTCAAAATGGTCAAATTGGCCAAATTGGGTTAAAATTGGTTTTAGAGACAATTGAAGTGGTTTTGGAGGTTTTGGGAAAGGGTAATTTTGGCAATTTTGGGGGTATTTTGGTAATTTTGAAATTTTTGGGTAATTTGGGTATTTTGAAATGGTTTGAAATGATATTTGAAAAAAATTGGGTATTCTGAGTGAATTTGGGAATTTTGGCCAAATTTAAGGTTTCAAGGGCATTTAGGTAATTTTGGTAGATTTAGGGGCAATGGGCCAAGTTAGATATTTTGGTAGAATTGGGGTACCAACCACCTTATATGAGTTATGAACCAATAAAATCCCCATTTGGGTTCTCTATGTACTGGTCTTAGCTAAACCCTAGCCTAGGGCTAGTGGGTTTATGGGACCATCTACATGAGTCTCCCAAAAGATCAAGGGATCAAAGCCAACAATTTTGGTTTTAGGGTTGTGAGTGATTGTGGGTGAGAGTGAGTGTAGGTGAGTGAACTAGCTTCAGACCAACACTTAGAGTCAACCCTAAGGTCAAACATTCCTATAGGGACTCTCCTTGAGATCTCTCATACTGACCCCACCTACTAAGTGCTAGAGGTTATGACCAATATGTGGAACTTCAAGTTGAGCAAAGAGGAGTTTAGAGTTTCTAATGGTGAGGGTTCCTTTTCTAGTTTTCTAGGAATAGTCAATATAAAAGTCCTATGGCTAGATCCTAGGCTACTAAAGCAGGAAAAAACTAGATGTCAAACAAAAGAGGTCAAAAGTCCTATAGTTTTATGCATAAAGTTTCAATTCGGGCATGAATAATACAAAAACATAGTGAATTTCATGTGAGAACATTAATTAAAGATTTTAAGATACATTTGAAGTGAAGGCCTTATGAATTGAATGAAAAATTTGATTTAAAACATATTGAAAATTCTATACCTTTGATTTGATGTGAATTGCTCTGAATTGGTTGTGTTTTCCTTGCTTTCATGATTTTCATGTCTTGCTCTCCTTATTTTACTTGCTTTATCTCGTGGTATTAGTAGCTTCATGGTGAGGAATTGTGAGGGAGAAGGAAGAGGAACAAAAAATTAGAGAGGGAGAGAGAGAGACAATGGTATTGGGAATGGAATAAAATGAGAGTGGGGGGTTACCGTTGGAGAAAATGGGGGAGAAAGTGGAAGGCATTTTGGGGTTTATTTGGAGCAGCTACGACTTATTAAAAAATAGCTATGAAACTGCTAAAAAAATTTTGATGCTAAAAAAGCTGCGGTGGCTATTTCATTAAAAAAAAAAAGGTCAGATCGCAGCTAGAAAGCCACCACCTCACTTAACCAAGATCGGTGGTAAAACAAAGATTTCAACGAATTTTTTTTGAAAAAATAGCTAAAATGTAGTTTACATAAATAAACAATACTACGGTACAGTGTTATACCGCCACCGCACTGCCGACCCAAATTGACCATTAGTTAATGGGGGAGTGGATGGGTGAGCTTAAAAGGGAAGTTGGAATTTAGATTGAATGGCTAGGATTTAATCCATCTTTGGAGGGATATGATGGGAAATTTGGTTGAAGACATGTGGATCACTAGGAATTGAGCACACATATAGGTTATGTGGAAAAAAAGGTGGTTAGATAGATAATTAAATGGGTGGTCAAGATTGAGTGGCATTATTGTAATTCAGAGCAATTATGGGAGGAAATTCATAACTTCGTATATAGAATTTAGAAAAAAAATAATTTTATGTCATTTGAATAAGAAAAAACAAGGATTCTAATGGTCCAATCCATTTCTAAAATAAATTTCTCTAGCCCAAGATATGGTCATTTGTAGTTTTGTAGTGGTTATGGAGGTGCTTATGGGTGGCTATGGTCTAAAAAAATAACCTTAGTCCATTTGATAGAGAAACATTTAAGGAATTTAATGGTCCAATTAGTTTTATCCAATTCAAACTCAATAAAGAGATACGAATGGTTAAATTGGGCCTTACCCTAGGAAAGAGAAAATGATCAATTTTGATAAAAAAAAAATTATTAACTTTTATTGGTCCAAAGGGTGTATTTTTAAATTTAGAACAACTTTGTTGAAGATTGGGGAATGCCGTTCATTTCTAACAGTCAAAATTTGTTTGTTATTGACAGAAAAACCATTGGTTATTTTATTTCTGATGGTTAATTGACTTTTTTGAGGCTGTAGCTAAAGCACTTGTCGATACTTTTTTAACTAACTGATATTCCAATGACATTAAATCACTGACGTCTTACTGATAAAATTTATTAATTACTTTTTGAATAATTCAGAAAGCAAGGTCAATCATTAGTTTTTGTCAGTTTAGTTAATCGACGATATGACTGCTAGAAATTAGTGGCGAGTGAAAGATAGGAAAAGTGTCACGACCATCAAATTTTTATGATGCATTTCTTCCATTGCTTTGGTGTTAACGATGCATTAGATGCGGTAACTAACGAGATCACTGTAGGCAATTTGAGACTGGTAAGACATTAAAAATATGTTTCGGATGTCAATAGGCAATTTGTGACTGGTAAGGCATTAAGAAAACATCGCATATGTCATTTTTATGATACAGATTGTCTGCTGCTCTGAAGTTGAGGACGTGTCAATTTATTAACCGATAAGGAGGCCATCAACTGGCCATCGATTATTGCTACTGATACTTAAATAATCATCGTAACAACTACTCTAAGCCATTGGAAACCAATAACATCAACAAAAAGAAACAAATTCTCTCTTTGGTATTTACATTACCACACCTGCAATCAAAACATTTAATTAACTATTCTATGTATTTAACAGACTAATATATTTCAATAGTAAATTATCCATCAAAATAACTAAATAAATGAAATTCAATTAATTTAACATAAATACATCACTGTTCATAAAAAAACTATATGTTAAAATGTTCAAATAATCATATACAGATAAAATGAGAAATCTCCCTGCTAATCCTCCTCATCATCATCTCCAACATCCTCCTTCTTGTTTCTTGCTCTTCTAAGAGACCAAGTTACCCCCATAAAAACAAGCAGTATCCTAAAGTGGATTTTATGTCATCCACACAACTCGCCCAAACAGCATCACAAAAGCCCCCAATGTGTATGTGCCCATTCTTCCTGAAGATGAACCCCTTCCCTAGTGCACTCTTCAGATACCTAAAAATCTGATACACTGCATTCATATGACGCTTCATTGGATCATGAATGTAGCGGCTCACCCCGCTCTCTACAAAAGAGATAACGGTCGAGTGCGACATAAGTAGATCAAAAAACCACCAATCTCTCATATATCTCACGATCAATCAATTATTATGTCTCTACACTCAGCTTGTCCTTCTGGTTAATCGGAGATACTACAGGTTTGCACCTCAGCATGTCAGTTTCTATGAGAACTAATACATACTTCCTTTGAGATAAGACCATCCTCTCGGGTTCAATCTCAAGAAAGTATCTGAGTTGTCCAAGATCCTTCACATCAAGTTCATTGTCCAATCTTATATTTAGTTGAACAATCTTTGTCTTATTATCACCAGTGATAATGATATCATCAACATACACAGCAAGTATACTGTGTGACATTAATATTGTCGAAAGAACACAATATGACTTGCATTTATTCGCTGTTATCTCATGCCAACCATAGTCTTTCTAAACTTAACAAACCAGACTCAAGACAACTGCTTCAAGCCCAATGTTTTGTTCCACATAAAATTACTTGCTACTAAAATGAATCTAACTCGGCCTTCAAATTGGCCTTCACAAAAATCGACCTCATCATAGTGAAGTGGGTCTCCATCTCGGTAGCGAATGTGATAGCATGCTTACCACCTCTTCTTGTGCAGTAAATGTAGAAGCTGCAATTGCACTGGTGGAGAGGTGAGTGTCACAAGCAGATGTCTATGACTTGAGCCTGTAGACTAGACCATTATTCTTCCCTCCAGCAGTCTCTCATTCAATTGTCGGAATCTCTCTTACAAAAAAAGTAGCTACATACAGTTAGAACTGACATGGATTAACATCAAACTAGTTTAGCTCATGAATTTTCTAGGTCACATGGGATCTATCGTTTATCCATGATTGGTCGGACTGCCTCCTATGGGTGCGCTTATGTACATCGGCAATGAAGGGCTCTCGTTCTAATGTTATCGCCTATCAATATAACAAAATAGTGAGAATAAATATTTCATCTATAGTAAAATTTAAAGCAAAAAATGAAATCTTACATGCCTATGCTTGTATTTTGTATTCTCAGTTTAAGAGAACCGACTAGTTCCCTTGTTAGTGGCGCGATCGCCTCACTATCCATCATCAACTTGAAAATAACTATTTTGATTCTTCTGAATTTTCATTCACCATGGGAGAAAGCATTTCAAGTTCATTTATGAGAACTATCTCACCGTGAGAAGGACAAGAAAAGTATGAAGGAGAAGCATGAAAACAATATATATGAGGGCTTTGCATGGGGAGTTTCTAATGGAGAAGAAAGGCCTTGGAGTTGAAGCCTAAGAGGGTAAAAAATGGAGATTTTACGAAGAAGATTACACAGTGAGCAACGAGTTCCTCAACACCATGTAGCATATTCAGTGATGGGATGAAAAATAGCCAACTATATCGTGGGATCTCATGCAAGCGTGGCGGATGGGAGCCAATAGCAACCTCAAAGTAGCTATACTTAGATTTTAGATTCTTACAAAATTTCATTTTTATTGATTATAATTTTTCTTAAAAAATTATTATGAATTGATTCTTATATTTCAAATTTAATTATTTTAAAAATTAAATGTTATTAAAGTTTAAAATAGGATGCTAAAATTATTATGGATTAGTTATTTAAATATTGATGTTTTTATTTTATATTTTATAATCATTTTTTAAAATACATAATTTATGCCACATTTAAATAAATTTATAGTTTATTAAATCATTCGGTTGAACCCTAGATTCAACTCTGGTTCAACCCTTGAATCTTGAAGCTCCTTTTACCAGTTCAATGTCTGGTTCGGTTATCAAAATCTTTACTTTTTTCTCCCTTTCAAGGTTTTTCAATGTAAAAATTCAGGGTGTCTCCTTCCGCTACTTTTCTTTTATTTGTATGTATGATGAATTTCCATGTATCATTGGGTTCATCTTGTCTAGATTTGACTATAAATTTGTTGAAATTAGGATCTTGTATGATCTTGAATTTGAATTTTGAATGTTTATTGATAAAAAAATTATATCAAGATTCGTGCAAGATGATAAAAATTTATTGATGGCGCATCAAGTGTTAATTTCAAACATTGGTGAGTAATTTGCATTTCTAAAAATTAATAATGATGCTATNTTAAATGTTATTAAAGTTTAAAATAGGATGCTAAAATTATTATGGATTAGTTATTTAAATATTGATGTTTTTTTTTTATATTTTATAATCATTTTTTAAATTACGTAATTTATGCCACAATTAAACAAATTTATAGTTTATTAAATCATTCGACTGAACCCTAGATTCAACTCTAGTTCAACCCTTGAATCTTGAAGCTCCTTTTACCAGTTCAATGTATGGTTCGGTTTTCAAAATCTTTATTTTTTTCTCCCTTTCAAGGTTTTTCAATATAAAAATTCAGGGTGTCTCCTTCCGCTACTTTTCTTTTATTTGTATGTATGATGAATCTCCATGTATCATTGGGTTCATCTTGTCTAAATTTAACTATAAATTTGTTGAAATTACGATGATCTTGAATTTGAATTTTGAATGTTTATTGATAAAAAAATTATATCAAGATTCGTGCAAGATGATAAAAAATTATTGATGGCGCATCAAGTGTTAATTTCAAACGTTGGTGTGTAATTTGCATTTCTAAAAATTAATAATGATGCTATTTTTTATTTGATTAAAAAAAAAATTTAAGTACACTTTATAAATACAAAAATTAAAATTTAATTGCTAGAATTATTAATACATAAAAATTTTGTGGTATTTATTTTAAAATAGAGAAAATTACATGAATGCTACAAGATTTTTATCTATTTACATATCTAGCATGTACAATTTCATATTTACATTTATAATTCATTGGTGTCCTAAATTTATGCTTAAAAGGGTATATTTGAAGTTGAAAAGTATGTAGTAATAACCATTCGATTGATATTAAAGATTTAAAGGTTATGTAAATATTTAATTTACATACATACCACTAAATTCCATATATTTACATATCTTACACTTATAATTAATTTATTAAATACATGTCACCTTACTTGAGGTATAGTTAACTTTTTAAAAGTCTTTAAAAAAATTTTGCACGCATACCAATCAATTCTAATGTATTTACATATCTAACATCTAAAAAAAAATCATTATTTTTAAGTTAAAATGGTGAAAGATTTGGTGGTATAAATGTAAAAAAGTAAAATTTAGGTGTTAATTATAGATACGGAAATGCCCCTATATAAAATTGTGTGGTACGTATGAAAATGTCCCAAAGACGTGGAAAATATTTGCGTGCGTCCAAATATATGCAGTGCTGCGTACATCGGGAGGTTANCAAGCGGCTAAAATTGGGTATTTAGGTAAATTTGGGGTTCAATAGGATGCTAATCATGAAATTACCCTTCACAAGCCATGAGACCAAGGGAAACCCCACTTTGGATCCTCCATGTGTTGGTCTTAGCCAGACCTTAGCCTAGGGCTAATGGTTTAGGGGACCATCCACATGAGTTTCCAAAAAGATTAAGGGTTAAGGTTGTGAGTGAAAGTGAGGGATATCGAGTGTATGTGTGTGTGAGGTTGACCAAGACAACATCACCCAGGGTCAACCCTAAGCCCAAACAGTCCTATGGGACTCCTCTTGAGCTCCCCCATATTGGCTCCTCCTACTAAGTGCTAGAGGTTAGAATCAACATGTGGAACTTCAAGCTGAGCAAAGAAGAGTTTTAGAATTTCTAAAGGTGAGGGAGCCATCACTAGTCCTCTAGGATAGTCAACAAGAAAGTCCTATGACTAGATCTTAGGCTTCTAAGGAAGAAACTGGACCTCAACCAGAAGTGAGGTCAAAACTTCTTCATCTTCTATGTCATCCTCATCCATGGGTTAGTGATGAGTAAAAGTTTAATATTGAGGATATTTAAGAAAATTCAGTGTTCTTACATTTTCCAACCCATTGATTTTGCTTAAACATTTCTATCATGGATGCATAGTATCGAGCCTTGAAATCAGTTTTATCTTCTTCTCCCTATGCAAATGTTCATTAAATTCTTCATTGTCGAACATTTGGCTTTGCATAAAAGCCATATCTCCTTCTCAAGTCTTGGTACCAGGGCGCAAATTTCAGGCACCTAAGTGCTAATGCCTAAATTTGTACTACTTCGCCTTAGGTCCAATTAACATGTCCCCACTTCATCTTAACCGTTAAAATTAGTGTTTTATGCTTCTTCTCATCATGAGTTCCCACTATCACACAATACTTTTAACATAACACACATCTTTAAGAACATCACAACAAAAAATAATCTAAATCAATCCACATTGATAACTATGGGTTGCCTCCCACAAAACACTTCGTTTAAAATCATTAACCTAACAACAATCAGAACTCACAAACAATCACAGCAACAAAGATAATCATGGAGTGCCTCCCACGAAGGGCTTGGTTTAAAGTCCAGCCCGACAAAGGTTTCCTCTCGGATTAAAATTTCATTAAAGTAATCCTCGATCAATCACTCAATCTTTTCTAGATCCTAAAATTCCTACTAAATCCTCGAATTTTAGTTTTTCGTTCAAATTTTTCTTTTCAAGTTGATTCAAATTATTTTTACTCAAGTTTCTTTCTAGATCCAATATTCTTCTAATGATTTTCTCAATTTCCATATTAATACCATCCTTAAAATTTATAAGAAATGGGTCTCTCGATGATAACTCAATATATCCTAAATCTTAGATCAGATTCTCTCTAGATGATTCAAATTCTGGATCAAATTCTACTAGATTACTCTTCTGTCTCAACTTATCTTCTAATTCTTCCCCTTAAGGCTGACGAAATGGTGAAGGTGGTCAGTCTATATTTATCTTAGTTGATGAAATAAGTTATTTTAATTCCTTTAGAATTTGTTTCATTAGTCTTTCAATCTTCTTTTCCTCTTTTCTCAACTCAAGGTTTTTTTGAACCATATCATCCAATTCTCTTTCACTTCTTAGTTGGATAGCTTTATCTGGCCCACCATTCTTCTCCTTAGGGTTTATCTCAGGGACACTAGGTAAAGTCTCTAGAGGATGATTATTAATTGAGTTAACAATCAACCCAAGTTGGTTTTCTATATTCCTTATTTGAGCCCCTTGACTTTCAAGCTGAATCTCCAGTTGAATAACAACCTCTTCTAACAATAACTCATTCTTTTCATTATGTGGGTTGAAGTTAAATCAAAGAGGGAAAGAAAGTCCAACATAAAACTTGCCCTAATTATTCCAATTACATATCTGATTAAGTTAATTATCTTCCCACAATTGGTTTCTTACTCCAAAATTTTTATTCCACTTAAAGTTGGAATGATTCTCTTAGTCTGGGTTGTAAGGGTTATCTAAGCGATTGTGTATCTCATGGCTATTTTCAAAAGAGTTAGCCCCAATCAATTGTCTAAGAGAATTTTCCTCAATAATTAGTGGTCCTTGAGGATAACTTTCTACATATCGATCTAACTTACTCACTATATTTGCAACTTGAAAAGTTAAAATAATCAGGATATCAGCTTCATGAAAATTCACTACCCTCTTTGGGTTTACTCTATCGAAGCTACTAGCATTATAATCCAAAATTGAATATTCATTATCATGTTGATCCAGCATTTCTACAATAAACACACGGAGTATTTTCTTACTCATAATCCTCCTAAAAGTTTTCTCTAGTTCTGATTTGTAGGGTTCAAGGTCTGTAGCTCCTAAACTATGCAAAAAAATAGTAAAAGTTCAAATATAAATAAAAATAAACACTAAAAATACTTATATATTATCAATATTATTATTATTAATTTTTTTAATAATAAATTTTAACACACAAAAAATCACTTAAACAGATAAACAACACTACAATTTTTCAAGTCTAAATTTAATTAGTTTGACCAAAATTTTAGTCAAATCAACTATTCCTTCCCTGACAACAATGCCCAAAACTTGACCCGACCCTCAATTACGTAGTTATTTAGTTTCATAGCAAAAAACGTGACCCAGTTTCTTTAGGCAACTAATGTGTGAAATTGATATGTTATAGAGTTAAAATTGATTTATAGTTTACACACTAGGGGTGATACACAAATATACGTCTTGTTTAAGTAATATAGAGCTTTCTTTCAAGAACTCTCAGTATCGATCCCACGGGGAAATGTGTTGATTCGTAATGACTTCAGCAAAAGTTCTAGTCTACAATAACTCATCTTAGCCTGAAATATCTGAAAGTTTAATTTTCCTAAATTCACTACTTTACTTTAAAATTAAAGTTAACTAAATTAAATAAAAACCTAATATACAGAGGCTGGTTAAATTTTGGAAAGTTCTTATATAATCAAAATCCCTTCTCTCTTGTAATGAATATGTTGCATAAGTAGTAGAAGATTTGATAAATTTATCTAAGAATTTTTGTGCCAAAAAGGAACATATGTCTACCTACCCTCTTCCGAGTGTATAGATATGCTTAGTATTCTATTAGTTTACACAACTAGCAGAGATCCGAAGGTGGTTAAAAGCCTTACAACTCATGATAAGTAACCCATTCACTTACATTAATTGTCACCTAGAATCTCCTAATAAAAACAAATCATGAAGTATATTTCCCTTAAAAGTTGCATTGTCGCCTGAACTACTTCACCATAGCCAACCGAACAATGTGTGTGCACTCAAGTTGTAAAGTCACCGCTCTTCCGAGTCTTAGTTTCAAATTGCAACAAATTTTAACATAATCAATGACCAATATGTTATGATAATTTTTTATAATGAAGAAACAAAGATATTACTCATCATATAGAAATTAAAATTATTCTATCATAAAATAAATTTTCCTACACATGCCACTATCTCATAATAAGAAGAAAGAGTAAGGAAAACCACTCACTAAGCATGGAGAAGACATATGGATTCTTTGCAAATGACGTTGAAATTACTCAACTATATTGCAATAATTTAAAGTAAATATAATAATAGTATAAGACTTTTCTTTATAGAAGATTTACACCCTCCTTGTACTGCAAATAGTAATCCCTTACACTTCTATCCAAAGTCCGATGAGTCACCAAGACTCCAAAAGACACACCAAGTCTCACCCTCTCTTCTCCCTCTAGGACTGCACCAAACACACACACAAACACACACACACACACACACCAAGAGACACCAACACACAAAAATGAAGAGATTCCAACACTTAGAAATTTCTTTTTTTAATATAACCCTCGAAATTGCTAAGAGTAACTTTAGATACCCCTCAAATTTTGTCAAAATACATTGTATTTTGTTAAAAAAAATGATTTTAGTGCCTAGGCGTCAGTTTTCTAAAAGCAGGCACCTGTTTTCTAGAAGCAGACACTATTTTTCTCGAAGCACAGGATAACTACCTTGTGCCTAGCTGCCAGATCAATTTTTCTTCTATGCTTCATTGACCTTAATTTGCTCCATTTTTGCTCCATTTTTTCAATTGCATATTCTATGGTATCTGTAAAAAAAAATAAAAAATACCTTCTTTAAGTGCAATATTACTAAAAAAAATAAGCATTAAATGCATATAAAAAGTATTACCTTTTAGTCATGTGACCTCGTTGTTTTTCCCTATTGGTGTAACTTTCAAAGAGATCACCCATCCTAGGAATGCTCTCTTACGAGCACACTTAACTTTAGAATTTCTAATAAAATTTCACATTTACACTAAAATGGGTTTCACAATCTCTATCATTTCTAAAATGTCCTCCAAATTCAGAATCATGTCATTTTTTAATAATCTCTTGAATTTCCTTACAAGGCACACATCGTCTCATCATTAAGTCTTTACATTGCTTATATAAATAAGGATCATCCCAAAAATATGATTTTGCATCATGAATGAATTTCTTTTCCTACCGTCTCATCATATGGTAAAATACCACTAACAATATAATTTACAATATCAACATACCAAGGTATTTCCCATACTTTTACAACATAAAGTCATTCATTAGAAAAAGTTTCATTAATCTTTTTTTCCATATCTAGTATTTCTTCTTGTTCTAGCCTCGAAAGATGATCAGCAATTTGATTATCAATTCCTTTCCTATCGACTAGTATGAAATCAAACTCTTGCATCAGAAGTACCCATCTAATTAATCTTGGTTTAGCATCCTTCTTTTGCATCAAATATTTAATAGTGGAATGGTCAGTATGCACAACACTCTTAGCTCCAATCAAATTTAAACTTATCAAAATCATACGCAATAGCTAATAACTCTCTTTCAGTGGTGGTGTATTTAATTTGTGCTTCATTAAGAGTCTTACTAGCATAGTATATAACTTGAAAAATCGTATCATTTCTCTGCCCTAAAAAAGCTCCAATTGCATAATCACTAGCATCACACATTAATTCAAAAGGTTTCTCCCAATCTGGTGAAACAATTATAGGAGCAGTGATCAATTTTTCCTTTAAAGTTTCAAAGGCTTTAAGGTAATCTTGATTAAAGTCAAATTTCATAACTTTCTCCAAAAGTTGGCATAAAGGTTTAGTAATTTTTGAAAATCCTTAATATATCTCTTGTAAAATCTAGCATTTCCTAAAAAGCTCCTAACTCCTCTTACTGTAGTAGGTGGAGGTAGATTTGATATAACCTGTATTTTTGCATGATCTACTTCCATGTCATTTTATGAAATTTTATGTCCAAGCACAATTCCTCCTGCAACCATAAATTGACACTTTTCCAAGTTTAATACGAGATTAGTCTTTTTACAACATTCCAGAACTTTCTCTAAATGATTTAGACATATTTTTAATGAAGTTCCAAATGCATAAAAATCTTCCATAAAGACTTCAATCCATTTTTCAATAAAATCACTGAAAATTGACATCATTCATCTTTGAAATGTTACAGGTGCATTACATAATCCAAACGACATTCACCAAAAAACAAAAGTTCCATAAGGACTGGTAAATGTTATTTTCTTTTGATCCTCTGGAGCAATAGGTATTTGATGATAACCAGTATATCCATCTAGAAAACAAAAATATTTATGCCCATCTAATTGACAGTGAATTTATATATGCTTAAAAATACAAGTATTTAATACTACTACTAAAATATTTACTTCCTCAGTAACGGTACCAAAAACTTAATAACAGTTACAGATTCGATAAAGATATATATATAAAATATTCAATAATGGTAAAGTCACACTTATCAACGCAAACATACATATTGCTCAAGTAGTATAGAGCTCTAATGAAGTCCTAGATATCAATCCCACAAAGAGTAATATTAGAAGCTACGAACTAAGATTTTAGAAAAGCAATACTCATCGCAACAATAGAAGTTCAATTTTGGCTTATCTGTCACTAATAGGCAATTGAAATAAATATGTAATTTTAATAACTCTTAAATAACTCTAGAACTACAAACTAAGATTTTAGAAAAAGCAATACTTAATCGCAACAATGGAATTCAATTTGCTTATGACTACAAACTAAGATTTTAGAAAAGCAATACTTAATCACAACAATATAATTCAAATTGCTTATCTATGAACTAAGATTTTAGAAAATCAACACTTAATCACAACAATATAATTCAAATTGCTTATCTGTCATCTATTAGGCAATTGAAATAATTATGTAATTTTAATAACTATTAAATAACTAATGATACTAATGAAGAAGGGCAATTGAATAAATATGTAATTTTAATAACTCTTAAATAACTAATTATACTAATAAATTTTTTAATGTGATATTCAGTATATAAGAAAGCATCCTTCTCCTTGTCAAGAAAATATAGTAAATGGATAAAGTGAATCAGTTTAAATTGTATTGTGTCAAATAGGAGCATACCTATTCTTTACCCTTTTGTCCAGGTATAAAGACCATTGACTAATCCTACGCTTATTTACAAAATCTACGGTTATGCTGGGAGGATAGCAGCTCTCACTTTGGAGCTCCAACATTCCCCTCATCTGAGGGCTAACATCTACACTTCATCACCCAAACGATAGGACTGAATTGGGGATTTTAGTTCAATTCTACGCACGATAATTTTATTTCCCTATTTATTTGCACCCAACTTCCAAGGGCTTTGATCTCCTTGAATCTTGGATGTAATCATCACTATAGTTGTAAAACTCAAGATATTTTAACAAATCAATTGACCAGATTGAAAGTAAATTAAGATCAAAGTGAAAAGATCATCACAACTTCTTTAACATTCTTCTTCCAAGGGCTTTGACCGCCTTGAATCTTGGATGTAATCTTCACTTTAGTTGTAAAACTCAACATAACTTAAACAAATCAATTGGCTGAATCTTGGATGTAATCTTTTTTAAAACTCAACATATTTTAACAAATCAATTGGCTATATTGAAAGTAAATTAAGATCGAAGTGAAAAGATCATCACAATTTTTTTTGAAATTAAATTAAGATCAAAGAGAAAAGATCATCACAATTTCTTAAACATTTTCATGACTTCATTTTCAAATCACCATTTCACAAATCTCGAGACAAGGAGAAAGACAGAGAAAACTACTCAGAATTCATGGGGAAATCACCATTTCACAAATCTCAAGACAAGGAGAAAGACAGAGAAAACTACTCAGATCTCATATCACCATTTCACAAATCTCAAGACAAGGAGAAAGACAGAGAAAACTACTCAGAACTCATGGGGAAGACACAAAAAAACTCAGAATTCATATATAAAAGCAAAGTCATACAACTACAACAAGTAAATAACACTTATCTCTAAATTCTCCCCAAGCAAACTCCTCAAAAATATCTTTCATAAATTCAAAACCACGTTTCAAATTTATACCGTGGGCCAAATTATGCCAAATTTGAAACCACATTTTTTAAGAAGCTGGCCGAACATGCGAAACAAACACTACAGTGGCGTTTTCAAAAATGCCACCACAATTTTAAGCTGCCCCAAACGGGCCATAAGTGCTAGAGGTTATGACCAATTGGATCTTCAAGTTGAGCAAAGAAAAGTTTAGAATTTCTAATGGTGAGGGTTCCATTCTAGTCCTCTAGAAATAGTCAACAAGAATGTCTCATGGCTAGACCCTAGGCTATTAAAGAGGGAAAACTAGACCTCAACCAAAAGTGAATTCAACACACATTTAAAATATGCCTTTTTAAGAGATTTATCTACATTACCTGCTATTTTATCCACAAAGTTAACTGAAGCATAAGAAAAAAAGTTGTTAGAAACTTTAAACATTAAAAAGATATAAGAAAGCCTTTGGATGGGCATTAGTGATATCAAAGGAATCAATCCTTCAATTTGTATGCAAAAAGTTTTATTAGAAGGTCATCATGAACCTAAACCTGATCCTCAAAGAAGATTAAACTCGATGATGAAAGAAGTTGTAAAGAAAGAGATTTTAAAATTGTTAGATGTGGGAATAATATATCATATTTCATCCAGTGCTTAAGTGAGTCTAATTCACCATGTTCCAAAGAAAGAAGCTGTGACTATAGTGACAAATGAGAACAATAAATTAATACCAACAAGATAAGTCACTGGATGGTAAATCTGCATAGATTATAGAAAATTAAATTCAGCCATCAGGAAGGATCACTTTCCTTTACCCTTTTTGGACCAGATGTTAGATAGATTAGCTAGGAACATATATTTTTGCATTTTTGATGGTTATACCGGCTATCATCAAATATAATTTGCTCTAGAGGATCAAGAGAAGACAACATTTACTAGTCCTTATGGTACTTTTGCTTTTTGACAAATGCCCTTTAGTTTATGTAATGCTCCCGTGACATTTCAAAGATATATGATATCGATTTTCAATGACTTATTTGAAAAATGAATAGAAGTATTTATGGATGATTTTTTGGTGTTTGGAACTTCATTTAAAATATATCTTAATCATTTAGAGAAAGTTCTAGAATGATGTGAAAAGACAAATCTGGTATTAAACTAGAAAAAATGTCAATTCATGTCAATTTATGGTTGCAGGAGAAATTGTGTTTAGGCATAAAATTTCAAAAAATTACACGGAAATAGATCCGACAAAAATTCAAGTAATATCTAACTGACCTCCACCTACTACTGTAAGAGGAGTTAGGAGCATTTTAGGACATGCTGGTTTTTACAGGCGATATATCAAATATGTTTTTAAAATTACAAAGCCATTATGCCAACTTTTGGAAAAAGAAATAAAGTTTGATTTTAATCAAAAGTTCCTTAATGCCTTTGAAACATTGAAGGAAAAATTGATCACTGCTCCTATAATTGTTTTACATGATTGGGAGAAATCATTTGAATTAATGTGTGCTGCTAGTGATTATATAATTAGAACTCTTTTAGAGCAGAGATGTGACAAAATTTTTAAAGTTATATATAACGCTAGTAAAACTCTCAATTATGCTCAAATTAATTATACCACTACTGAAAGCGAGTTATTAGTCATTTTTTATGCTTTTAATAAATTTAGGTCATATCTAATTGGAGCTAAATGTGTTGTGCATACTAGCCACTCGGCTATAAAAATATTTGATGCAAAAGAAGGATGCAAACCTAAGATTAATTAGATTGATACTTTTAATGTGAGAATTTGAATTTGTGGTTGTTGATAGGAAATGAACTGATAATTAAATTGCTGATCATTTATCTAGACTGGAACAAGAAGAAACAATTTATCTTGAAAAAGAAATTAATGAAACTTTTCCTTATGAACAACTTTATATTGGTAAAGGATGGGAAATACCTTGGTATGCTGATATTGTAAACTACATTATTAGTGGTATTTTACCATATGGGTTGACAAAAAAACAAAAGATGAAGTTTATTCACGATGCAAATTTTACTTTTATGATGACCCATATTTGCACAAACAATGCAAATATTTAGTTATGAGGAGATGCGTGCCTTATGAAGAAATTAAAGAAATTATCAAAAAATGTCATGATTTTGAATTTGGAGGTCATTTTGGGATTGATAGAACTTCTAATAAAATCTTACAATCTGGATTTTATTGGCCTACTTTATTTAGAGATACTAATATATTTATTAAAAC
This sequence comes from Phalaenopsis hybrid cultivar, assembly GCA_002079205.1. Lineage (NCBI taxonomy): Eukaryota > Viridiplantae > Streptophyta > Magnoliopsida > Asparagales > Orchidaceae > Phalaenopsis > Phalaenopsis hybrid cultivar. The sequence continues at coordinate 188,448 of JXCR01147569.1, read as the reverse complement.
ATGTGATCGATGTCAACAAGTTGACAGTATTTCAAAAAGAATTGAAATGCCTATAAAATTTACTTTGGAAGTTGAAATCTNTATATATGTATATATATATATATATATATATAATAATAATAATAATAATAATAATAATAATAATAATAGAAATAATAATTGCAGTGGACTATGTATCGAACTGGATTGAAGAAATCGCTTTACCTCAATGTGATGCTAAGAGTGTTTCAGAAATTTTAATCAAAAATATTTTTACAAGATATAGAATGCCGAGAATAATCATTACTGATGGAGGATCTCATTTTCATAACACATGAATTGAAAAATTGGTGGAAAAATATAATATAATACATATAATTGTGACTGCTCATCATACCTAAACTAGTGGTCTTCTAGAATTATCTAATCGTGAAATTAAGCAAATTTTGGAAAAAAAAAACTGTAAATCCTAATAAAATGCATTCGTCTGCTAGATTAGATACCGCATTATGAGCTTATATGATAACTTTTAAGACACCTATAGGAATGCCCCCATATAGATTAATTTGTGGGAAGACTTGACACTTACCAGTAGAATTAGAACATAAAGCTTATTGGGTGATTAAGAAGTTTAATTTTAGTTTACAAGATGCTGGTAAGAAAAGATTATCGCAATTGAATGAGCTTAAAGAGATTAGGAATGAATCTTATGATAATGTTAGGATATATAAGGAGAGAATGAAAGAATGACATGATCAGAAGATACAAAAAAAGGAATTTGAGCATGAACATGAAGTTTTATCATACAATACGAGATTGAAATTATTTCTACAAAAACTGAAGTCTAAGTGGACAGGGCCATTCACAATTGTAAAGGTCTATCCCTATGAAGTTGTTAATATTGAAGATCCCAAGATTGGAAAGTTATTTAGNCACTTACCAGTAGAATTGGAACATAAAGTTGATTGGCTCATTAAGAAGTTTAATTTTAATTTACAAGATGCTCGTAAGAAAAGATTATCGCAATTGAATGAGCTTAAAAGGATTAGGAATGAATCTTATGATAATGTTATGATATATAAGGAGAGAATGAAAGAATGACATGATCAGAAGATACAAAAAGGGAATTTGAGCATGGACATGAAGTTTTATTATACAATACAAGATTGAAATTATTTCCTCAAAAACTGAAGTCTAGGTGGACAGGGCCATTCACAATTATAAGGGTATATCCCTATGGAGTTGTTAATATTGAAGATCCTAAGACTGAAAAAGTTATTTACAGTGAATGGGCACAGACTGAAACCATATTTTGATGGTCAAAGACCAGTTCTTAAAGAGGTTGTAATGTTGGGTCACCTAGAGTAAAGACTAGGAATGTTGGGTTGACGACATTAAACCAAGCGCTTTGTGGGAAACAACCCATATTTTTGTTCGGTTCTGTTGTTCATCTGTTTTTACAAGTAGTATTATATGTATAAAATTATGCTTTCTTTATGAATTTCCATGTTTTTGAGAGATTAATATATTAATAAATTCATTAAAACATCTTTATGTACTGTACTGACTTATATGGAAAATTTGATAGTTGTTTGGATTTAAAATGAAACGGTGCAAATTGGTGCCTCTAGACTAGTGCCTGAGGCACCATTTTCCAGAGAGCCGGCGCCAGATTGGCGCGAAAAGCGCCGCTGTGACGAAGACAACTTGGGACGATTCAAAAGGCAATTTTTGACAGTTTTTGGCGGGATTTCTTCCTAGTGACTCCCTAAAATTGAATCCTAAAGATATTTAAGAGGGGAAAATGAAGGGAAAGTCACCATTTTTTAAATCCTATGGCTTTCCACTCTAGAGAAACCACTAGATATGGAATTTTCAGCAAAGAAAGTTCATCAATTTTGATGCGCAAAACTTATATGATCACGTTCTTGTGAAGAAGAAACTAATCAAGGGGCGAGGCTTTGTCAATCGAGGATTCAACACATCGAATACTCGAGTGGAAGAGATTATTGCATAGAGACGTTGGAAAGTACTTTGATATACCACTACCGCTGTAGTAGTTCCTGTGGTGAAGTAGTTTTACGCTAATCTTCATGGAATTAACCAAGGAGTCGTCTATGTTCGAGGCAGGTGGGTACAAATTACTCCATTGAGAATAAATGAATTTTTTTTTATTTAAAGTTTCCTATTTATCAATATAATAATTTTGTCCCTACAATAGATAATATGGATGAACTATTTTGATACCTTACTGATGAAGATACAAATTAGGAGACCCGAGATACCATATATGTATGTTTTTCTTCATCATTATTGAATCCTGCATCGAAGGTGTGGCATTTCTTTATTGAATTAAAATTACTTCCTTCTATGAAAATCAATAAAGTGACAAAGGAAAGTGTGATTTTGAATTATTGTATTCAAACCAAAAGACCTATTGATGTTGGTGCTTTAATGGTAAAGTATGTTTTGGGCTTAATCATCAATGGATCGACTTCTAGACTGGGACATCTATCTACCATATTCCTATTGTGTAGCTAGTCGCAAGTGCTTTATGAAAGTTGGGAAAAAGTGCTTCTCCCTTGGAAGCCTATGGATCCAGTTGTTTATTGCAACTGCATAGGAATTGGGGAGGAGAACAATATGAATATATTGATGGATCAAGAATTTCAAAATTCATCATCTATTCAGTCTTACTTTAGTTTGAATGCACTTTTGAAAAGGATTAAGAAGTTGGAAAAAGAGGTACATAATCTTATGCATTCAATTGGAAATATTTTTGAAATGTTTGACAACCTAGATTGGAGGATGAAGGAACACTTCAAACAGACGGAACATATTGAAGAAGATTTGGTGTGATTGTTCAAGAAAAAAATGCTTGGATTAAAGAAGATTCGATGAACAAATTTACTCACCGACCCTTTTACAACTTGTACGTACACTACCAATTCATGGGAGACATTCGAGATGACGATAGTGAAGAAGATGTTTGAACTCGTTTAGTACAAAATTTGTAGTTATATTTACTATTATGTGTTTGTACTGGATTTGATTTACTTTTATTTCAGAACATTATAGNATAGGAATTGGGGAGGAGAACAATATGAATATATTGATGGATCAAGAATTTCAAAATTCATCATCTATTCAGCCTTACTTTAGTTTGAATGCACTTTTGAAAAGGATTAAGAAGTTGGAAAAAGAGGTACATAATCTTATGCATTCAATTGGAAATATTTTTGAAATGTTTGACAACCTAGATTGGAGGATGAAGGAACACTTCAAACAGACGGAACATATTGAAGAAGATTTGGTGTGATTGTTCAAGAAAAAAATGCTTGGATTAAAGAAGATTTGATGAACAAATTTACTCACCGACCCTTTTACAACTTATACGTGCACTACCAATTCATGGGAGACATTCGAGATGACGATAGTGAAGAAGATGTTTGAACTCGTTTAGTACAAAATTTGTAGTTATATTTACTGTTATGTGTTTGTACTGGATTTGATTTACTTTTATTTCGGAACCTTATAGGTATTGTTTGTTAAATGTTTGATATTTAGACTTCAACGTTAGTTTGTTGGCTTGATTTCAATGTTGAATTAAGTGTGTTTGCTTGAAAACAATTATTTTGTAATTGTTCAGATTTTATTTATAAATGTGAGTTTTGTGTTGTTTGTGAAATTATGTGTTAGAAAATTGTGTAATTACAAGTATATGTGTTTAATTAAGTTAATTAGAGGTTGGTGTGGTGTGGTACGCAACAGATTTTCGAAGAAAATTGAAATCTGAAAAATTTTGGCATTGGCGCCTGAGGCGGNTTTGTGAAATTATGTGTTAGAAAATTGTGTAATTACAAGTATATGTGTTTAATTAAGTTAATTAGAGGTTGGCGTGGTGTGGTACGCAACAGATTTTCAAATAAAATTGAAATCTGAAAAATTTTGGCATTGGCGCCTGAGGCGACATTTTTTAGAGAAGCAGCACCAGAAGCTCCATGTTGGGGCCTGAGGCGCTAGTTTCCTGAAAGCGCCTAAAATCACTTAAAACCACGAAATACCCATGTAAAACGCCATTTTTACAGCTTGGGTCATCTCCTACCTCTAAACCAAGGCCAAAACTCAACANAAATCACTTAAAACCACAAAATACCCATGTAAAACGCCATTTTTACAGCTTGGGTCATCTCCTACCTCTAAATCAAGGCTAAAACTCAACATAGGGCTTCACATTTGGTGGATTTGAAGAGATTTCAAAGCCTAAAAGTCTTGTATTTCATATTATCTTGGTAAGATCTTTACTTTAACGTAGAAATTTTTTATTTTCACCATGGATTTACCCAAAATTTTGGAAATCCAAAAATTTGAGAGNAACTCAACATAAGGCTTCACATTTGGTGGATTTGAGGAGATTTCAAAGCCTAAAAGTCTTGGATTTCATATTATCTTGGTAAGATCTTTACTTTAACGTAAAAATTTTTTATTTTCACCATGGATTTACCCAAAATTTTGGAAATCCAAAAATTTGAGAGTTTTTTTAAGAAGTTTAAAGAGAACCCATGGTGAAAGGCTTCTTACCAAATATTCTTACTTTTGGAGTTTAATTAAAGATGCTATGTATTTATTTGGATTTTATTTGGATTTATATAGAAATTCTAATGGCTCCAAGAGTAAAGAGGGGAAAGCCTACCGTAGATTTTGATGCAAGGAAATTTGTGAATTATAAGGCCCAACATAATTATATACCAAAATGTGCGCGAGGAAATTGATTCAAGAGAGAGCATATTGTAAGCCAGAAAGAGAGATCAAAAGGCTAATTGTAGCTCGGAAGTAGGAAACTTTTTGCTACTTCACTGCAGCAGCCATTGTTTTGGTAAGTCTATGCAAATCTTTGAGTGACAATGGAGGATCATATTNTATTTATTTGGATTTTATTTGGATTTATATAGAAATTCTAATGGCTCCAAGAGTAAAGAGGGGAAAGCCTACTGTAGATTTTGATGCAAGGAGGTTTGTGAATTATAAGGCCCAACATAACTATAATACCAAAATGGGCTCGAGGAAATTGATTCAAGAGAGAGCATATTCTAAGCCAGAAAGAGAGATCAAAAGGCTAATTGTTGCTCGGAAGTAGGAAAATTTTTGCCACTTCACTGCAGTAGCCATTGTTTCAGTAAGTCTATGCAAATCTTTGAGTGACAATGGAGGATCATATTTTTTTGAGGTAAGCAAGTCGAATTTACTCAAAGAAGAATCAATAAATTTTATGAACTTAGAAATGTTTTTCATTGTGTTTTTGCTGCATTTATGATGACTGATTGATCACTTGATGAAGTAATTACCTTTCTGACTGATGGAAGAGGAGAATGGAATATAAAAAATAATCACAGAGTCAATTTCTCCACCTCCATTTTAAATGTTCAATCTAAGTCATGACATTACTTCATCTCTGCAAAGTTGATTCCAACAAATCACCTGAGCGATGTAACTAAGGAAAGAGCAGTGCTTAATTTCTGCATTTAACAAACAAAAGCAGTGGATATTGGTGCTCTTATTATGCATAATGCTCAGAACATTGCTAGAAGTGGGACAGCTAGAGGTTTGGGATATCCTGCCCTGATTTTCACTTTATGTTAACATTCAAAAGTAGAATTTGGTAGAAATGAAGAAACATTGAAACCACTGAAACCTATTGGAAAACCTGTTGTGCATAAAATTGAATCATTTGCTGGATCTAGGTTTAGAAGTAGTGATAGACCCTCCACATTTGTTGCAGGACCATCTACTTCTAGTTTTGTTTCACTTGAAAATATTATGGAGCAGTTAATGATTCAACAATCAAATTTTATAGCAATGCAAAATAGAATATGCAGTATTGGAGCTAGAAATGCCTAAAATGATGAATATAAGCAGAAAAGAGTCCAACACTATATTGCATATGAAGAGGCGAAGATTAGATTCTTGAGGGGTGATCATATAGTAGAGTTTCCTACATGCCCTAGCTTCACACCTTATGTGCATGAAGAAGATGAAGAAGATGAATAAGAAGAGGAAGAAGAGGAAGAGTAGGATAATGAAGAGTAAATTTTATTTAAGTTTGTTTATTTTTTATGTGTTGTTAATTATTTTGTTTTATTTTTTACNGGGTGATCATATAGTAGAGTTTCCTACATGCCCTAGCTTCACACCTTATGTGCATGAAGAAGATGAAGAAGACGAAGAAGAAGAGGAAGAAGAGGAAGAGTAGGATAATGAAGAGTAAATTTTATTTAAGTTTGTTTGTTTTTTATGTGTTGTTAATTATTTTGTTTTATTTTTTATTGTAAATGTGGAACATTTGTGTGTTTAATTTGTGGATCTATTGAACTAGTGTATGTAATGGTAAATTGTAGACTTTTACTTTTCAGTATTTTTATTTTACTGTTTATGTCTTTAATTTGTATTTTTTTAGCAAATCTTTTAATCTATTATGTCTCATTTAAGGCTTTAAAGNTGTGGAACATTTGTGTGTTTAATTTGTGGATCTATTGAACTAGTGTATGTAATGGTAAATTGTAGACTTTTATTTTTCAGTATTTTTATTTTACTGTTTATGTCTTTAATTTGTATTTTTTTAGCAAATATTTTAATCTATTCTGTCTCATTTAAGGCTTTAAAGCATGTACTTTTTAAGTTAGCACCTGCAAAACATCAAGAGCCAAGTTTCATATTTAGAATCCTCTACATGTTAGTTTTATTTTTATGCATTTACTTTTTTCTTTCACCTGCAAGTTTTTGTATTACATGCTTTACTTCTTATTTAAAAACTTAAGTTTGGGGGAAAGAAAAATTTTATTAAAAGAAGTGAACAAAATTTTATTTGCCCTCAATTTACTATACATTTAAAAATTAATTTAACATGGCCATGGATATTAGAGTTTAACTTTAAATAACNTACTATACATTTAAAAATTAATTTAACATGGCCATGGATATTAGAGTTTAACTTTAAATAACTATATTTTTGTTTGTAAATATTATGGTAAATTTAAGCAAAAATCTTTAATAATGAAGGTCAATTCTAGAGTTAAGATGTTTAGTATGAAAAAATAAGACTATGTTTTTCTATTTAAAGTAAGGANTTTTTTTTTGTAAATATTATGGTAAATTTAAGCAAAAATCTTTAATAATGAAGGTCAATTCTAGAGTTAAGACGTTTAGTATGAAAAAATAAGACTATGTTTTTCTATTTAAAGTAAGGGAAATTGTATTTTTGAAGTATTAAGAATCATAGAATTTCATGTAAGAAGAAAAAATGAGACTATATGAAAAATCTTCAAAACTAGTATGAATTTATAAAGTGACGGAAGGTAAGAAGTTTTGGCTTTAAGAAGAGGATAGTGAAGTTCANATCTTCAAAACTAGTATGAATTTATAAAGTGATGGAAGGTAAGAAGTTTTGGCTTTAAGAAGAGGATAGTGAAGTTCCAAATTATTAAAGACTATCAAGATATAGTAATCCTCACATGAAAAGGAAAAGAAAAGAAAGGATTGAAAAATATTGTAATAAAAAAAAGAAAAAACAATATGTAAGGAGAAGCTTGAGGAGACGCCTAATCAAAAATTGACTTCACTTGAATCAATTTGAGGAAAAAAGGCTTTATTATATTTTCAAAACTTGTATTTGAGTATTAGCATCCATACTAATAAATTTTTCATAAAATTCTTCNAAAAAGAAAAAACAATATGTAAGGAGAAGCTTGAGGAGACGCCTAATCAAAAATTGACTTCACTTGAATCAACTTGAGGAAAAAAGGCTTTATTATATTTTCAAAACTTGTATTTGAGTATTAGCATCCTTACTAATAAATTTTTCATAAAATTCTTTTTCATATAGATGTTCTAAGTATCTTTGATATGACAAATTACAATTCTTCTTAAAATGAATGGAGATTCAAAACTCTTAAACTTGATTAGTAGATGTTCTTATACTTTTAGTTTTAACCTAAGTTATTAAAAATTTTTCCTAAATTATACTATTATATTTATTAAAACAAATTATAGAAGTTTATAAGTTAATATCTGTCATAAGTCATATTTTTATGTAGTAAAAGGGTCAATTGAGGACAAGTAACATTTAAGTTTGGGGGATTTTGATACACCAATATAATATACTTTTGTATGTATACATTTTATGCTTATTTTGGTTATATTACACTTTGAAGAAGGGTATTTTCATGTTTTTGTTGCAGGTATATCAATTTTAGGCATTTGAAAGAAAAAGTAGCAAAAAGGAGGAAATTTGGAGCCAAAATGGAGATTTTGGTGATCCTGTCACCAGAGGCACCATTTTCCCAAGAGCTGGCGCCAAAAGCGCCAGAATCCAGAAACAACGTGGACTTCATTAAGCAGCATCAGATGCACGAGATTGGATCCAAAAGTGCCAGAATCCAGAGAACAACGCGGACTTCATTAGGTTGGCGCAAGAAGTTCCAGAGACGAATTTAGTTGGAGTAAGTCAGTTCGTGACTATTTTTGAATGGTTTTTGAAGGCTCCAAACATTAAAAAAGTCTCATGAAGTGGTTCAATGCATCTAGATACTTTGGAAGGNAAGAAGTTCCAGAGACGAATTTAGTTGGAGTAAGTCGGTTCGTGACTATTTTTGAATGGTTTTTGAAGGCTCAAAACATTAAAAAAGTCCCATGAAGTGGTTTAATGCATCTAGAGACTTTGGAAGACTCTCTAATGAAGAGATATGTCTCTTGGATGAAAGGACTTGTCTCTTGGTGCAAACAGGTGTAACTTTTGGGGGTACAAATTAGAGGGAATTTTGAATTCATTTTTAGCCCTAATTAAAGAGAGCATGAGGTTAGAGCGTGTAGAGGAGGGTGTGAGAGAGAGAAAGAGGTTTTGACGTGAGAGAGAAGGGAAGATTTTTTTTTTCTAGGGTTGTAAGAGGAGAGGGAAGTTGAGAGATTTCTTCTTCATTACACTTCTAAGTGAGAATTGAGTGTGATTGTAAAGAGAGAAATTGCTTAAAGGGAACTTCTAAGAATTTGCTTGGGAATGAGTTTGAGATAAGTTGTGTTCTTTTCGTTATTTATTTTGTAAACTTGTATTTATATATGAAATCCATGTTTTCTCATATCCTTCTCATGAATTCTGAGTAGACTTCTTTATCTTTCTCCCTACAATGAGATATGATTTTGTGAAGAATTAGTTTTGTATTATAAGGTTTTAAATGTTAATAAATTATGATGACTTGAACTCTGATCTTCATTTATTTTTTGATTTGGCCAAGTGAAAGGTTAAAACTTGTTGAGAAACATATGATCCGAAAGGGCTATGCTTTCTACAACAAGGTAAGAGTTACATTCAATTTCATGGGTGAGAATGTAATCCATGGGGCAAATAAATAGGAAAATATACTTTAATGGGTGCAGAATTGTAGATTTTAAGGTGACAGATTAAAATTCCCAATTTGGTCCAGTTGCTTGGAAACTAAAACGAGATTATTAGCCCTCAGTCGAGAGAGAAGTTAGAGCTCTGGAGTGAGAGCCAATATCCTCTCAACCTAACCACAAATTTAGGGACTAAACTCTGGATAAGTCGATGTTCTTATGCTTGCTCGGAGGGTAAATAATAAGATTGCTCTTATTTGGCACAATATAATTTTATATATGTATTTTAAAATGATTTTAATTTCTTCACATTCCATAAACTCATTGTAAATGGGAATGATTCTTTCTTAAATTTGAACTCTACATTTCAAAAATTTGTTTAGNTGGAGATTCAAAACTCTTAAACTTGATTAGTAGATGTTCTTATACTTTTAGTTTTAACCTAAGTTATTAAAATTTTTTCTTAAATTATACTATTATATTTATTAAAACAAATTATAGAAGTTTATAAGTGAATATTTGTCATAAGTCATATTTTTATGTAGTAAAGGGGTCACTTGAGGATAAGTAACATTTAAGTTTGGGGGATTTTGATACACCAATATAATATACTTTTTTATGTATACATTTTATGCTTATTCTGGTTATATTACACTTTGAAGAAGGGTATTTTCATGTTTTTTTGCAGGTATATCAATTTTAGGCATTTGAAAGAAAAAGTAGCAAAAAGGAGGAAATTTGGAGCCAAAATGGAGATTTTGGTGATCCTGTCACCAGAGGCACCATTTTCCCAAGAGCTGGCGCCAAAAGCGCCAGAATCCAGAAACAACGTGGACTTCATTAAGCAGCATCAGATGCACGAGATTGGATCCAAAAGTGCCAGAATCCAGAGAACAACGCGGACTTCATTAGGTTGGCGCAAGAAGTTCCAGAGACGAATTTAGTTGGAGTAAGTCAGTTCGTGACTATTTTTGAATGGTTTTTGAAGGCTCCAAACATTAAAAAAGTCTCATGAAGTGGTTCAATGCATCTAGATACTTTGGAAGGCTCTCTAATGAAGAGATATGTCTCTTGGATGAAAGGACTTGTCTCTTGGTGCAAACAGGTGTAACTTTTGGGGGTACAAATTAGAGGGAATTTTGAATTCATTTTTAGCCCTAATTAAAGAGAGCATGAGGTTAGAGCGTGTAGAGGAGGGTGTGAGAGAGAGAAAGAGGTTTTGACGTGAGAGAGAAGGGAAGATTTTTTTTTTCTAGGGTTGTAAGAGGAGAGGGAAGTTGAGAGATTTCTTCTTCATTACACTTCTAAGAGAGAATTGAGTGTGATTGTAAAGAGAGAAATTGCTTAAAGGGAACTTCTAAGGATTTGCTTGGGAATGAGTTTGAGATAAGTTGTGTTATGTTCGTTATTTGTTTTGTAAACTTGTATTTATATATGAAATTCATGTTTTGTCATATCCTTCTCATGAATTCTGAGTAGACTTCTTTATCTTTCTCCCTACAATGAGATATGATTTTATGAAGAATTAGTTTTGTTTTATAAGGTTTTAAATGTTAATAAATTATGATGCTTGAACTTTGATCTTCATTTATTTTTTGATTTAGCCAAGTGAAAGGTTAAAACTTGTTGAGAAACATATGATCCGAAAGAGCTATGCTTTCTACAACAAGGTAAGAGTTACATTCAATTTCATGGGTGAGAATGTAATCCATGGGGCAAATAAATAGGAAAATATACTTTAATGGGTGCAGAATTGCAGATTTTAAGGTGACAGATTAAAATTCCCAATTTGGTCTAGTTGCTTGGAAACTAAAGCGAGATTATTAGCCCTCAGTCAAGAGAGAAGTGAGAGCTCTGGAGTGAGAGTCAATATCCTCTCAACCTAACCACAAATTTAGGGACTAAACTCTGGATAAGTCGATGTTCTTATGCTCGCTCGGAGGGTAAATAATAAGATTGCTCTTATTTGGCACAATATAATTTTATATATGTATTTTAATATGATTTTAATTTCTTCACATTCCATAAACTCATTGTAAAGGGGAATGATTCTTTCTTAAATTTGAACTCTATATTTCAAAAATTTGTTTAATCTTTATAAGTTTACTTTTGAAGTTTAGCAATTAGTTTGTTAACTTAGTTCTTTCAACTGCATTTCCTTTAGTGCACATTAATTTCACTTTTGATTTGTCTTGACTACTTAGGTTTTGTGGTTTAAATATTGTATTTGATGTTATAACCATAAAAATTTTCAATTCCCTGTGGGATCGATACTTAGAACTCCATTACAGCCATTTACTACTTGAGCAATATGTATACTTGCGTTATTATTACAGGTTTGATAGCTTAGAGATTTTTAAAAGATAAAATATTTATATTTAATTTACTTTTATTTAGGATTGAACTACATATTTACTATTAGTAGCAGCTGACCACCCACACATCACTTGCTTCTTCCTGCAAAAGATGCTAGTGATAGCTGATTAGCAAGGAGCTTGGTCATTTCCACCACCTGAATTCGTCTTTAACAACAAGAAATTAAATGATCATAATAATTCAAAGCAAAAAAATAAAGGTAAAATTTTATAACATAATAAGTAAAAGCATAATACATAAAANGTGACAATTTCAGTAGAAGTCTAGTAAACCAAGAGCCTGACGTCGAGCTATGACGTGATACAGCTATCGTCGAGCTATGCCGTGATACAGCTATCACGGCTGTCGCCTGAACGCAGATCAATATCTGACAGACATAATAATATTTCCAATTTTACGGCAGCAGTTTTAGTCGAAGACAAGTATGCTAAAAACTGACAAGTTATCCAGCTGCCCATCAGTTTTTCAGCTGAAAACTCTATAGGGGCGATTAACCACCTATGCATCAGGTTTTTCGCAGAATTCTATAAGTTCTTCTGTTGCCTCATCAGTCATCATTATCATTTCACTGCTGAACAATTTGCTAAACCAGTGGAAAAATGACAAAAATTTTCCTTGGGTAAATATGACTGAATTCCCAATATGAACTTTCCAGCTGAAAAATTGACGGATATTCCGTTACTTCATTTTTCACTTTTCAATATTTTTTATGATTACTTTCGTTAGTAATTAATGGAATAATAAGAAAATACATTTTAAGTGTTTAAAATATATTTGTTGTCTTTGAAAATTTTATGGGAGCATTTTAGGGGTTTTCCTTTTAATCAGAAGATTTTTGTGATATTTTGCATCATATTTATAATTTTACTATTTTTCTAATGATTTTTAAATAGGAAAATATTAGAAAAAATGGTTTTAATTTTAAATCCCATTTTTTTTCCTTAGGTCCCTTTGACTTTAATGAACTCATTAAACTTGATCTCATGTTTTTCTGGTTTATATTTTATTTTTTATAATTATTTAAATAGAGAGAAGAGATTGTCATAAAAAAATAGTGCTTTAGGGTTAGAGGTGTTCTCTGACCTTNATATATATATATATATATATATATATATATATATATATATATATATATATATATGCTTTCTTTATGAATTCCATGTATTTGAGAGACTTATATATTTAGAAAATTCATTTAAACATCTTTATGTACTGACTTATATGTAAAATTTGAGAGCTGTTTGGATTTAAAATGAAATAGTGCAATAATCTGAATTGGAGCCTCTAAACTAGTGCCTGAGGCACCATTTTCCATAGAGTCGGCGCCAGAAGCACCAGATTGGCGCGAAAAGCGCCGCTGTGACTGAAACTACTTGGGACGATTCAAAAGGCAATTTTTGATGGTTTTTGGCGGGATTTCTTCCTAGTGACTCCCTAAAATTGAATCCTAAATATATCTAAGAGGGGAAAATGAAGGGAAAGCCACCATTTTTCAAATCTTATGGCTTTTCACTCTAGAGAAACCACTAGATATGGAATTTTCAGCAAAGAAAGTTCATCAATTTTGATGCGCAAACGTTATACGATCACGTTCTTGTGAAGAAGAAACTAATCAAGGAGAGAGACTTTGTTAATCGATGATTCAACACATCAAATACTCGAGTGGAGGAGAGTATTTCATAGAGACGCTGGAAAGTACTTTGATATACCACTACCGCTGTAGTAGTTCATGTGGTAAAGGATTTTTACGCTAATCTTCATGGAATTAACCAAGGAGTCTTCTATGTTCGAGGGAGGTGGGTACAATTTACTCCTTTGAGAATAAATAAAACTTTTATGATTGAAAGTGTTCCTGTTTATCAATATGATAATGTTGTCCCTACAATAGATAATATGGATGAACTATATTGATACCTTACTGATGAAGATAAAAATTGGGAGACTAGAGATACCATATATGTATGTTTTTCTTCATCATTAGTGAATCCTGCATCGAAGGCGTGGCATTTCTTTATTGCATCAAAATTACTTCCTTCTATGAAAATCAATAAAGTGACATAGGAAAGTGTGATTTTGAATTATTGTATTCAAACCGAAAGTCTTGTTGATGTTGGTGCTTTAATGGTAAAGTATGTTTTGGGTTTAATTATCAATGGATTGACTTCTAGACTGGGACATCTATCTACCATATTCTTGTTGTGTAGCTAGTCGCAAGTGCTTTATGAAAGTTGGGAAAAAGTGCTTCTCCCTTGAAAGCCTATGAACCCAGAAGTTTATTGCAACTACACAGGAATTAAGGAGGAGAATAATATGAATATATTGATGGATCAAGAATTTCAAAATTCATCGTCTATTCAACCTTACTTTAGTTTGAATGCACTTTTGAAAAGGATTAAGAAGTTGGAAAAAGAGGTACATAATCTTATGCATTCAATTGAAAATATTTCTGAAATGTTTGACCACCTAGATTGGAGAATAAAGGAGCACTACGAACAGACAGAACATATTGAAGAAGGTTTGGTGTGATTGTTCAAGAAAAAATGCTTGGATTGAAGAAGATTTGACGAAGAAATTCACTCACTGACCTTTTTACAACTTGTACTTGCACTACCAATTCTTGGGAGACATTCGAGATGATGATAGTGAAGAAGATGTTTAAACTCGTTTAGTACGAAATTTGTAGTTATATTTACTGTTATGTATTTGTACTGGATTTGATTTACTTTTATTTCAGAACCTTATATGTATTGTTTGTTAAATGTTTGATATTTAGACTTCAGCGTTAGTTTGTTGGCTTGATTTCAACGTTGAATTAAGTGTGTTGGCTTGAAAACAATTAGTTTGAAATTGTTCAGATTTTATCTATATATGTGAGTTTTGTGTTATTTGTGAAATTATGTGTTAGAAAATTGTGTAATTATGAGTATATGTGTTTAATTAAGTTAATTAGAGGTTGGAGTGGTGTGGTACACAACAGATTTTTGAAGAAAATTGAAATTTGAAAAATTTTGGCATTGGCGCATGAGGCGGCATTTTTAAGAGAAGCGGCACCAGAAGCTCCATGTTGGTGCCTGAGGTACTAGTTTCTCGAAAACACCTAAAATCACCTAAAACCGTGAAATAACCTTTTTACTACTTGGGTCATCTCCTACCTCTAAACCAAGGCCGCCAAAACACAACCTAAGGCTTCACATTTGGTGGATTTGAGGAGATTTCAAAGCCTAAAAGTCTTGGATTTCATATTCTCTTGGTAAGAGCTTCACTTTAACCTAGAAATTTTTTATTTTCACAATGGATTTACCCAAAATTTTGGAAATCCGAAAATTTGAGAGTTTTTTTAAGAAGTTTAAAGAATTGTGAAAGGCTTCTTACCAAATATTCTTACTTTTGGAGTTTAATTAAAGATACTATGTATTTATTTGGATTTTATTTGGATTTATATAGAAATTCTAATGGCTCCAAGAGTAAAGAGGGGAAAGCCTACGGTAGATTTTGATGCAAGGAGATTTGTGAATTATAAGGCCCAACATAACTATAATACCAAAATTGGTTGGAGGAAATTAATTGAAGAGCGAGCATATTCCAAGCCAGAAGGAGAGAACAAAAGGATAATTGTTGCTCGGAAGTAGGAAACTTTTTGCTACTTCACTGCAGTAGCCATTGTTTCGGTAATTCTATGCCAATCTTTGAGTGACAATGGAGGATCATATTTTTTTCGAGGTAAGCAAGTCAAATTTAATCGAAGAAGAATCAATAAATTTTATGAACTTAGAAATTCTTTTCATTGTGTTTTTGGTGCATTTATGATGATCGATTGATCACTTGTTGAGGTAATTGCCTTTCTGACTGATGGAAGAGAAGAATGGAATATAAAAAATAATCACAAAGTCAATTTCTCCACTTCCATGTTAAATGTTCAATCTAATTCATGATATTACTTCATCTCTGCAAAGTTCATTCCAACAAATGACCTGAGCGATGTAACTAAGGAAAGAGCAGTGCTTAATTTTTGCATTCAACAAATGAAAGCAGTGGATATTGGTGCTCTTATTATGCATAATGCTCAGAGCATTCCTATAAGTGGGACAGGTAGAGGTTTGGGATATCCTGCCCTGATTTTCACTTTATGTTAACATTCAAAAGTAGAATTTGGTAGAAATGAAGAAACGTTGCAACCACTAAAACCTATTGGAAAACCTACTGTGCATAAAATTGAATCATTTGCTGGATCTAGGAGTAGAAGTAGTGATAGACACTCCACATTTGCTGCAAGACCATCTACTTCTGGTTCTGCTTCACTTGAAAATATTATGGAGCAGTTAATGATTCAACAATCATATCATATAGCAATGCAAAATAGAATATGCAGTATTGGAGCTAGAAATGCCTAAAATGATGAATATAAGCAGAAAAGTGTCCAGCATGATATTGCATATGAAGAGGCAATGATTAGATTCTTGAGAGGTGATCATATAGTAGAGTTTCCTACATGCCCTAGCTTCACACCTTATGTGCATGAAGAAGATGAAGAAGAGGAAGAAGAAGAGGAAGAAGAGGAAGAGGATAATGAAGAGTAAATTTAATTTAAGTTTGTTTGCTTTTATGTGTTGTTAATTGTTTTGTTTTATTTTTTATTTTAAATGTGGAACATTTGTGTGTTTAATTTGTGGATCTATTGAACTATTGTATGTAATGGTAAATTGTAGAATTTTATTTTTCAGTATTTTTATTTTACTGTTTATGCTTTTAATTTATCTTTTCTTAGCAAATCTTTTAATATATTATGTCTCATTTAATGCTTTAAAACATGTACTTTTTAAGTTAGCACCTGCAAAATATCAAGAGCCAAGTTTCATATTTAGAATCCTCTACATGTTAGTTTTATTTTTATACATTTACTATTTTCTTTCACCTGCAAGTTTTTGTATTACATGCTTTACTTATTATTTAAGAACTTAAGTTTGGGGGAAAAAAAAATTTCTTTAAAAGAAGTGATCAAAATTTTATTTGCCCTCAATTTAGTGTAAATTTAAAAATTAATTTAACATGGTCATGGATATTAGAGTTTAACTTTAAATAACTATATTTTTGTTTGTAAATATTATGGTAAATTTAAGCAAAAATCTTTAATAATGAATGTCAATTCTAGAGTTAAAATGTCTTGTATGACATAATAAGACTATGTTTTTCTATTTAAAGTAAAAGAAATTGTTTTGAAGTTTAAGAATCATAGAATTTCATGTAAGAAGAAAAAAATGAGACAATGTGAAAAATCTTCAAAACTAGTATGAATTTATAAAGTGATGGAAGGTAAGAAGTTTTGGCTTTAAGAAGAGGATAGTGATGTTCAAAATTATTAAAGGCTATCGAGATATAGTAATCCTCACATGAAAAGTAAAATAAAAGAAAGGATTGAAAAAGATCCTGATAAAAAAAAAAGAAAAGAAAAATATGTAAGGATAAGCTTGAGGAGACGGCTAATCAAAAATTTACTTCACTTGAATCAACTTGAGGAAAAAAGGCTTTATTATATTTCAAAACTTGTATTTGAGTATTAGCATCCTTACTAATAAAGTTTTCATAAAATTCTTTTTCATATAGGTTTTCTAAGTATCTTTGATATGACAAATTACAATTCTTCTTAAAATGAATGGAGATTCAAAACTCTTAAACTTGATTACTAGATGTTCTTATACTTTTAGTTTTAACCTAAGTTATTAAAAAAATTTCTTAAATTATACAATTATATTTATTAAAACAAATTGTAGAAGTTTATAAGTTAATATCTGTCATAAGTCATATTTTTATGTAGTAAAAGGGTCACTTGAGGACAAGTAACATTTAAGTTTGGGAGATTTTGATACACCAAAATAATATACTATTTTATGTATACATTTTATACTTATTTTGGCGATATTACACTTTAAAGAAGGTTATTTTCATGTTTTTGTTGCAGGTATATCAATTTTAGGCATTTGAAAGAAAAAGTAGCAAAAGGAGGAAATTTGGAGCCAAAATGGAGATTTTCGTCATCCTGTCACCAGAGGCACCATTTTCCCAAGAGCTGGCGCCAGAAGCTCCAGAATCCAGAAAAAAACGTGGACTTCATTAAGCAACATCAGAGGCACAAGATTGGATCCAAAAGTGCCAGAATCCCAAGAACAACGCAGACTTCATTAGGCTGGCGCCAGAAGTTCCAGAGATGAATTTAGTTGGAGTAAGTCGATTTGTAACTATTTTTGAATGGTTTTTGAAGGCTACAAACATTGCAAACGTCCCACGAAGTGGTCCAATGCATGTAGACACTTTAGAAGGCTCTCTAATGAAGAGATATGTCTCTTGGATGAAAGGACTTATCTCTTGGTGCAAAAAGGTGTGACTTTTGGGGGTACAAATTGGAGGGAATTTTGAATTCCTTTTGAGCCCTAATTAAACAGAGCATGAGGTTAGAGCTTGTAGAGGGGGGTGTGAGAGAGAGAGAAAGAGGTTTTGAAGTGAGAGAGAAGGGAGGATTTTTTTCTAGGGTTGTAAGAGGAGAGGGAATGTAAGAGATTTCTTCTTCATTACACTTCTAAGAGAGAATTGAGTGTGATTGTAAAGAGAGAAAGTGCTTAAAGCGAACTTCTAGGGATTTGCTTGGGAATGAGTTTGAAATAACTTGTATTCTTTTCTTTAGTTGTTTTGTAAACTTTTTTTTATATATGAAATCTTTGTTTTGTCATATTCTTCTCATGAATTCTGAGTTGATTTCTTTATCTTTCTCCCTAAAATGAGATATGGTTTTGTGAAGAATTAATTTTGTTTTATAAGATTTTAAATGTCAATAAATTATGATGATTTGAACTCTGATCTTCATTTATTTTTTGATTTGGCCAATTGAAAGGTTAAAACTTGTTGAAAGGTTAAAACTTGTTGAGAAACATATAATCCAAAAGGGCTAAGCTTTGTACAACTAGGTAAGAGTCACATTCATATTTATAGGTGAGAATGTAATCCATGGGGTTACGTGCAAATAAATAGGAAAATATACTTTGATGGGTGCAGAATTGCAGATTTTAAGGTGACAAATTAAAATCCTCAATTTGGTCCAGTTGCTTGGAAACTAAAACGAGATCGTTAGCCCTCAGGCGAGAGATAAGTGAGAGCTCTGGAGTGAGAGCCAGTATCCTCTCAACCTAACCAGAAATTTAGGGACCAAACTCTGAAAAAGTCGATGTTCTTTATGCTCGCTCGGAGGGTAAAGAATAAGATTGCTCTTATTTAGCACAATATAATTTTATAAATGTATTTTAAAATCATTTTAATTTCTTCACATTCCATAAACTCATTGCAAAGGGGAATGATTTTTTCTTAAATTTGAACTCTACATTTCAAAAATTTGTTTAGTTTTTATAAGTTTACTTTTGAAGTTTAGCAATTAATTTAGTTAACTTAGTTCTTTCAACTGCATTTCCTTTAGCGCACATTATTCACTTTTGATTTGTCTTGACTACTTAGGTTTTGTAGTTTGAATATTGTGTTTGATGTTATAACCATAAGAATTTCCAACTCCCTGTGGGATCGATACTTAGAACTCCATTAGAGCCATTTATTACTTGAGCGATAAGTATACTTGCGTTATTATTATGGGTTTGGCAGCTTATAAATTTTTAAAAGATAAATTATTTATATTGAATTTATTTTTATTTGGGATTGAATTGCATATTTACTATTAGTAGCAGTTGGTCGCCCACACATCACTTGCTTCTTCCTACAGAAGATGCTAGTGATAACTGATTAGCAAGGAGCCTGGTCATTGCCACCACCTGAATTCGTCTTTAAAAAGAAGAAATTAAATGATCATAATAATTCAAAGAAAAAAAAAATAAAGGTAAAATTTTATAACATAATAAGTAAAAGAATAATACATAAAAATTAAAAGCAAAAAAAATAATAAGTAAAAATAAATTTTGCAAAAGAAAAAAACTAAAATACAAGAAATAAATGCAGAAAGAATCTGAAAACTACATATACATCTTATTTTGATTCATCGAAAGAGTTACTAAAGTATGAACCTAAAATTTTATTATTTATCTCATCATTAGATTCATCCTTAGTACGACCAACTTCTTCATATGTGCCACTAGCAACCTTGAATATCATTTTCTCAATAAAGTTTTTGAAATGCAAAAATCTAACATTTCTTATACTTGATGAGCAGTTTCAGTAATACTTTGAACCTCAATAGACACTCTGGATTTAATCTTGATGACTACTACCCAATCTATTTTTTCTTGCTCTACTAGGGTATATAAGATACTCAACCCTACATTATGTCTTCATCGAATCAACCTTGCAATATGATTTGCAGTCATCAACACAATAATCTATCTTATCTCATGTTAACCCTAACTTTAACAATAATTTTCTTATCTACATAGATACTCTAATAATTTTTTTTTCGGATTTATCTCTTTCTGTAATCACGTAGTCATGTTAAAAAATTTCAAGGGAATATTATAACATGTTCTATTGTTTCACATTCTAATTTGGAGAAGCAAAACTCGTTGAAACACTTACCTAATAATCAAATTATGGCTCATACTCACCATGTGAAGTCTAAACTAGTAATTTGGTTGACATCCTTTGTGATATTAACCCAACTTTATTTTATCTACTGTTAACTATGCCTGATTTATATGCTTTGCACAAAAAATACTCAACAACAATTAAGAACTAATTAATTAATCATTTTTGCCTGGATGCAATATATTATACATCCATAATCTTACATTCTAGATATTCATTGTCATCCTATAGATTTATGAATAAAATTCTCGAAATTAAGAGTTACAATGTGTAATATGAAAAGCTTAAAGATAAAAATACGTTAAGATAAATAAACTCATTTTATTGAGTCAATGATAAATTATGCATTTACTACGTTTTAACAAGATAGTAAACGTAATGTCACTGACTTAGAAGTTTCATGTGCATGCCCTAAGTACATTAGAAATGTGCTATAACTACATAATTGGATGATACATAAACATGAGCATTTATTACATGTGTCATCATGCTTTTTTAACTGCCGCCTCATCTAACATGCATGGCTGAATGTCATTTGGTGCAGCAAATATCAAGTTCTCATTTTTAACATCAATTCAAAATTGAGACATAGGAGAGCGTTGTCTTATATTTACATCTAAACAAAAAATTGAAGGGGCATTTACATACATACCACCAAATTCTTTTGTATTTACATATCTAACACATTAACTTTATATTTTAGATTTATAACACCCAAGCCTTCTATATCACATGAAAAATAACATAATTTTAGTTTTTGAAAGGTAAAATACACATTTTCATGTTGTGGCACGTTTGTAAATATTGAATTTTATGTGTTAAACATGTAAATACATAAGCATCGTGGCATGTACGTAAAATTGAACACTTCATGTAGTATAGGTAATATAGTTTGTATGTAATAATTGACGCCTACATCTTAGACATGCAAGTACATAGGAATTGAGTGGTCTGTATGTAGATCTTCAGTAAGAAAGAGGAAAAAAACAGAAGAAATAGGCATTTACACACGCACTACACAATTCTTACACATACCTAAATTTCTATATTTATGTCTAAACTAATATGATTTAGGGAATTTACATACATAGCACGAAGTCCAACATATTTACATATCTAAATCCTAAAGTTGCATAGTTGCATCTAAACCAAAAATATTAGGGCTTTTACATACATTCCACACAATTCTTATGTATTTACATGGCTAACAGCTAGATTTGGAAATTTATATCTAAACCAATAACTCTTAGTGCATTTACTTACAAACAACACTATTCCTACATATTTACATATCTAATACCTAAATTTTCCATTTACATTTAGGGATTTTTAAATACATACTACTCAATTCTTATCTATTTACACATCTAACATATAAACGCACATTTTTATATTAATACAACCTAATTCTTTCATATCACATCAAAAATGGCACCTGTAACGTGGTATGCATGAAAAAAATTAAAGTTTAGGGGGTTATATGTGTAAATATATGAAATCTTTCTTATATTTATAATACTCAAATCTTTTATATGACATTATAAATGTCACCATTGAATTTTAAAATGTGAAATACACCTATTCAAGAAAACCCCTAAACTATAAATATGTAAAAGTGGAAGCTCGGGTGTTAGAAATATAAATAAATAGGAGTTGAGTGGTATGTATGTAAAATTTTCTCACATTAAAAAAACCTAAACTCTAAATCTCACAATAATGCAAGATTGATAAAATACATTAAAAAAATTAAGAATTTTAAATTTATATTTCACTTTTTCTAAAAAATCTAAAATCTTTAAAAACAAAAATTAAACAGACGAAAATCTAAAAACATAACTTATGGAGGATGAAGTATGAATTTCATCTTAGATTTGACAAAAAGCCGTCGAGAGGGAAGGGGAAATAATGGCACTTGTGAGTGATTGCTTCATATAAAGATGAAAACCTGCCAATTATCGGCAAGAAATTCAGCAAAAAATAAATATACAATGAATTTGTAGGTCGTTCCTCAATTTTTCGGTGACAATTTCAGTAGAAGTCTAGTAAACCAAGAACCTGACGTCGAGCGATGACGTGATACAGCTATCATCGAGCTATGCTGTGATACAGCTATCACGGCTGTCGCCCAAACGCAGATCAATATCTGACTGACGTAATAATATTTCCAATGTTCCGGCAGCAGTTTTAGTCGAAGGCAAGTATGCTAAAAACTGACGAGTTATCCAGCTGCCCATCAGTTTTTCAGCTGAAAACTTTATAGAGGCGATTAACCACCTATGCATCAGGTTTTTCGCAGCATTCTATAAGTTCTTCTGTTGCCTCGTCATTATCATTTCACTGCTGAACAATTTGCTAAACCAGTGGAAAAAATGACAAAAATTTTCCTTGGGTAAATATGACTGAATTCCCAATATGAACTTTCCAGCTGAAAAATTGACAGATATTCCGTTACTTCATTTTTCACTTTTCAATATTTTTTATAATTACTTTCGTTAGTAATTAATAGAATAATAAGAAAATACATTTTAAGTGTTTAAAATATATTTGTTGTCTTTGAAAATTTTATGGGAGCATTTAAGGGGTTTTCCTTTTAATCAGAGAGATTTTTGTGATATTTTGAATCATATTTATAATTTTACTATTTTTCTAATGATTTTTAAATAAGAAAATATTAGAAAAAAGGGTTTTAATTTTAAATCCTTAATCAAACCAATAGGGACCCACCAAGATATGACAGGGTTAGGAAGGTCACTAAAACCTTATTTTTTCTACTTTACATAAAATTTTCAAACATGCATTTTGAATTTCAAGTGGTGGAACGAGAAGACTCACCAGGTACACTTTTACAGTTTACAGTGTCGTTTTTCTTATACTTTCATATTATACTTTTGATGGTAACGCAAACTTGCATGCTAAACAACGATGTCACCCTGCATGAAAACTAAAACTATTAGTATAGCCACAAAACCAATACCTAAAATCAAAATTAAAATCAACCAAGATAAAAATCACATCCACAACATTCAAAATATAAAACAACTCAAAATTTAATCACAAACATCACAAAAAAATCACAACTACAACTACATTAAGATGTCTCTAACAGATGATCGGGAATCCCTCGGAGGAGGTAAGCTATGGTTGCTAACGAGGTTTCCCACAGTCTAAATGAAATTATGGAACTCATTAAGTTGAGTTTAATAAATTCTTTTGGACTAAGTGAATCCAATAGAAAATAGTAGTGCCGAAACGAGGGAACCATAGGATCCTAACCGGTGTCGCTCTAATCAACTTTAACATGTCTCATAAAATTTAAAGAACTTCAACC
The DNA here is from genome assembly GCA_002079205.1 of Phalaenopsis hybrid cultivar. Lineage (NCBI taxonomy): Eukaryota > Viridiplantae > Streptophyta > Magnoliopsida > Asparagales > Orchidaceae > Phalaenopsis > Phalaenopsis hybrid cultivar. The sequence continues at coordinate 164,813 of JXCR01147569.1, read as the reverse complement.
ATATGGCCACCTGATTTGACATCATAAATTCACACCCTAAAAAACTTAAACTCGTCACAGCAAGGAGCTTGGAGTTAGTATGGTGGGCAGCACAACCATCTTCAACAGCAAAACATGTCTTCCCCAGCTAAATTAACTTCTTTCCTTAGAATTAAACAACAAATACATAGGACTTCGAGGTTGTTTGCTTATGCAACATAAATCCTCACTTTATCTTTAAGCATTTGCATAAATATGTTGTGAAATCTAAGCCCTAACTGGCCTTAGGATTCTGAGGTTGTCGTTCGTCACAACCGAAATCCTCACATCTTTCAGGCTATTTGTGTGATCGTTCCACACAAATATAAACCCTAACAAATAAAATTGGTAGGATGAAACACTTAAACATTTATCCACAAAATTGAAGCCAAATCATAGGATAGACCGAGAAGTCACCGAGGTTCTCCTTCGGATCCATGACATCCCCTAGTTCTTCCTCCTTTCGATTCCAAAAACACAATGCTCCAAATTTGAGTCAATCTCAATTCACACCTCTTTGTTCGATATCGTTGAAAATTCCTATCCTTTTGAAATCCTTGAAGATAATATTTTCTTATTTTTATCGAGAGTTTTCTTAGGTGACTTTGGTCATTTAGGATGTAATTAACTATAGGGGTTTGCCCTTATATGAAGCTATTTTTGAACCCAGCTTAATATAAACCCTATTTAATTATTCATATTAAATAGGAAAAATTATCGGTAAATAAAATGATTTTGCAGACCAAACTGATGTCATATATTTCTTAATTTATTTGATCTAGCCTCACCCTCAAATCTTGTGTTTATCCTTCAGAATAGATACAAGATTTGAGGTGCAGTGCTCTTTCATTTCAACTATGAAAATTATGGGGTCATTTTGATTTCATATTTTTCTAAACATTAAAATGTCCTTCCGAAGCGGGTGACGGGATTTCAATTCCGGTGAATAACAGCTTCTTACGGGACACTCCTCCAACCAAAAATAGTGTCTACAGGAGTGCAGCGCTATATTTCAGAAAAAAACTTCCTAATAAACTTAAAGATGCTTCTAACTTAACAATTCCTTGTGTATTTGGAGAAAGATTATGTGGAAAAGCTTTATGTCATTTAGGATCGAGCATTAATGTGATGCCTCTATCTATATTTAGAAGGTTAGGTTTAGCCGATATCTCTCCTACTACTATAACCCTTCATTTAGCTGATCAATCTATCATTTATCCAAAAGGGGCTATAGAAGACGTGCTTGTTAAAATGGATAAATTAATCTTTCTTATGGACTTTATTGTATTAGATATGAAGGAAGATAAAGAAAATCACATTATTTTGGGGAGACCTTTTCTTGTTACTAGACAAGCTATGATATATGTGCAAAAAGGAGAGTTGACTATGAATATTAATGACCAGGAAGTTTTTGATGTGTTAAAGACTATGAAATATCCAGCTGAGAGAAAATATGATGATTGTTTTTGGATGGATGAAATTGATTATCTAAGTAAAAATCATTTCCAAAAAAGTTTAGAAGTAAGTTAACATATGAGATCGAAATGGACTTTCATGATGAGTCCAAAATTTTGTTTAAGGAAGACTGTATGTATGTTTAGGAGAGGTGTGAAATGATGGACGTTACCGAAAATAGTAAACTTTTAATTCCATATGTTGAAAAATCTCATGAACTTAAAATGAATATACCTCATACGATTTTAAAGCTTGCCTATTTAGAGAATTCATCTACATCACCAGTCTTTATATCTTCATATTTGACTCAATCATAAGATGAACCTAAATTGAATGATGAAATCAGTAAAAGATCTCCTATGAAAGAGTTATTCAAAATCACTGAATGGCATATTCCGTGGTATACAGACAAAATGAATGAGATTCTGATGCTGGGGAAATTTTTTAATGCAATTAACAGTTACTCCTCAGAGATTTTACCTATTGACTCTTAGATAAATCCTAAGGAGATGAATGATGAGCAATTTGAAATTATTGAACTAATATTTAGAAGAGAATTTGAGGATATGTTTCAAAAGAACTTTGAGTTGAAAGATGAGGATAAGGATATTGAAAGACTAATGGAAGAAATTCCTTAGGAGTTAGAAAGATATATAGAAAGAACACCTCCACCATTTAATCAGCACCAAGGGGAAAAATTAGAAGATAACTTGAAACAAGAGTAACCTAGAAGAATTTTATCCAAAATCTGAATTATCTAGAGGTAATTCAATCCAAAATTTATGGTATTATGAAGTATCTTATAAAAATCCATTTTTTAAAAAATTTAAGGACGATACTAATATGAAAATTGAGAAAACCGCTAGAAGAATATTGTATCTAAAATGAAATATGAGGAACAAGGATATGAATTAATCTAAAAAGGAAGAGCTGAAAGAAAATTTTAAATTCGAGTAGTTAACCTATTTAATGAGTAACATGTGGATGAATTCACACTATCCTTATAACTACTAAAGGTACTTAATTAATGGGATAGGTAACACCTGAGGTTGGTGTTCATGACCAAATGTATCAAGGATAATCTTATCTTAGGGATTAAAATCTATAAAATCATTTATAAGTACCCAATATATCTGTGTAGTGATTTCGTTAGAAATTAGAAGTAAGTTAGTGAGATGTGATGAGATAAAGGAAGAATTTACCTCATTTATCTTATTTTTTTATTTGTGTTTGCGTTACAATTTTATGTGACTTGAAGACCATTTTCATATTTCAATGTTGATACATGTTATGCTAGTTAGACTTTTGTTTAGTTAATTTCATTCTGGGATGTTTATTTTATATTTACTTTCTACTACATGTTTTTTATCTTGATAAATAACTATAGATGTTTTTGATAGAGATTTGTGATAGATAAAATTTCTAAATTATTTTTCTTCCTACTTATATTTTCTATACTAAATGCTATACATGTTAAAAATCAAGTTCGGGGATAGAAAGAAAAATAAAATTTTAAAGTGAATATACTTCCTTTTAGTTTAATAATATTGCAAGCATGTTTTAGGCTAGATTTACTTACTCTTGCTGTCATTCTATCCTAATTATGAATATATATAAATTTGATAAGATGTTGTAGCAGTCAGTAGATTCAATTTTTACTTTTTCTTCCTGCTACATTTTATTGAATTAAGTGTAAAATATTTAAAAATGCAAGTTTGAGGGAAAAAGAAAATTTTCTTTTAAAAAGAAGTAAACTAAATTTTATTTGTCCTCAATTAACTATATTTTTCAAATTAATTTAAAATGACATTGGATATTGGAGTTTAACTTTAAATGACTATATTTATGTTAGTAAATATTATGGTAAATTTAGGTAAAATTTTTTAATAATGAAGATTAATTCTAAAGTTAAACATATTTTGTATGAAAGGATAAGACTACGTTTTTTTATTTAAAGTAGAGAAAATTACATTTTTTGAAGTATTAAGACTTTTAGAGTTTTATGTATGAAGAAAAGAATGAAACTTTATGAAAAATTATAAAGTAATATGAATTTATAAAGTGAAGAAATGTAAGGAGTTTTGACTTTAAGAAGAGGACTGTGAAGTTCAAATTTATTAAAGGCTATTCAGATATAGTAATCCTCAATTGAAAAAGAAAAAGACAATAAAGGATTGAAAAGATCCAAAATAAAAAAGAAAAAAAGAATAAAAAAGAAAAAATGTGAGAAAAAGGAAAGAAAAATGAATGAGGAGAATCTTGAGGAGATGCTTAATAAAAATTGGCTTCACTTGAATCAACTTAAGGAAAAGATTTTATTACATTCTCTAAGCTTGTATTAGAGTATTGATAGCATTACTATTAAAGTTTTCATGAAGTTCTTTTTCATATGAATGTTCTAACTATCCTTGATATGATGAATTGCAATTCCTTAAAATGAATAGAGATTAAGAAATCTTAAATTTGATTACTAAGTATTCTTAGACTTAGAGTTTGAATCTAAGTTATTAAAGGTTTTTCTTAAATTTTACTACTTTATTTACAAAACTAAACTTCTAAGAAATCTAAGTATTCTTAGAAGTTTATAAGTTAATCTCTATCCTAAGTCATATTTTTATGTAGTAAAAGGGTTACTTGAGGACAAGTAACATTTAAGTTTTGGGGATTTTGATACGCCTAAAAAATGACAACTTTTTCATATATATTTCATGCCCAATTTTAATGATTTTTAATGATATTACACTTAAAAGGAATTTATTTTACATATTTTTATTTCAGGGACAAGAAATGGAGTTTTGGAGAAAAAGAAGAAAAAACGGTGTAATTTGGAGCAAAAACGAGCAGGAAAGAAAATTTTTGTCCTGACACATTTCGATATGTCTTTCTATGCTTAATCTATTTTACATTTCTTAAATATTTTTTAAGGAAATTACACTTTAAAGAAATGTTGTTTTTATGTTTATTTTGTAGGTCTATCTGTTAGGAACGCAACGCAGCTGAAATGGGGCGAAACAGAGCTAAAACGGAGCCAAAAAAAGCAAAATGATGGAGCTGCGCAGTGTGCCAATGAGCAGAAAATAATGCCAAAATGGTGTCGACAGACCCTAAGACTGTTTCGAAGCTATCCTGGGCAAATTTCTAGAAGATTCAATGTATTTGGGCGCTTTTTAGAAGGTTGATTGAGGCATCTCTTGGTAAATCCGTCCCTACACTATAATAGAGTGCTTTTATGTCAGAAAAAGTGGTGTGTGTGAGTGGAAAAATGTGGAAAATGTTCAGAGACCTTAGAATAGGAGTAGAAATGTAGATTTCTACCTATTTAGAGAGATTGGTGAGGGGATTTTGAGACAATCTATAAGAGAATGTTTTAGCATTGCATGGATCAGCAGGAGACTTTGTGCGAGAGATTTTTATCTTTCTTTCAAGGGAAAAAAGCTAAGTATTGTGTTATTATTTAGCTTATGATTTTGTAAACACTTATCTAGTAGATTTTCTTTGATTTAATGAAGTTTTTCATTATTTTTTCTTCGTGCTTTGTGATGTGTTTCTCTTACTCTTTCTTATTTTTTGGAAATAGTGTCATAAGAAGATTATGCCATTATTTTCCTTTTACTTTTCTTTTGCAATGAGTAGGATTCATGTTTAGGATATTGGGATGCTTGCTAGAAAAAGTTTTAATTATAAACTGTGATGGTTTTTCAACTCCAAGATAATATAAATGTGCCAATATTAAATTGTAAAATAAATTGTGATGATTTTTCAACTCCGAAATTAATTTACTTTTCGATCTGGCCAATTGAATTGTTAAAATATGTTGTGAAACATATGATCCGAGAAATGGAGTATAAGTTCTAAAACAGAGAAAGAATAACATTTCAATCCATGAAAGAGTATTTCATTCATGGGATTAAGTGCAAATAAATAGGGAAATATACTTTGTTGGGTTTAGAATTGAAGATTTCTAGGGTGACAGACTAAACTTCCCCAATTTGATCTTAGTGTTTAAAAATTAAAGAGAGAGTTAGCCTTCAGAGGAAGGGAAGTGGGAGATCTAGAGTGGAAGCCAGTATCCTCCTAGCCAAGCCATGGATTTAGGGACTAAACTTAAGATTAGCAAATGATTTTCTGTAACACTGAATTAGGGTAAAGAATTAAAACTGCTCCTACTTGACACATACAATATTTAATGTATCTCATTCATTTACATTATCCAATTCGCTATAGTTTTTTTTAACATCTTAAAATTCTATAAACCAACTCATCCAAAAAGGGCTATCTTTAGAATTGATATTTACATTTAGGGATAGTTACTATCCTTACATTTAACCTTCGCATTTAGGAGTAGTTGCTAAATAAAACACCATTTTAATCAACATTCCAAACTAAGGACTAATAGTAGTAGACTGGAACTTGACTAAGGTTATCTTTCCTTGCTTCCTCATGGGATTGATATTCGAGGCTTAATCAGAAAGTCGTATATTACTTGAAGAATACGTGCACTTGCGGAATCTATAGTGTGTGAACTATTTGTTATATTTCCTAATATTTCAATTTTGTATATTAGCTATTAAATATAAATTGGGTCAAGTTTTTGGTCATCTTTTGAAAGCTAAATTGCTGCGTAATTATGGGTCGGGTCAAGTTTTGGGCACCATCTCAAAGGAATTAAATTGACATAAAACACGCATAAAAACAACACGCACTAGGGCTGCATCAGCCTCCTTCTTCTATAAGACTCCTACTTAGTTTTTTTTTTTAAATTAACACTTTTTTTAATTAAATTTCAAGTTAGCATTAGGTTAGGTTAATAAACCCAATGGCCTTAGATTAGGCTTGGGTTTGAGCTTAGCTCTGGTTAGCCTTAACACAACCTAGCCTTAACTTATTCAAACTCGAAACTAGCCTAACCCTAACTCACTTAGTGAAACCCAAACCCTAAACCTAACTCACATATTAAAACCTAAGCCCTAGATCTAACCTAACTTGGACAAAGGTCTAATCCAAACCTTAATCCAAGCCTAAAACTAAACCTTAGACAAGGCCCAACTCAAGTCTAATCCAAACCCTAATCTAAATTCTAACGTAAACCTAACCTAAATAATAGATTTAGCCCAACTCAAGTCTAGCTAAAACCTTAATAGAAGACCTAAGCCAACTTAGCTCTAGCTCAAATCCACACATTAAACCAAACCTAACTCAGATCTAGCTAAAACTTCAACTCAAACCCAATCCAGGTCTGACCCAACTTAGATCTAACCTAAAACCAAACCTAATCCAAGTTTGATCGAAACCAGACCTGACCCAAAACCTAACCTAACCAAAGTTTGACTCAGCATAGAACTGACCTAAAACCTAACATAATTCAGGTTTGACCCAACACATACCTGACCCAAACCTAAGCCAACCAGGGGTAACCCAACTTGACCTGGATTAAACCAAATTCAAGCTTAAGCTAACCTGAGTAAATTGAGCTTAACCTGCATCAAACCTAAAATAAAACTAAGCTAATCCTTTACAACTCAACTTAACCCATCTCAAACCAAGCTCAACCTAAGCCAACCCGGGACAATCTCAAATTAAACCTAAGCTATCCTCTATTAATCCATCTTAACCAAGGTCCATCTAATTCAAAAATCTTAGACTTGACTACTAGGTGTTCTTATACTTTTAGTCTTAACCTAAGTTATTAAAAGTTTTTTTTTAATTTATATTATTATATTTATTAAACTAAATTATAGAAATTTATAATTTAAAATCTCTATCATAGGTCATATTTTTATGTAGTAAAAAGTTACTTGATGACAAGTAATGTTTAAGTTTGCGAGATTTTGATACACCAAAAAATGTGTAATTTTATGTATACATTTTATGCTTAAATTTGGTGATATTACACTTTAAAGAAAGGTATTTTGATGTTTTGTTGCAGGTATATTGATTTTAGGCGTTTGGAGCAAAAAAGAGCAAAAAATAAGAAATTTTGAGTCAAAATGCATATTTTCAGCATACTAGCACGAGAGGTGCCAAAAGTGGTGCCAGGTTACAGAGAAGAGGCGCCAAAATCGCCAAAATCTAGCGAGGAGTGCAAAACTTTAGTAAATACTAGCCAGAGGTGCCAAAACACGTGTCAGAGGAGCCAGAGACGAATTGGACAAATTTTTGGTGGTTATTTACTATTTTTGAGATGTTCTAGAAGGCTCCAAGTAATTCATGTGCTCTATTGAGTGGTTCAATGCATCTAGACACTTGAGAAAGGTACTTGAATGAAGATAAATGTCTTTTGGATGAGGTGTGCCTCTTAAGAAAAAGGAGGGAATTTTTTAATTTGTTTTTAAGAAGAGAGGCTGACGCCATTCTTAAGAAGTCTAGTGGAGTTTTTAGAGAGGGAGATTTTAGAGTTAGGTTTTGTGTAGAGGATAATCTTCTAGAGTTTCAAGAGGGGAGGGAAGGTGAGAAATTTCTTTTTCTTTACATTTCTAAGAGAGAATTGAGTGTGATTATAAAGAGAGAAATTGTTTAAAGGGAATTTCAAGTGATTTTCTTGAGGAGGAGTGTGAGATAAGTTGTGTTCTTTCCTTTCTTTGTTTAGTAAACTTGTTTTTATATATATAATCCAAGTTTTATCGTATCTTTCTCCTAAATTTTGAGTAGTCTTCTTTATCCTTCTCCCAATAATGAGATATGGTTTTGTGAAGAATTAATATTATTGTGCAAGGTTTTAAATTTCAATAAATTATGATGATCCTAGCTCTGATCTTCATTTAAGTCTTGTCGACACAATTTTTGATTGAAGTTGCCCGTAAGAAGTTGTCGGTCACCGGAATCAAAATCTCGTTTCCCTCTTCAGAAGGACGTTGAAGTTTAGGAAAGTATGAAATCAAACTGACCCCATATTCTTCATATTTTAAATGAAGGAGCACTATACCTCAAACCCTGTATCTATCCCAAAGGATAAACACAAGACTAGAGGATGAGGCTCGATCAAATAAACTAAAAAAAAAAGTATGACATCCGTCTGGCCTGCGAAACTGTTTTATTTGCCGACAAATTCCCTTATTTAACATAAAGGATTAAATAGGGTTTATATTAAGCTGGGTTTGGACTTGTTTTCTATAAGGGTAAGCCCCTATAGTTAATTACATCTCAAAGCAAAGTACCTAAGAAGACTCTCGATAAAAATCAGGAAATATTATCTTCAAGGAATTTCAAAGGGTAGGCCCTAAGAAGACTCTCGATAAAAATCAAGAAATATTATCTTCAAGGAATTTCAAATAAAGCAACCTAAGAAAACTCTCGATAAAAATCAAGAAATATTATCTTCAAGGAATTTCAAAGGGCAAAGTCACTTAAGAAAACTCTTGATAAAAATCAAGAAATATTATCTTCAAGAAATTTCAAAGGGTATTTTCAATGAGATCAGACGTAGAGGTGTGAAAGGGGATTGGTTCAAATTTGGAACATTTTGTACACTTAAGAAGACTCCCGATAAAAATCAAGAAATATTATCTTCAAGGAATTTCAAAGGGTGGAACTCTTCAACATACTCTCGATAAAAATCAAGGAATATTATCTTCAAGGAATTTCAAAGGGTAGGGCTCTTTAACGAAATCCTCTCGATAAAAATCAAGAAAAAATATCTTCAAGGAATTTCAAAGGGTAGGACTCTTCAACGAAATCGACACCTAAGAAGACTCTCGATAAAAATCAGGAAATACTATCTTCAAGGAGTTTCAAAGGGTAGGACTTTTCAATGAGATCGGACATAGAGGTGTGAAAGGGGATTGGTTCAAATTTAGAACATTTTATTGTAGAATCCAAAGGAGGAGGGTGAAAGGGGATTGGTTCAAATTTGGAACATTTTATTGTAGAATCCAAAGGAAGAAGAACTAAGGTGAAAGGGGATTGGTTCAAATTTGGAACATTTTATTGTAGAATCCAAAGGAAGAAGGACTAGAGAAAATCAAGAAATATTATCTTCAAGGAATTTCAAAGGGTAGGAATCTTCAACGAAATCGGACGTAGAGGTGTGGGAAAAATTATCTTCAAGGAATTTCAAAGGGTAGGACTCTTCAACGAAATTGGACGTAGAGGTTGAATTATCTTCAAGGAATTTCAAAGGGTGGGACTCTTCAACGAAATCAGACATAGAGGTGTGAAAGAGATTGGTTCAAATTTGGAACATTTTATTGTAGAATCTAAAGGAGGAAGAACTAGGGGATGTCGGGTTCAAATTTGGAACATTTTGTTGTAGAGTCCAAAGGAGGAAGAACTAGGGGATGTCATGGGTTCTCAAATTTGGAACATTTTATTGTAGAATCCAAAGAAAGAAGAACTAGGGGATGTCATGGATCTAGCAAATTTGGAACATTTTATTGTAGAATCCAAAGGAGGAAGAACTAAGGGATGTCATGGATCCAGAGGAGAACCCAAATTTGGAACATTTTATTATAGAATCCAAAGGAAGAAGAACTAGGGGATGTCATGGATCCAAATTTGGAACATTTTATTGTAGAATCCAAAGGAGGAAGAACTAGGGGATGTCATGGATCCAGAGACAAACCTTGGTGACTTCCCAAGCTATCATAGTGTTTGGCTTCAGTTTTGAGGAGAAAAATTTAAGGGTTTCATCCTACCAATTTTATTTGTTAGGACTTATATTCGTGTGAAACTATCACACAAATAGCCTGAAAGATATGAGGGGTTAAGTCATGACAAACGACAACCTCAGAGTCGTAAGTTGAGTTAGGGCTTATATTATATAGCAGGGCTATACAAAAGGCCTAAAGATAAGGTGGGGATTTACGTTGCATAAGCAAGCAACCTCGAAGTCCTATGGCTATGTTATTTAATTCTAAGGAAGGAAGATTGATTTAGTTGGGGGACATAGGTTTTGTTGCTGAAGATGGTTGTGCTGCCCACTATGCTAGCCGCCGTGACGAGTTTGAGTTTTCTAGTGTGTCAAGTTATAATGTCAACTCAGGTGGCCCTATGGTTAAATTTCTTTAAATTTTATGGGGGCATATTAAAGTTGATTAGAGCGACACTGGTTAGGATCCTATGGTTCCCTCGTTCCGGCATCACTATTTTCTATTGAATTCACTTATTCCAAACGAACTTACTAAACTCAAATTAAAGAGTTCCATAATTTCATTTAGACCATAAGAAGCCTCGTTAGCAACCGTAGGTTACCTCCTCCAAGGAATTCCCGATCATCCGATAGAGACATTTTAATTTAGTTACAATTGTAGTTTTGTGTGATGTTTGTGATTAAATTTTAAGTTGTTTTATATTTTTAATGTTGTGGCGGTGAACTTTATCTTGGTTGTTTTTTTTTAATTTTGGTTTTGGTTTTGGTTTTGTGGATATCCTGATAGTTTTAATTTTCCATGAAAATTTGTATAAGCACAAAAGTATAACATAAAAGTACAAGAAAGACAATGCTGCAAACTGTAAAAGCGTACCTGGCGAGTCTTCTCGTTCCACGACCTGAAGTTTAAAATGCATGTTAAGGGAATTTATGGAAAGCAGGAAAAGTAAAGTTTTGGTATTTTGGTGGGTTCTTAGGAGTTTAATTAAGGATGATTTTGTCAAGAAAAACATATTAAGTTCAGTAGATCTTCAAGATATCCAACAAATCCAAAGAAAGACGCAGGTTTGTGCTACTCTCTAGCTGCCTAGTGGAAAATCCTGAGTTCTTTTAAACTGATGAAGTTGCTTAATAAGTCATCCTGTAAATACCCTTATTACTCAGTGAACATTGATGTCTCAATTATCCCTAACAATAGGGTAATTATCACTTGTAATTTAATTTAAAAATTATGTGAGTGGAGACCCTTAAAGAAGTAAGTTAGTGTTGGCGGAACACTTAGCCAAATTTTAACCCTAACTGGGCTTGTAGAAGTGAAAGTTGTTTTAATTTTTAATGATATTTACTTTTCTAATCCTTATTTAAATGAAACTTGATTTAGCCTAAGTCACTACTAAGCTTACTTTTCTAATCCTCATTTAAATGAAACTTGATTTAGCCTAAGTCACTATTAAGCCCTTAAAACTTTTTCTAATCCTCATTTAAATGAAACTTGATTTAGCCTAAGTCACTACTAAGCCCTTAAGACTTTTCTAATCCTCATTTAAATGAAACTTGATTTAGCCTAAGTCACTACTAAGCCCTTAAGACCCAGGCTAATTGGGCTTGTAGTGTTTGAAAGATGTTTTAATTTTCAATGATGTTTACTTTTCTAATCATAGTCCTAATTAGGCTTGTAGTGTTTGAAAGACGTCTTAGTTTTAATTGATATTTACTTTTCAAATCCTTGTTTAGCCTAAGTCACTACTAAGCCCTTAAGACCTAGGTGAGTGTCTTAGTTAGTTTTGAAAATATTGGGCTTGTAGTGTTTGAAAGATGTTCTAATTTTCAATTATTTACTTTTCTAATCCTCATTTAAATGAAACTTGATTTAGCCTAAGTCACTACTAAGCCCTTAGATCTTAGTGAGTGTCTTAATTAGTTTGAAAAGAGCCTAAGTCACTACTAAGCCCTTAAGACCTAGGTGAGTGTCTTAATTAGCTTTGAAAAGATGATTCATGATCGTAATTTTATTTGAAAATCAAAATAGGGGTATTAAATTGATTAATTATTGACTTCCAAAGTCATACCCTTAAGTCCTAGATTCATTTATTTTAATAAACTTCCAAATTTTAATAATTTAGAAATTTATTAACTTATTTTTTTTAATGAGGAAAGTGAGATTAGTTTCTACCAATTAACCCCTTGTGTTTTAAACATCAAATAAATTGATTAAGATCAAAGGTTACCCATTTCCCTCCTTAAATTAAGCCTACATGTTAATTAAGGCTAATTCTCCAAAATTATATATTTGCCCCTAAGGCTCTATCACTTCATAATTTGTCAAATTCAATTCAAATTACTTTGGAATTTTTATCCTACCTCATTCATGGGTTTATTAAGACATCAGAGGAGAAAATGTGATTTTTCAAAATTTAATTTAATTTATATAATTATTTATGCAAAAATAGGATTTTTCAAAGAAAATTCCTAACTTGACCAAGTTAAGTCCTAATCCCTTGAAATTTTTACTGAAGGTAACTTTAGATAAGAGAAGCCTTTGGACCAAACTTCATGTTTTTTTTTTAATTTGAATTTTAACAATTATTTTAAGTTCTGTGGTATTTATTAAATATAAAATATTTTAAAAGGAGAAAATTAAGTTTTATATTTTGAAAAGTCTCCCTGAGGTTAGAGAACTCAGAGAAAAATATTTTATATTTTTTTGATTTTATTTGATTTATTGGAATTATTTTAATGAAAACTCTTTTTTGGCCTTTAAAAATCATTTTAAAGCTTTAAAATTTAATATCTTTATTTAGAAAATCAGGAAAAATATTCTAATTGTTCCTAAATGCTTAGGAAGCCATTTAGAACATTTTAATAAATTTTATTATTGTTGTTATTTATGGGAATTTTTAATTATTTAAATGTTTAAAATAGGTTAAAAATCAAGTTTTATTTCTAAATATTATTTTATTTTTAGAAAATACCCCTGATCACAGAGAACTCAAAAAACTAATTTTCATAATTTTTTGAGTTGTATTTTGATTTTTAAAAAATCGTTTAAATACTAAAAATGATGTTTATCTTTAAAAATCAACTCAAGTTATCAAATGAACTTAAAATATTTTGAAGTTTTTATGCCGAGTTCTCTGGATCACGAACCATAGTGGAGATTAAAAATCAAGTCATTTAAATGTTTATATTTTCCAAAATTAATTATCTTAATGATTTAGGGTTTGTGAAAATTAGGTATATTTCAAATGACTTGACCCATTAAATTATTTCGAAAAGCTTCTCTGGTCATTGTGGACCTTCCAAAATTTTCTTGAAATTTTCTAGTCAACTTGCTAATTTTCATGGTTATTTTAAGGAAATAATGTGCAAAAACTTGAAAAATATAGTCTCTATATAGGGACTTCCTCTGACTTTGGAAATATCAGAGGATATTTCCCTTGACAGGGGCTATAACATGCCAAAATTTTAAGCCAAGGTGATGTGTCAATATGCATGGAGAGTCAAATTATTCCAAACAGTGTTTAATTAATTAAAAATAAAATATGCATCAAATGGACTTGAAATTTATTCCATATTGTTCTCCCTTGTTCACTGAGCAAGGGGGTATTTTTATTTTATTTTTGTGATTTTTCTACATAAAGTTATAAATTTTTTAAGTTAGGGTTATTTAATAAAATAAGAAAAAGCCCTATTTATCTATTTAAACTGCGTGTACTGACTAAATCTTACGCAGCTCTGAAGGCATACGTGGCGCGCTCTGATTGGATGTCGTCGTCCACGTAGCTACTGACTCGGCCTGCAATTTTTGTCATGAACCGCTGTCTGGCTCAATCTCCTCCGTTTATTTGATACACGCTCGGTCAAACGGCTCCCCTTCATCGTCCCGATTAGAATGGTCCTATGACCGTCCACACTAACACCCTAAGATCTCAGCTTAGACTCTACCAAATCACCTCGGGTTTGATCCTATGGATTCATCTAAGTGAGGCGAACACATCCATATGGAAATCATGCAATTAAATTAAGCCTAATTAAATGGAGAATCAAAACAGGCTTAGGATGAGGTGAGATTTTATACCTTTGCACTGAGAAGTGAAGCTTCAATCAGAGGTCTTGGCATGTTTGTTTTGATCCAAAGAGGCTAGGGATTGAGTCTCTAATCTTGGTGTAAGGCCTAGGTACAAATTCGACCACGATCGGATTTGGGTGTTGGTCTAGAGCTATGGTAGAGGGTCTGTAGAAGGGGGATTTTATGGGCCTTGGGCTTCTTTCACTGTTGTGAAGATGTAGGTAGAGTTAATTTAGGTTTGGTGGAATGTTAAGTTGTATTGGATTCTGTCCTGGTTTCTGGCAAGGTTTCATGATCAAAATTGAGCTCTCGCAGTGAGAATTGTGAGGGAAAATGGTTGGAATGCACTGAGGGGATCTTAGGGAAGCTTTGTGTGTAGTTTGGAGAGGCCTCTCTAAGGAAATATCAGCACACCTCCCATGGACGTGAAGGTGAGTTTTTATAAAAAATTGTCGTGGGGTGGCACTCAAGGCATAAGTTTGGGTGCATTGTGATGCTTAGGTGGAGGGAAGAAGAGCTCCATCAATTGGTTTGGCTGAGTTGGCCTCTAGGTTTGTTCTGGGTGAGGTGTCATGGGGGTGGCTCTTGGTTTTGAGCTTTTTCGGCCACTAGGCTGGCCGGCCGGCCAGGGGGAGGTGGCTAGGTGCTCAGGGTATCCAGAGGAATCCATCACAACAATTTAATGCAAATGTGTTTTGATTTGCTAAAGATATCTTAAGCATGTGTATTTTTGGGAATAAGATCCCTTAATTTGGAGGATCTTTGGTCCATGGCTTAGTTTAAGTGATTAGAGGTGTTTTAGCTCAGCCTTAGGGGTCAACTAATGGCTGGGGTGGAGTTAATTTGGTTGCTTTAGGGTGGTTAGGTCACATTTCGTGCATGGGTCCAAGTGAGTGCAAATGATCAAAACTTGGGTTTGGGCTAGGTTATCCATGTCAATTGACCTAATTAATTGATCAAAATTGTGTATATGATTGTTATGAAGATTTTTGGTTAAGGGTTGAAGTGATTTTTAGCTCAATTGAAGGGTCAATTTGAGAGAATTTTTAATTTGAGTCAATTTGGTCATGTTGGGCTAGCCTTGGGTCTAGTTTGGGTTAGCCTTGGGCTAAGTCCAAATTAATTGTTGTAAATAGTCAATAGGTACCCCATGAAGAGTTTTCAACATGAATTGGATGCCAATTTGGAGGTTAAGGATATCAATTGGGTGAAATTTGGGGACATAGCCAATTTGGGGCTAAATTTGGGAATTTTGGGTTTAAGCCAAAATCAAATGGATTTGAGGCTTCACCAAGGCCAATTGATGGTTGATTTTGATGTCTAAGAATGTTATAGCATCAAATGGATTTGAGGCTTCACCAAGGTCAATTGATGGTTGATTTTGATGTATAGAAATGTTATAAAGATTTTATCAATTTTAATTGGGGCCAATTGACTAGGCTATGGGTTCAATTTGGTGAGATTAGGTCATATGGTCAAATTGGGGTTTTGACCTAAATCAAAATTGGGCTCAAAACATGGGCCAATTAAGCTTGGATTTGGTTTAGATTTGTCATATTAAGATTTAATTTGAGTTTAAGATTGGAATTGGGGCCAATTGAGGTCAAATTGATGGACATTTAGGTTAAATTTGGGGAACTTTGGGTCCTTAAAGGCAAATTTGGGGGTTTTTGTTAAAAATGGTCAAATTGGCCAAATTGGGGCATTTGATAGTTGAGAAAAATGAAATTGAGAATATTTAAGATTTATTGATATTTTCTGGGAATTTTTGGAATTTTGGGTTATAGAGGGGTTGTCGACACTATTTTTGGTATGGGGTTTGCCCGTAAGAAGCTGTCGGTCATCAGAATTGAAATCCCGTTGCCTGCTTCGGAAGGACGTTAAAAAATTTTAGTTTTGAAAAATATGAAGTCAAACTGACCCTATAATTTTCATAGTTTAAATGAAAGGGCGCTTTACCTCAAATCCTGTATCTATCCCGAAGGACGAACACAAGAGTTGAGGATAAGGCTTGATCAAATAAACTAAAGAAAGTTATGACATCCATTTGGTCTGCAAAACCAATGTATTGGCCGACAAGTTCCCTTATTTAATATAAGGAATTAAATAGGGTTTATATTATGCTGGGTTCAGGAAAAGCTTCCTATAAGGGCAAGCCCCTATAGTTAATTAAATCTTAGATAACTGAAGTTACCTAAGAATACTCCTAATAAAGATCAAGAAAAATTACCTTCAAGGAGTTCAAAAGGTAATGACATTTTAAAGATATCGAACTAAGATGTATAAAAGAGATTGGTTCAAATTTGGGGCATTTTGTTTTAGAGTCCAAGGGAGGAAATACTAAAGGATGTCACGGATCTGAAGGAGAACTTCGGTGACTTCCCAAGCTATCCTATTATTTGGCTTCAATTTAGGAGAAATCATTTAGATGTTTCATCCTGAATTTTTTTTTANTTAAATTTTAAGGATAATATTATTAAGTAAGACATATTAAGTTTAATAGATCTCTAAGGTATTTACCAGGTAAAGAGTAGGGAGCAGGTCCATGCAACCTTCTTAATGTCTGGTAAAAGGTCAACTTAATAATTCATCTAGGCACAACCTGATGCTCAGTGAACATTGATGTCTTGATTATTCCCAAGAATAAGGTAAATGTCATTCCTTTTAATTTGAAAATTATATAGGTGAAGACCCTTTAGGAGACAAATGAGTGTTATTAAGAATAAATTTGAAAATTATATAGGTGGAGACCCTTTAGGAGACAAATGAGTGTTATTAAGAACACTTGAAAATTATGTGGGTAAAGACCCTTTAGGAGACAAATTAGTGTTATTAAGAACACTTAGCCAACTTTTAGTCTTAATTGGACTCGTGGTGTTTTTTAAAAGAGTTTGATTATGTTGATTTTTCTAATCCTCTTTTAACAAGTAGATTTCAACTTGAGTTTACCACTAAGTCCTTAAGACCTAAATGAATGTATTATGTGTGATTTTTTTTTAAAGATTTAAAACTTTAAATGATCATTATCAAGATCATTTAAATATCATTTTGATTATCAAATAAGGGTGTGAAATCATTGATTTCCAAAGTTATACCCCTAAATTCAAAAGTCATTTTATGCTAATGAAGTTTCCAAAATTTTGATAATTATGGTAATTATTATTTTTTTATCCTATAATTTGGCAAAGTGAAGTGGGTTTCTACCAATTAAGCCCATTT
Source organism: Phalaenopsis hybrid cultivar (assembly GCA_002079205.1). Taxonomy (NCBI): domain Eukaryota; kingdom Viridiplantae; phylum Streptophyta; class Magnoliopsida; order Asparagales; family Orchidaceae; genus Phalaenopsis; species Phalaenopsis hybrid cultivar. The sequence goes on along the minus strand of JXCR01147569.1, from coordinate 147,468 downwards.
TGATTACAAATCATCAAATGAGTTAATTAATATCAGAAATTACCCATTTCTTATTTTGATTGAGCCTAAATGTTCATTAAGGCCAAAATATTCAAAATTACAATTTTGCCCCTAAGGGTTCGAATTTTCATAATTTATCAAATTAAAGTCAAATGACCTTGAAACTTTTATGTAACCTTACTGATAGGTCAATTAAGACATCAAAGGAGAAAATGTGAATTTTCACAATTTAATTTAATTCATATAATTATTTTTATGCATAAATATGCATCTCCAAAGAAAATTTTAAAAGATAATCAGGACAATTCCTAATAACTTGAAATTCTTATGTGANCCATTTAAACTTTATTATGTTGCTTAATAATTCATCCTAGGAACAACCTGATGCTCAGTGAACATTGATGTCTTGATTATTCCCAAGAATAAGGTAAGTGTCATTTACCTTTTAATTTGAAAATTATGTGGGTAAAGACCCTTTAGGAGACAAATTAGTGTTATTAAGAACACTTAGCCAACTTTTAGTCTTAATTGGACTCGTGGTGTTTTTTAAAAGAGTTTGATTATGTTGATTTTTCTAATCCTCTTTTAACAAGTAGATTTCAACTTGAGTTTACCACTAAGTCCTTAAGACCTAAATGAATGTATTATGTGTGATTTTTTTTTAAAGATTTAAAACTTTAAATGATCATTATCAAGATCATTTAAATATCATTTTGATTATCAAATAAGGGTGTGAAATCATTGGTTTCCAAAATTATACCCCTAAATTCAAAAGTCATTTTATGTTAATGAAGTTTCCAAAATTTTGATAATTATGGTAATTATTATTTTTTTATCCTATAATTTGGCAAAGTGAAGTGGGTTTCTACCAATTAAGCCCATTTTGATTACAAATCATCAAATGAGTTAATTAATATCAGAAATTACCCATTTCTTATTTTGATTGAGCCTAAATGTTCATTAAGGCCAAAATATTCAAAATTACAATTTTGCCCCTAAGGGTTCGAATTTTCATAATTTATCAAATTAAAGTCAAATGACCTTGAAACTTTTATGTAACCTTACTGATAGGTCAATTAAGACATCAAAGGAGAAAATGTGAATTTTCACAATTTAATTTAATTCATATAATTATTTTTATGCATAAATATGCATCTCCAAAGAAAATTTTAAAAGATAATCAGGACAATTCCTAATAACTTGAAATTCTTATGTGAGCTAGCCCTAGACCAGAAAGTCCTTTGGCCAAAATTTCATAATTTTTTGAAGTTTCTGTGATTTATTAAAATTAATTGAAGTTTTGAGAACTTTAATAAAAATAAAATATTTTATATGTTAAAAAATATGTTTTATATTTTTGAAAAATCTCTCTGAGGTCAGGGAACCCAGAGAAATTTATTTTGTATTTTTATGATTTTTATTTCATTTTTTAGAATTATTTTGGTGAAAATTCTATTTTCAAGCCTTAAAAATCATTTTAAGGTTTAAAAATAGATATCTTTATTTTTAGACCTTGGAAAAATATTTCAATGATTCCTAAGTGTTTAGGACATAATTTATACCATTTTCATGAGTTTAATATTTTATGATTTTTTTTATTATTTTTTAATTATTAAAAACAAAAAAATATCCTAAAAATCAATTTTTTATTTTAAATATATTTTTATTTTTATTAAATCTCCATGATATCATAGAACTCAAAAAAGTAAGTTTCATAATTTTTAGAGTTATATTATGATTTTTAAAAATTATTTAAGTTTCAAACTTGATGGTCACTTTTAAAAATCAATTAAAAATATTAAATAATCTCCAAATCCTTTAAAATTTTTATGGTAAGTTCTCTGACTCATGAACCACAGTGGAAAATAAAAATCAAATGATTTTGATCTTTATAATCTCCAAATTAAATGTTTTAAGTAAATTGGAGTTTACTTAAAACACTGCTGTTTTAATTCTTAAAGATCATGAAATTATTTTTTAAGACTACCCAAGCCATAGAGAACTTAAGTAAAATTTTATAGAATTTTCTAAGCCACATACAATTTTCTATAATTATTTGAATAGAAAATACATAAAAACTTAAAAAATTAAGATTTTTGTCTATGAATCTCATATGCAATTTTCTATAATTATTTGAACAAAAAATGCTTAAGAACTTAGAAAATTAAGATTTCTATCTAGAGATCTTCTATGTCTTTAGAAAAATGCTCAAATTGTGCATCTAGACAGAGGCTACAACATATAAAAATTTGAGGTCAAGGTGATAATTTAACAAGAGTGGAGAATTAAAAAACTTCTAACCCTAATTCATTTTTTAAAAATAATTTATGCATCAAATTAATGTGAAAATATTTCCACATGATTCTCCTCTGTTCACTGAGCAAGAGAGTATTTTTATTTTATTTTTATGAATCTTCTATACAAAAATATGAATTTTTGAAGTTAAGGGNTAATGGATTTTGATGATTATTTTTTTAAATTACTCGTCTTGAAGAGACGAATACATCTATATGGTAAACATGTTATGAAATCAAGCCATTATAAATGGAGAGCTCGCAAAGACTCGGGAAGAGTGAGTGAGGTTATACCTTTGCTACGAGAGATTTAGCCTCAATCAGAGATTCTTCAAACCTTTGTTACATCCCAAAGAGCTTAGGTATGAAGTCTCTGGCTCTGGTGTAAAGCCTATGTATGATTTTGACCACAACCGATTTTGGGTGTTGGTTGAGAGCTATGGTGGAGGCTATTTTAGAGGGGGAATTGATGGGGGTTTGGCTTCTTTCACTGTTGTGAAGGCGTAGGGCCAATTAATTTGGAGTTTGATGCTGTGTAGGTTGGGATTGAGATTTGTCCTGATTTTGAGCAGGAATTCAAGCTCAAAATTGGATTGTCGTGGTGGATTTGAGAGAGAGAAATAGATTGGAATGTACTGAAGGACTCTTAGAGAAGCTCTCTGAGGAGTTTGGGAGGCCTTAGTGAAAAATTTTTTACCACCTTGCTATTCATGGTCGTGGGGTGGATTTTATAAAAATTGGCCAATGGGAGGCTTGGCTGGCCAATTAAGAGGTTAGCCCCACTGTTTAGGTGTCAAGCAGAGGAGCTCTTAGCTTAATTTGGGCTGAGGTGGCCTCTTGGCATGAGTTTGGGTTTTGGCCATGTGGGGGCTCACGGCTTTGGGCTTTAGCTTAGGTTAAAATGGCTAACCAAAGGTAGGATCATGGTTAAATCTTATGATGAGCAGTAAAAATGGCACCATAGGGTGTGGACATGTGGTATGGCAAGTACTTTGATTTAACCCCCTCCTTATCTCTTTAAAAAATATTTTTAAAAAAAATTTACCCATGAGATAAATATCAAGCTTAACCATGGGTTGGTGGCTGGCTTTAAAATCAACAGAAAATTTACCCATGAGATAAATATCAAGCCTAACCATGGGTTGATGGCTGGCTTTAAACTCAACCCTAGATTCTAAGATGAGTTATGGTAAGACAAGCTCAATTTGTTTGGATTTGGTCATAAGTCCATATGACCAAATCTTGTGTTTGAACTAGGTTAGGCATGTCAATTTGCCCAATTAAATATGTAATTTGGTGTAAAATACCATGAAGAACAACTTTCATGAAGGGTGAAAGTCATTTTGAGGTCAATTGGTTAATCAATTAGGTGGATTTTTTATTTTTGGCCCATTTTAAGCATGTTGGGCTATGTTTGGGTCAAACTTGGGCTAGCCATGGGCTACATCCAAATTAATTATTTTTTTTGGTTTAAAACATCATAATGAACAATTTTTATGAAGGATAAAAATTGTTTTGAAGTTGATTTGATGATCAATTTGGATGGATTTTGGTTTTAGACCCAATTTAAGNATATATATATATATATATATATATATATATATATATATATATATATATATATATATATATAGTCAACATTTATAGTAATTAAATTTCATTGAATATACAAGAGGGGACTCATGATATAAGGAGATTTATGCTCCATTAATGGGGCACAAATTCATATGAATTCAATGAAATCTTATCATTTTTTAAATGATTTTCAAGTGTTACATACTAAAATATTAATTGCGCACATTTAATAAATTAAAAGCAACATATAGGATGTACAACATTCANCAACATTTATAGTAATTAAATTTCATTGAATATACAAGAGGGGACTCATGATATAAGGAGATTTATGCTCCAATAATGGGGCACAAATTCATATGAATTCAATGAAATCTTATCATTGTTTAAATGATTTTCAAGTGTTACATACTTAAATATTAATTGCGCACATTTAATAAATTAAAAGCAACATATAGGATGTACAACATTTATTTAAGAAATAGTTGAACTACTATGAGTCAAAGAATATCAATCTCCGTTATTAGAGAATGTCTTTCTATGATATATTATTTTTTAATCATGGGAGACATGCATGTTCTTCTATTATTGTAGTAAGAAGAATTCTACGGTGTCAAACTTAACATCGTAAAATAAATGTGAAATTGGCATTAGATGTTAGAAATTAGGTGACGAAGGCAATCCATTTGATCATTCTCTTAATAAGAAGAATGGCCTGGTTACTAGAAAAATCTCAATGATTGGTAGCTAGCTGGTGGAAATTGTAATTCAACCATTAGAAAAGTAGTGTTCGACAGGGAACTTTAAAAGTTAGGTGGCACTGAGTCGTCAACTTAGATTTCAGGATATGTGGGTGGACCAGAATATCATCACCAGGATATCATGAAAGCATGTCAAATCTTTTTTGTTTTGTCACAAACATAGTACATCAACCATTAGTAAGTATTGGTAGATGGTTGATGGGGACCTTGAAGATCAAGTGTTAATAGGTTGATCATACTCCGGATATGATTGGAGAGGTGACAAAGAATATGTCCATCAAACATCAATGGTTGACAAGTGTTAATTGATGTTTGGATGATGGTTGGTGTTTGACATGGCCATTCTCCTTATATTCTGAGGGATAAAGATGCCAAGAGGGTGATCATTAGAAGCCCTCAAGTAATGATCCATGTAGAACATCAAAATTAGTTGGGTAATAGTATGTTGTTAATTTTGTCTTATCAAATTTTACTAGATCAATTATACTTTAGAACTGAGTTCATATAGATATATTTGGTTGGGTCTTAGCATGATCATTCTTCCTATATAATGGAACACCTAGAGACCAAAATGATGATCATGAGAAGTCAGTTGTTACTAGATATCAAATATTGATCATTGATAGCCATCAAGTGAAGGCCCATGCAGAACATCAGAGGTGGATTGATAGTTGGTTGTTGGATCGCGTTGCACCATATCAATTATAATTTAAGCAAAAATAGAGTACAAATGATCATGTACTTGATTTCTATCATTTCTAACCAAAATACTCAAATTCTATTGTGAGATCTAAAAGTAACATCCAAACTCTTACTTGATCAAATCAATTTAGTGACATTTATTAGAGGAAATTT